>JAUIMM010001282.1:0-555253 GCA_031769625.1 Taudactylus pleione
CAACCACCTCTAAGCATGTATTATCCCAGTCCACTGCATTGCCATCTATAAGCCTGACCTACACCCCTCTAAGCATGTATACAATCCCAGTCCTCTGCATTACCATCTATAAGCCTGACCTCCGCCACCTCTAAGCATGTGTACAATCCCAGACCTCTGCATTGCCATCTATAAGCCTGACCTCCACCACCTCTAACCATGTATACAATCCCAGTCCTCTGCATTGCCATCTATAAACCTAATCTCCACCTCCTCTAAGCATGTGTACAATCCCAGTGCTCTGCATTGCCATCTATAAGCCTGACCTCCACCCCCTCTAAGCATGTGTACAATCCCAGTCCTCTGCATTGCCATCTATAACCCTGACCTCCACCGCCTCTAAGCATGTGTACAATCCCAGTCCTCTGCATTGCCATCTATAAACCTGACCTCCACCGCCTCTAAGCATGTGTACAATCCCAGTCCTCTGCATTGCCATCTATAAGCCTGACCTCGACCCCCTCTAAGCATGTATACAATCCCAGTCCTCTGCATTGCCATCTATAAACCTGACCTCCACCCACTCTAAGCATGTGTATAATCCCAGTCCTCTGCATTGCCATCTATAAACCTGACCTCCGACCCCTCTAAGCATGTGTATAATCCCAGTCCTCTGCATTGCCATCTATAAACCTGACCTCCGCCCCCTCTAAGCATGTGTATTATCCCAGTCCTCTGCATTGCCATCTATAAGCCTGACCTACACCCCTCTAAGCATGTATACAATCACAGTCCTCTGCATTGCCATCTATAAGCCTGACCTCCACCCCCTCTAAGCATGTGTACATTCCCAGTCCTCTGCATTGCCATCTATAAACCTGACCTCCACCCCCTCTAAGCATGTGTACAATCCCAGTCCTCTGCATTGCCATCTATAAGCCTGACCTCCACCCCTCTAAGCATGTGTATAATCCCAGTCCTCTGCATTGCCATCTATAACCCTGACATCCACCCCCTCTAAGCATGTGTACAATCCCAGTCCTCTGCATTGCCATCTATAAACTTGACCTCCACCACCTCTAAGCATGTATTATCCCAGTCCTCTGCATTGCCATCTATAAGCCTGACCTACACCCCTCTAAGCATGTATACAATCCCAGTCCTCTGCATTGCCATCTATAAGCCTGACCTCCACCCCCTCTAAGCATGTGTACAATCCCAGTCCTCTGCATTGCCATCTATAAACCTGACCTCCACCCCCTCTAAGCATGTGTACAATCCCAGTCCTCTGCATTGCCATCTATAAGCCTGACCTCCATCCCCTCTAAGCATGTGAACAATCCCAGTCCTCTGCATTGCCATCTATAAACCTGACCTCCACCCCCTCTAAGCATGTGTACAATCCCAGTCCTCTGCATTGCCATCTATAAACCTGACCTCCACCCCCTCTAAGCATGTGTACAATCCCAGTCCTCTGCATTGCCATCTATAACCCTGACCTCCACCACCTCTAAGCATGTGTACAATCCCAGTCCTCTGCATTGCCATCTATAAGCCTGACCTCCATCCCTCTAAGCATGTGTATAATCCCAGTCCTCTGCATTGCCATCTATAACCCTGACCTCCACCCCCTCTAAGCATGTGTACAATCCCAGTCCTCTGCATTGCCATCTATAAACCTGACCTCAACCACCTCTAAGCATGTATTATCCCAGTCCACTGCATTGCCATCTATAAACCTGACCTACACCCCTCTAAGCATGTATACAATCCCAGTCCTCTGCATTGCCATCTATAAACCTGACCTCCACCACCTCGAACCAGTATACAATCCCAGTCCTCTGCATTGCCATCTATAAACCTAACCTCCACCTCCTCTAAGCATGTGTACAATCCCAGTGCTCTGCATTGCCATCTATAAGCCTGACCTCCACCCCCTCTAAGCATGTGTACAATCCCAGTCCTCTGCATTGCCATCTATAACCCTGACCTCCACCGCCTCTAAGCATGTGTACAATCCCAGTCCTCTGCATTGCCATCTATAAACCTGACCTCCACCGCCTCTAAGCATGTCTACAATCCCAGTCCTCTGCATTGCCATCTATAAGCCTGACCTCCACCCCCTCTAAGAATGTATACAATCCCAGTCCTCTGCATTGCCATCTATAAACCTGACCTCCACCCCCTCTAAGCATGTGTACAATCCCAGTCCTCTGCATTGCCATCTATAAACCTGACCTCCACCTCTAAGCATGTGTACAATCCCAGTCCTCTGCATTGCCATCTATAAGCCTGACCTCCACCCCTCTAAGCATGTGTATAATCCCAGTCCTCTGCATTGCCATCTATAACCCTGACATCCACCCCCTCTAAGCATGTGTACAATCCCAGTCCTCTGCATTGCCATCTATAAACCTGACCTCCACCACCTCTAAGCATGTATTATCCCAGTCCTCTGCATTGCCATCTATAAGCCTGACCTACACCCCTCTAAGCATGTATACAATCCCAGTCCTCTGCATTGCCATCTATAAGCCTGACCTCCACCCCCTCTAAGCATGTGTACAATCCCAGTCCTCTGCATTGCCATCTATAAGCCTGACCTCCACCCCCTCTAAGCATGTGTACAATCCCAGTCCTCTGCATTGCCATCTATAAACCTGACCTCCACCCCCTCTAAGCATGTGTACAATCCCAGTCCTCTGCATTGCCATCTATAAGCCTGACCTCCATCCCCTCTAAGCATGTGTACAATCCCAGTCCTCTGCATTGCCATCTATAAACCTGACCTCCACCCCCTCTAAGCATGTGTACAATCCCAGTCCTCTGCATTGCCATCTATAAACCTTACCTCCACCCCCTCTAAGCATGTGTACAATCCCAGTCCTCTGCATTGCCATCTATAACCCTGACCTCCACCACCTCTAAGCATGTGTACAATCCCAGTCCTCTGTATTGCCATCTATAAGCCTGACCTCCACCACCTCTAAGCATGTGTACAATCCCAGTCCTCTGCATTGCCATCTATAAGCCTGACCTCCATCCCTCTAAGCATGTGTATAATCCCAGTCCTCTGCATTGCCATCTATAACCCTGACCTCCACCCGCTCTAAGCATGTGTACAATCCCAGTCCTCTGCATTGCCATCTATATACCTGACCTCAACCACCTCTAAGCATGTATTATCCCAGTCCACTGCATTGCCATCTATAAGCCTGACCTACACCCCTCTAAGCATGTATACAATCCCAGTCCTCTGCATTACCATCTATAAGCCTGACCTCCGCCACCTCTAAGCATGTGTACAATCCCAGTCCTCTGCATTGCCATCTATAAGCCTGACCTCCACCACCTCTAAGCATGTATACAATCCCAGTCCTCTGCATTGCCATCTATAAACCTGACCTCCACCACCTCTAACCATGTATACAATCCCAGTCCTCTGCATTGCCATCTATTAACCTAACCTCCAACTCCTCTAAGCATGTGTACAATCCCAGTGCTCTGCATTGCCATCTATAAGCCTGACCTCCACCCCCTCTAAGCATGTGTACAATCCCAGTCCTCTGCATTGCCATCTATAACCCTGACCTCCACCGCCTCTAAGCATGTGTACAATCCCAGTCCTCTGCATTGCCATCTATAAACCTGACCTCCACCGCCTCTAAGCATGTGTACAATCCTAGTCCTCTGCATTGCCATCTATAAACCTGACCTCCACCCCCTCTAAGCATGTATACAATCCCAGTCCTCTGCATTGCCATCTATAAACCTGACCTCCGCCCCCTCTAAGCATGTGTATAATCCCAGTCCTCTGCATTGCCATCTATAAACCTGACCTCCGCCCCCTCTAAGCATGTGTATAATCCCAGTCCTCTGCATTGCCATCTATAAACCTGACCTCCGCCCCCTCTAAGCATGTGTATTATCCCAGTCCTCTGCATTGCCATCTATAAGCCTGACCTACACCCCTCTAAGCATGTATACAATCACAGTCCTCTGCATTGCCATCTATAAGCCTGACCTCCACCCCCTCTAAGCATGTGTACAATCCCAGTCCTCTGCATTGCCATCTATAAACCTGACCTCCACCCCCTCTAAGCATGTGTACAATCCCAGTCCTCTGCATTGCCATCTATAAGCCTGACCTCCATCCCCTCTAAGCATGTGTACAATCCCAGTCCTCTGCATTGCCATCTATAAACCTGACCTCCACCCCCTCTAAGCATGTGTACAATCCCAGTCCTCTGCATTGCCATCTATAAACCTGACCTCCACCCCCTCTAAGCATGTGTACAATCCCAGTCCTCTGCATTGCCATCTCTAACCCTGAACTCCACCACCTCTAAGCATGTGTACAATCCCAGTCCTCTGCATTGCCATCTATAAGCCTGACCTCCATCCCTCTAAGCATGTGTACAATCCCAGTCCTCTGCATTGCCATCTATAACCCTGACCTCCACCCCCTCTAAGAATGTGTGCAATCCCAGTCCTCTGCATTGTCATCTATAAACCTGACCTCCAGCCCCTCTAAGCATGTGTACAATCCCAGTAATCTGCATTGCCATCTATAAACCTGACCTCCACCTCCTCTAAGCATGTATACAATCCCAGTCCTCTGCATTGCCATCTATAAGCCTTACCTCCGCCACCTCTAAGCATGTATACAATCCCAGTCCTCTGCATTGCCATCTATAAGCCTGACCTCCACCCCCTCTAAACATGTGTATAATCCCAGTCCACTGCATTGCCATCTATAAACCTGACCTCCACCCCCTCTAAGCATGTGTATAATCCCAATCCTCTGCATTGTCATCTATAAACCTGACCTCCACCCCCTCTAAGCATGTGTACAATCCCAGTCCTCTGCATTGCTATCTATAAGCCTGACCTCCACCCCTCTAAGCATGTGTATAATCCCAGTCCTCTGCATTGCCATCTATAACCCTGACATCCACCCCCTCTAAGCATGTGTACAATCCCAGTCCTCTGCATTGCCATCTATAAACTTGACCTCCACCACCTCTAAGCATGTATTATCCCAGTCCTCTGCATTGCCATCTATAAGCCTGACCTACACCCCTCTAAGCATGTATACAATCCCAGTCCTCTGCATTGCCATCTATAAGCCTGACCTCCACCCCCTCTAAGCATGTGTACAATCCCAGTCCTCTGCATTGCCATCTATAAACCTGACCTCCACCCCCTCTAAGCATGTGTACAATCCCAGTCCTCTGCATTGCCATCTATAAGCCTGACCTCCATCCCCTCTAAGCATGTGTACAATCCCAGTCCTCTGCATTGCCATCTATAAACCTGACCTCCACCCCCTCTAAGCATGTGTACAATCCCAGTCCTCTGCATTGCCATCTATAAACCTGACCTCCACCCCCTCTAAGCATGTGTACAATCCCAGTCCTCTGCATTGCCATCTATAACCCTGACCTCCACCACCTCTAAGCATGTGTACAATCCCAGTCCTCTGCATTGCCATCTATAAGCCTGACCTCCATCCCTCTAAGCATGTGTATAATCCCAGTCCTCTGCATTGCCATCTATAACCCTGACCTCCACCCCCTCTAAGCATGTGTACAATCCCAGTCCTCTGCATTGCCATCTATAAACCTGACCTCAACCACCTCTAAGCATGTATTATCCCAGTCCACTGCATTGCCATCTATAAACCTGACCTACACCCCTCTAAGCATGTATACAATCCCAGTCCTCTGCATTGCCATCTATAAACCTGACCTCCACCACCTCTAACCATGTATACAATCCCAGTCCTCTGCATTGCCATCTATAAACCTAACCTCCACCTCCTCTAAGCATGTGTACAATCCCAGTGCTCTGCATTGCCATCTATAAGCCTGACCTCCACCCCCTCTAAGCATGTGTACAATCCCAGTCCTCTGCATTGCCATCTATAACCCTGACCTCCACCGCCTCTAAGCATGTGTACAATCCCAGTCCTCTGCATTGCCATCTATAAACCTGACCTCCACCGCCTCTAAGCATGTCTACAATCCCAGTCCTCTGCATTGCCATCTATAAGCCTGACCTCCACCCCCTCTAAGCATGTATACAATCCCAGTCCTCTGCATTGCCATCTATAAACCTGACCTCCACCCCCTCTAAGCATGTGTACAATCCCAGTCCTCTGCATTGCCATCTATAAACCTGACCTCCACCTCTAAGCATGTGTACAATCCCAGTCCTCTGCATTGCCATCTATAAGCCTGACCTCCACCCCTCTAAGCATGTGTATAATCCCAGTCCTCTGCATTGCCATCTATAACCCTGACATCCACCCCCTCTAAGCATGTGTACAATCCCAGTACTCTGCATTGCCATCTATAAACCTGACCTCCACCACCTCTAAGCATGTATTATCCCAGTCCTCTGCATTGCCATCTATAAGCCTGACCTACACCCCTCTAAGCATGTATACAATCCCAGTCCTCTGCATTGCCATCTATAACCCTGACATCCACCCCCTCTAAGCATGTGTACAATCCCAGTACTCTGCATTGCCATCTATAAACCTGACCTCCACCACCTCTAAGCATGTATTATCCCAGTCCTCTGCATTGCCATCTATAAGCCTGACCTACACCCCTCTAAGCATGTATACAATCCCAGTCCTCTGCATTGCCATCTATAAGCCTGACCTCCACCCCCTCTAAGCATGTGTACAATCCCAGTCCTCTGCATTGCCATCTATAAACCTGACCTCCACCCCCTCTAAGCATGTGTACAATCCCAGTCCTCTGCATTGCCATCTATAAGCCTGACCTCCATCCCCTCTAAGCATGTGTACAATCCCAGTCCCATCTATAAACCTGACCTCCACCCCCTCTAAGCATGTGTACAATCCCAGTCCTCTGCATTGCCATCTATAAACCTTACCTCCACCCCCTCTAAGCATGTGTACAATCCCAGTCCTCTGCATTGCCATCTATAACCCTGACCTCCACCACCTCTAAGCATGTGTACAATCCCAGTCCTCTGCATTGCCATCTATAAGCCTGACCTCCACCACCTCTAAGCATGTGTACAATCCCAGTCCTCTGCATTGCCATCTATAAGCCTGACCTCCATCCCTCTAAGCATGTGTATAATCCCAGTCCTCTGCATTGCCATCTATAACCCTGACCTCCACCCCCTCTAAGCATGTGTACAATCCCAGTCCTCTGCATTGCCATCTATATACCTGACCTCAACCACCTCTAAGCATGTATTATCCCAGTCCACTGCATTGCCATCTATAAGCCTGACCTACACCCCTCTAAGCATGTATACAATCCCAGTCCTCTGCATTACCATCTATAAGCCTGACCTCCGCCACCTCTAAGCATGTGTACAATCCCAGTCCTCTGCATTGCCATCTATAAGCCTGACCTCCACCACCTCTAAGCATGTATACAATCCCAGTCCTCTGCATTGCAATCTATAAACCTGACCTCCACCACCTCTAACCATGTATACAATCCCAGTCCTCTGCATTGCCATCTATAAACCTAACCTCCACCTCCTCTAAGCATGTGTACAATCCCAGTGCTCTGCATTGCCATCTATAAGCCTGACCTCCACCCCCTCTAAGCATGTGTACAATCCCAGTCCTCTGCATTGCCATCTATAACCCTGACCTCCACCGCCTCTAAGCATGTGTACAATCCCAGTCCTCTGCATTGCCATCTATAAACCTGACCTCCACCGCCTCTAAGCATGTGTACAATCCCAGTCCTCTGCATTGCCATCTATAAGCCTGACCTCCGCCCCCTCTAAGCATGTATACAATCCCAGTCCTCTGCATTGCCATCTATAAACCTGACCTCCGCCCCCTCTAAGCATGTGTATAATCCCAGTCCTCTGCATTGCCATCTATAAACCTGACCTCCGCCCCCTCTAAGCATGTGTATAATCCCAGTCCTCTGCATTGCCATCTATAAACCTGACCTCTGCCCCCTCTAAGCATGTGTATTATCCCAGTCTTCTGCATTGCCATCTATAAGCCTGACCTACACCCCTCTAAGCATGTATACAATCACAGTCCTCTGCATTGCCATCTATAAGCCTGACCTCCATCCCCTCTAAGCATGTGTACAATCCCAGTCCTCTGCATTGCCATCTATAAACCTGACCTCCACCCCCTCTAAGCATGTGTACAATCCCAGTCCTCTGCATTGCCATCTATAAACCTGACCTCCACCCCCTCTAAGCATGTGTACAATCCCAGTCCTCTGCATTGCCATCTCTAACCCTGAACTCCACCACCTCTAAGCATGTGTACAATCCCAGTCCGCTGCATTGCCATCTATAAGCCTGACCTCCATCCCTCTAAGCATGTGTACAATCCCAGTCCTCTGCATTGCCATCTATAACCCTGACCTCCACCCCCTCTAAGAATGTGTGCAATCCCAGTCCTCTGCATTGTCATCTATAAACCTGACCTCCAGCCCCTCTAAGCATGTGTACAATCCCAGTAATCTGCATTGCCATCTATAAACCTGACCTCCACCTCCTCTAAGCATGTATACAATCCCAGTCCTCTGCATTGCCATCTATAAGCCTTACCTCCGCCACCTCTAAGCATGTATACAATCCCAGTCCTCTGCATTGCCATCTATAAGCCTGACCTCCACCCCCTCTAAGCATGTGTATAATCCCAGTCCACTGCATTGCCATCTATAAACCTGACCTCCACCCCCTCTAAGCATGTGTACAATCCCAGTCCTCTGCATTGCCATCTATAACCCTGACCTCCACCCCCTCTAAGCATGTGTACAATCCCAGTCCTCTGCATTGCCATCTATAAACCTGACCTCCACCGCCTCTAAGCATGTGTACAATCCCAGTCCTCTGCATTGCCATCTATAACCCTGACCTCCACCCCCTCTAAGAATGTGTGCAATCCCAGTCCTCTGCATTGTCATCTATAAACCTGACCTCCAGCCCCTCTAAGCATGTGTACAATCCCAGTAATCTGCATTGCCATCTATAAACCTGACCTCCACCTCCTCTAAGCATGTATACAAACCCAGTCCTCTGCATTGCCATCTATAAGCCTTACCTCCGCCACCTCTAAGCATGTATACAATCCCAGTCCTCTGCATTGCCATCTATAAGCCTGACCTCCACCCCCTCTAAGCATGTGTATAATCCCAGTCCACTGCATTGCCATCTATAAACCTGACCTCCACCCCCTCTAAGCATGTGTATAATCCCAATCCTCTGCATTGTCATCTATAAACCTGACCTCCACCCCCTCTAAGCATGTGTACAATCCCAGTCCTCTGCATTGCCATCTATAAGCCTGACCTACACCCCTCTAAGCATGTATACAATCCCAGTCCTCTGCATTGCCATCTATAACCCTGACATCCACCCCCTCTAAGCATGTGTACAATCCCAGTACTCTGCATTGCCATCTATAAACCTGACCTCCACCACCTCTAAGCATGTATTATCCCAGTCCTCTGCATTGCCATCTATAAGCCTGACCTACACCCCTCTAAGCATGTATACAATCCCAGTCCTCTGCATTGCCATCTATAAGCCTGACCTCCACCCCCTCTAAGCATGTGTACAATCCCAGTCCTCTGCATTGCCATCTATAAACCTGACCTCCACCCCCTCTAAGCATGTGTACAATCCCAGTCCTCTGCATTGCCATCTATAAGCCTGACCTCCATCCCCTCTAAGCATGTGTACAATCCCAGTCCTCTGCATTGCCATCTATAAACCTGACCTCCACCCCCTCTAAGCATGTGTACAATCCCAGTCCTCTGCATTGCCATCTATAAACCTGACCTCCACCCCCTCTAAGCATGTGTACAATCCCAGTCCTCTGCATTGCCATCTATAAGCCTGACCTCCATCCCCTCTAAGCATGTGTACAATCCCAGTCCTCTGCATTGCCATCTATAAACCTGACCTCCACCCCCTCTAAGCATGTGTACAATCCCAGTCCTCTGCATTGCCATCTATAAACCTGACCTCCACCCCCTCTAAGCATGTGTACAATCCCAGTCCTCTGCATTGACATCTCTAACCCTGAACTCCACCACCTCTAAGCATGTGTACAATCCCAGTCCGCTGCATTGCCATCTATAAGCCTGACCTCCATCCCTCTAAGCATGTGTACAATCCCAGTCCTCTGCATTGCCATCTATAACCCTGACCTCCACCCCCTCTAAGAATGTGTGCAATCCCAGTCCTCTGCATTGTCATCTATAAACCTGACCTCCAGCCCCTCTAAGCATGTGTACAATCCCAGTAATCTGCATTGCCATCTATAAACCTGACCTCCACCTCCTCTAAGCATGTATACAATCCCAGTCCTCTGCATTGCCATCTATAAGCCTTACCTCCGCCACCTCTAAGCATGTATACAATCCCAGTCCTCTGCATTGCCATCTATAAGCCTGACCTCCACCCCCTCTAAGCATGTGTATAATCCCAGTCCACTGCATTGCCATCTATAAACCTGACCTCCACCCCCTCTAAGCATGTGTACAATCCCAGTCCTCTGCATTGCCATCTATAACCCTGACCTCCACCCCCTCTAAGCATGTGTACAATCCCAGTCCTCTGCATTGCCATCTATAAACCTGACCTCCACCGCCTCTAAGCATGTGTACAATCCCAGTCCTCTGCATTGCCATCTATAACCCTGACCTCCACCCCCTTTAAGAATGTGTGCAATCCCAGTCCTCTGCATTGTCATCTATAAACCTGACCTCCAGCCCCTCTAAGCATGTGTACAATCCCAGTAATCTGCATTGCCATCTATAAACCTGACCTCCACCTCCTCTAAGCATGTATACAATCCCAGTCCTCTGCATTGCCATCTATAAGCCTTACCTCCGCCACCTCTAAGCATGTATACAATCCCAGTCCTCTGCATTGCCATCTATAAGCCTGACCTCCACCCCCTCTAAGCATGTGTATAATCCCAGTCCACTGCATTGCCATCTATAAACCTGACCTCCACCCCCTCTAAGCATGTGTATAATCCCAATCCTCTGCATTGTCATCTATAAACCTGACCTCCACCCCCTCTAAGCATGTGTACAATCCCAGTCCTCTGCATTGCTATCTATAAGCCTGACCTCCACCCCTCTAAGCATGTGTATAATCCCAGTCCTCTGCATTGCCATCTATAACCCTGACATCCACCCCCTCTAAGCATGTGTACAATCCCAGTCCTCTGCATTGCCATCTATAAACTTGACCTCCACCACCTCTAAGCATGTATTATCCCAGTCCTCTGCATTGCCATCTATAAGCCTGACCTACACCCCTCTAAGCATGTATACAATCCCAGTCCTCTGCATTGCCATCTATAAGCCTGACCTCCACCCCCTCTAAGCATGTGTACAATCCCAGTCCTCTGCATTGCCATCTATAAACCTGACCTCCACCCCCTCTAAGCATGTGTACAATCCCAGTCCTCTGCATTGCCATCTATAAGCCTGACCTCCATCCCCTCTAAGCATGTGTACAATCCCAGTCCTCTGCATTGCCATCTATAAACCTGACCTCCACCCCCTCTAAGCATGTGTACAATCCCAGTCCTCTGCATTGCCATCTATAAACCTGACCTCCACCCCCTCTAAGCATGTGTACAATCCCAGTCCTCTGCATTGCCATCTATAACCCTGAACTCCACCACCTCTAAGCATGTGTACAATCCCAGTCCTCTGCATTGCCATCTATAAGCCTGACCTCCATCCCTCTAAGCATGTGTATAATCCCAGTCCTCTGCATTGCCATCTATAACCCTGACCTCCACCCCCTCTAAGCATGTGTACAATCCCAGTCCTCTGCATTGCCATCTATAAACCTGACCTCAACCACCTCTAAGCATGTATTATCCCAGTCCACTGCATTGCCATCTATAAACCTGACCTACACCCCTCTAAGCATGTATACAATCCCAGTCCTCTGCATTGCCATCTATAAACCTGACCTCCACCACCTCTAACCATGTATACAATCCCAGTCCTCTGCATTGCCATCTATAAGCCTGACCTCCACCCCCTCTAAGCATGTGTACAATCCCAGTCCTCTGCATTGCCATCTATAAACCTGACCTCCACCCCCTCTAAGCATGTGTACAATCCCAGTCCTCTGCATTGCCATCTATAAGCCTGACCTCCATCCCCTCTAAGCATGTGTACAATCCCAGTCCTCTGCATTGCCATCTATAAACCTGACCTCCACCCCCTCTAAGCATGTGTACAATCCCAGTCCTCTGCATTGCCATCTATAAACCTGACCTCCACCCCCTCTAAGCATGTGTACAATCCCAGTCCTCTGCATTGCCATCTCTAACCCTGAACTCCACCACCTCTAAGCATGTGTACAATCCCAGTCCGCTGCATTGCCATCTATAAGCCTGACCTCCATCCCTCTAAGCATGTGTACAATCCCAGTCCTCTGCATTGCCATCTATAACCCTGACCTCCACCCCCTCTAAGAATGTGTGCAATCCCAGTCCTCTGCATTGTCATCTATAAACCTGACCTCCAGCCCGTCTAAGCATGTGTACAATCCCAGTAATCTGCATTGCCATCTATAAACCTGACCTCCACCTCCTCTAAGCATGTATACAATCCCAGTCCTCTGCATTGCCATCTATAAGCCTTACCTCCGCCACCTCTAAGCATGTATACAATCCCAGTCCTCTGCATTGCCATCTATAAGCCTGACCTCCACCCCCTCTAAGCATGTGTATAATCCCAGTCCACTGCATTGCCATCTATAAACCTGACCTCCACCCCCTCTAAGCATGTGTACAATCCCAGTCCTCTGCATTGCCATCTATAACCCTGACCTCCACCCCCTCTAAGCATGTGTACAATCCCAGTCCTCTGCATTGCCATCTATAAACCTGACCTCCACCGCCTCTAAGCATGTGTACAATCCCAGTCCTCTGCATTGCCATCTATAACCCTGACCTCCACCCCCTCTAAGAATGTGTGCAATCCCAGTCCTCTGCATTGTCATCTATAAACCTGACCTCCAGCCCCTCTAAGCATGTGTACAATCCCAGTAATCTGCATTCCCATCTATAAACCTGACCTCCACCTCCTCTAAGCATGTATACAATCCCAGTCCTCTGCATTGCCATCTATAAGCCTTACCTCCGCCACCTCTAAGCATGTATACAATCCCAGTCCTCTGCATTGCCATCTATAAGCCTGACCTCCACCCCCTCTAAGCATGTGTATAATCCCAGTCCACTGCATTGCCATCTATAAACCTGACCTCCACCCCCTCTAAGCATGTGTATAATCCCAATCCTCTGCATTGTCATCTATAAACCTGACCTCCACCCCCTCTAAGCATGTGTACAATCCCAGTCCTCTGCATTGCTATCTATAAGCCTGACCTCCACCCCTCTAAGCATGTGTATAATCCCAGTCCTCTGCATTGCCATCTATAACCCTGACATCCACCCCCTCTAAGCATGTGTACAATCCCAGTCCTCTGCATTGCCATCTATAAACTTGACCTCCACCACCTCTAAGCATGTATTATCCCAGTCCTCTGCATTGCCATCTATAAGCCTGACCTACACCCCTCTAAGCATGTATACAATCCCAGTCCTCTGCATTGCCATCTATAAGCCTGACCTCCACCCCCTCTAAGCATGTGTACAATCCCAGTCTTCTGCATTGCCATCTATAAACCTGACCTCCACCCCCTCTAAGCATGTGTACAATCCCAGTCCTCTGCATTGCCATCTATAAGCCTGACCTCCATCCCCTCTAAGCATGTGTACAATCCCAGTCCTCTGCATTGCCATCTATAAACCTGACCTCCACCCCCTCTAAGCATGTGTACAATCCCAGTCCTCTGCATTGCCATCTATAAACCTGACCTCCACCCCCTCTAAGCATGTGTACAATCCCAGTCCTCTGCATTGCCATCTATAACCCTGACCTCCACCACCTCTAAGCATGTGTACAATCCCAGTCCTCTGCATTGCCATCTATAAGCCTGACCTCCATCCCTCTAAGCATGTGTATAATCCCAGTCCTCTGCATTGCCATCTATAACCCTGACCTCCACCCCCTCTAAGCATGTGTACAATCCCAGTCCTCTGCATTGCCATCTATAAACCTGACCTCAACCACCTCTAAGCATGTATTATCCCAGTCCACTGCATTGCCATCTATAAACCTGACCTACACCCCTCTAAGCATGTATACAATCCCAGTCCTCTGCATTGCCATCTATAAACCTGACCTCCACCACGTCTAACCATGTATACAATCCCAGTCCTCTGCATTGCCATCTATAAACCTAACCTCCACCTCCTCTAAGCATGTGTACAATCCCAGTGCTCTGCATTGCCATCTATAAGCCTGACCTCCACCCCCTCTAAGCATGTGTACAATCCCAGTCCTCTGCATTGCCATCTATAACCCTGACCTCCACCGCCTCTAAGCATGTGTACAATCCCAGTCCTCTGCATTGCCATCTATAAACCTGACCTCCACCGCCTCTAAGCATGTCTACAATCCCAGTCCTCTGCATTGCCATCTATAAGCCTGACCTCCACCCCCTCTAAGCATGTATACAATCCCAGTCCTCTGCATTGCCATCTATAAACCTGACCTCCACCCCCTCTAAGCATGTGTACAATCCCAGTCCTCTGCATTGCCATCTATAAACCTGACCTCCACCTCTAAGCATGTGTACAATCCCAGTCCTCTGCATTGCCATCTATAAGCCTGACCTCCACCCCTCTAAGCATGTGTATAATCCCAGTCCTCTGCATTGCCATCTATAACCCTGACATCCACCCCCTCTAAGCATGTGTACAATGCCAGTACTCTGCATTGCCATCTATAAACCTGACCTCCACCACCTCTAAGCATGTATTATCCCAGTCCTCTGCATTGCCATCTATAAGCCTGACCTACACCCCTCTAAGCATGTATACAATTCCAGTCCTCTGCATTGCCATCTATAACCCTGACATCCACCCCCTCTAAGCATGTGTACAATCCCAGTACTCTGCATTGCCATCTATAAACCTGACCTCCACCACCTCTAAGCATGTATTATCCCAGTCCTCTGCATTGCCATCTATAAGCCTGACCTATACCCCTCTAAGCATGTATACAATCCCAGTCCTCTGCATTGCCATCTATAAACCTGACCTCCACCCCCTCTAAGCATGTGTACAATCCCAGTCCTCTGCATTGCCATCTATAAACCTGACCTCCACCCCCTCTAAGCATGTGTACAATCCCAGTCCTCTGCATTGCCATCTATAAGCCTGACCTCCATCCCCTCTAAGCATGTGTACAATCCCAGTCCTCTGCATTGCCATCTATAAACCTGACCTCCACCCCCTCTAAGCATGTGTACAATCCCAGTCCTCTGCATTGCCATCTATAAACCTTACCTCCACCCCCTCTAAGCATGTGTACAATCCCAGTCCTCTGCATTGCCATCTATAACCCTGACCTCCACCACCTCTAAGCATGTGTACAATCCCAGTCCTCTGCATTGCCATCTATAAGCCTGACCTCCACCACCTCTAAGCATGTGTACAATCCCAGTCCTCTGCATTGCCATCTATAAGCCTGACCTCCATCCCTCTAAGCATGTGTATAATCCCAGTCCTCTGCATTGCCATCTATAACCCTGACCTCCACCCCCTCTAAGCATGTGTACAATCCCAGTCCTCTGCATTGCCATCTATATACCTGACCTCAACCACCTCTAAGCATGTATTATCCCAGTCCACTGCATTGCCATCTATAAGCCTGACCTACACCCCTCTAAGCATGTATACAATCCCAGTCCTCTGCATTACCATCTATAAGCCTGACCTCCGCCACCTCTAAGCATGTGTACAATCCCAGTCCTCTGCATTGCCATCTATAAGCCTGACCTCCACCACCTCTAAGCATGTATACAATCCCAGTCCTCTGCATTGCCATCTATAAACCTGACCTCCACCACCTCTAACCATGTATACAATCCCAGTCCTCTGCATTGCCATCTATAAACCTAACCTCCACCTCCTCTAAGCATGTGTACAATCCCAGTGCTCTGCATTGCCATCTATAAGCCTGACCTCCACCCCCTCTAAGCATGTGTACAATCCCAGTCCTCTGCATTGCCATCTATAACCCTGACCTCCACCGCCTCTAAGCATGTGTACAATCCCAGTCCTCTGCATTGCCATCTATAAACCTGACCTCCACCGCCTCTAAGCATGTGTACAATCCCAGTCCTCTGCATTGCCATCTATAAGCCTGACCTCCGCCCCCTCTAAGCATGTATACAATCCCAGTCCTCTGCATTGCCATCTATAAACCTGACCTCCGCCCCCTCTAAGCGTGTATAATCCCAGTCCTCTGCATTGCCATCTATAAACCTGACCTCCGCCCCCTCTAAGCATGTGTATAATCCCAGTCCTCTGCATTGCCATCTATAAACCTGACCTCCGCCCCCTCTAAGCATGTGTATTATCCCAGTCTTCTGCATTGCCATCTATAAGCCTGACCTACACCCCTCTAAGCATGTATACAATCACAGTCCTCTGCATTGCCATCTATAAGCCTGACCTCCACCCCCTCTAAGCATGTGTACAATCCCAGTCCTCTGCATTGCCATCTATAAACCTGACCTCCACCCCCTCTAAGCATGTGTACAATCCCAGTCCTCTGCATTGCCATCTATAAGCCTGACCTCCATCCCCCCTAAGCATGTGTACAGTCCCAGTCCTCTGCATTGCCATCTATAAACCTGACCTCCACCCCCTCTAAGCATGTGTACAATCCCAGTCCTCTGCATTGCCATCTATAAACCTGACCTCCACCCCCTCTAAGCATGTGTACAATCCCAGTCCTCTGCATTGCCATCTCTAACCCTGAACTCCACCACCTCTAAGCATGTGTACAATCCCAGTCCGCTGCATTGCCATCTATAAGCCTGACCTCCATCCCTCTAAGCATGTGTACAATCCCAGTCCTTTGCATTGCCATCTATAACCCTGACCTCCACCCCCTCTAAGAATGTGTACAATCCCAGTCCTCTGCATTGTCATCTATAAACCTGACCTCCAGCCCCTCTAAGCATGTGTACAATCCCAGTAATCTGCATTGCCATCTATAAACCTGACCTCCACCTCCTCTAAGCATGTATACAATCCCAGTCCTCTGCATTGCCATCTATAAGCCTTACCTCCGCCACCTCTAAGCATGTATACAATCCCAGTCCTCTGCATTGCCATCTATAAGCCTGACCTCCACCCCTTCTAAGCATGTGTATAATCCCAGTCCACTGCATTGCCATCTATAAACCTGACCTCCACCCCCTCTAAGCATGTGTATAATCCCAATCCTCTGCATTGTCATCTATAAACCTGACCTCCACCCCCTCTAAGCATGTGTATAATCCCAGTCCTCTGCATTACCATCTATAAACCTGACCTGCACCCCCTCTAAGCATGTGTGTCATCCCAGTAATCTGCATTGCCACCTATAAACCTGACCTCCACCCCCTCTAAGCATGTGTACAATCCCAGTCCTCTGCATTGCCATCATTAACCCTGACCTCAGCCCCCTCTATGCATGTGTACAATCCCAGTCCTCTGCATTGCCATCTATAAGGCTGACCTCCGCCCCCTCTAAGCATGTGTATAATCCCAGTCCTCTGCATTACCAACTATAACCCTGACCTCCACCACACCTCTAAGCATATGTATAATCCCAGTCCTCTGCATTGCCATCTATAAACCTGACCTCCACCCCCTCTAAGCATGTGTACAATCCCAGTCCTCTGCATTGCCATCTATAAACCTGACCTCCACTTCTAAGCATGTGTACAATCCCAGTCCTCTGCATTGCCATCTATAAGCCTGACCTCCACCCCTCTAAGCATGTGTATAATCCCAGTCCTCTGCATTGCCATCTATAACCCTGACATCCACCCCCTCTAAGCATGTGTACAATCCCAGTCCTCTGCATTGCCATCTATAAACTTGACCTCCACCACCTCTAAGCATGTATTATCCCAGTCCTCTGCATTGCAATCTATAAGCCTGACCTACACCCCTCTAAGCATGTATACAATCCCAGTCCTCTGCATTGCCATCTATAAACCTGACCTCCACCACCTCTAACCATGTATACAATCCCAGTCCTCTGCATTGCCATCTATAAACCTAACCTCCACCTCCTCTAAGCATGTGTACAATCCCAGAGCTCTGCATTGCCATCTATAAGCCTGACCTCCACCCCCTCTAAGCATGTGTACAATCCCAGTCCTCTGCATTGCCATCTATAACCCTGACCTCCACCGCCTCTAAGCATGTGTACAATCCCAGTCCTCTGCATTGCCATCTATAAACCTGACCTCCACCGCCTCTAAGCATGTCTACAATCCCAGTCCTCTGCATTGCCATCTATAAGCCTGACCTCCACCCCCTCTAAGCATGTGTACAATCCCAGTCCTCTGCATTGCCATCTATAAACCTGACCTCCACCCCCTCTAAGCATGTGTACAATCCCAGTCCTCTGCATTGCCATCTATAAACCTGACCTCCACCTCTAAGCATGTGTACAATCCCAGTCCTCTGCATTGCCATCTATAAGCCTGACCTCCACCACTCTATGCATGTGTATAATCCCAGTCCTCTGCATTGCCATCTATAACCCTGACATCCACCCCCTCTAAGCATGTGTACAATCCCAGTTCTCTGCATTGCCATCTATAAACCTGACCTCCACCACCTCTAAGCATGTATTATCCCAGTCCTCTGCATTGCCATCTATAAGCCTGACCTACACCCCTCTAAGCATGTATACAATCCCAGTCCTCTGCATTGCCATCTATAAGCCTGACCTCCACCCCCTCTAAGCATGTGTACAATCCCAGTCCTCTGCATTGCCATCTATAAACCTGACCTCCACCCCCTCTAAGCATGTGTACAATCCCAGTCCTCTGCATTGCCATCTATAAGCCTGACCTCCATCCCCTCTAAGCATGTGTACAATCCCAGTCCTCTGCATTGCCATCTATAAACCTGACCTCCACCCCCTCTAAGCATATGTACAATCCCAGTCCTCTGCATTGCCATCTATAAACCTGACCTCCACCCCCTCTAAGCATATGTACAATCCCAGTCCTCTGCATTGCCATCTATAAACCTGACCTCCACCCCCTCTAAGCATGTGTACAATCCCAGTCCTCTGCATTGCCATCTATAACCCTGACCTCCACCACCTCTAAGCATGTGTACAATCCCAGTCCTCTGCATTGCCATCTATAAGCCTGACCTCCACCACCTCTAAGCATGTGTACAATCCCAGTCCTCTGCATTGCCATCTATAAGCCTGACCTCCATCCCTCTAAGCATGTGTATAATCCCAGTCCTCTGCATTGCCATCTATAAGCCTGACCTCCACCCCCTCTAAGCATGTGTACAATCCCAGTCCTCTGCATTGCCATCTATATACCTGACCTCAACCACCTCTAAGCATGTATTATCCCAGTCCACTGCATTGCCATCTATAAGCCTGACCTACACCCCTCTAAGCATGTATACAATCCCAGTCCTCTGCATTGCCATCTATAAGCCTGACCTCCACCACCTCTAAGCATGTGTACAATCCCAGTCCTCTGCATTGCCATCTATAAGCCTGACCTCCACCACCTCTAAGCATGTATACAATCCCAGTCCTCTGCATTGCCATCTATAAACCTGACCTCCACCACCTCTAACCATGTATACAATCCCAGTCCTCTGCATTGCCATCTATAAACCTAACTTCCACCTCCTCTAAGCATGTGTACAATCCCAGTGCTCTGCATTGCCATCTATAAGCCTGACCTCCACCCCCTCTAAGCATGTGTACAATCCCAGTCCTCTGCATTGCCATCTATAACCCTGACCTCCACCGCCTCTAAGCATGTGTACAATCCCAGTCCTCTGCATTGCCATCTATATCCTGACCTCCACCGCCTCTAAGCATGTGTACAATCCCAGTCCTCTGCATTGCCATCTATAAGCCTGACCTCCGCCCCCTCTAAGCATGTATACAATCCCAGTCCTCTGCATTGCCATCTATAAACCTGACCTCCGCCCCCTCTAAGCATGTGTATAATCCCAGTCCTCTGCATTGCCATCTATAAACCTGACCTCCGCCCCCTCTAAGCATGTGTATAATCCCAGTCCTCTGCATTGCCATCTATAAACCTGACCTCCGCCCCCTCTAAGCATGTGTATCATCCCAGTCCTCTGCATTGCCATCTATAAGCCTGACATCCATCCCCTCTAAGCATGTGTACAAACCCAGTCCTCTGCATTGCCATCTATAAACCTGACCTCCACCCCCTCTAAGCATGTGTACTATCCCAGTCCTCTGCATTGCCATCTATAAACCTGACCTCCACCCCCTCTAAGCATGTGTACAATCCCAGTCCTCTGCATTGCCATCTATAAACCTGACCTCAACCACCTCTAAGCATGTATTATCCCAGTCCACTGCATTGCCATCTATAAACCTGACCTACACCCCCTCTAAGCATGTATACAATCCCAGTCCTCTGCATTGCCATCTATAAACCTGACCTCCACCACCTCTAACCATGTATACAATCCCAGTCCTCTGCATTGCCATCTATAAACCTAACCTCCACCTCCTCTAAGCATGTGTACAATCCCAGTGCTCTGCATTGCCATCTATAAGCCTGACCTCCACCCCCTCTAAGCATGTGTACAATCCCAGTCCTCTGCAATGCCATCTATAACCCTGACCTCCACCGCCTCTAAGCATGTGTACAATCCCAGTCCTCTGCATTGCCATCTATAAACCTGACCTCCACCGCCTCTAAGCATGTCTACAATCCCAGTCCTCTGCATTGCCATCTATAAGCCTGACCTCCACCCCCTCTAAGCATGTGTACAATCCCAGTCCTCTGCATTGCCATCTATAAACCTGACCTCCACCCCCTCTAAGCATGTGTACAATCCCAGTCCTCTGCATTGCCATCTATAAACCTGACCTCCACCCCTAAGCATGTGTACAATCCCAGTCCTCTGCATTGCCATCTATAAGCCTGACCTCCACCCCTCTAAGCATGTGTATAATCCCAGTCCTCTGCATTGCCATCTATAACCCTGACATCCACCCCCTCTAAGCATGTGTACAATCCCAGTCCTCTGCATTGCCATCTATAAACCTGACCTCCACCACCTCTAAGCATGTATTATCCCAGTCCTCTGTATTGCCATCTATAAGCCTGAACTACACCCCTCTAAGCATGTATACAATCCCAGTCCTCTGCATTGCCATCTATAAGCCTGACCTCCACCCCCTCTAAGCATGTGTACAATCCCAGTCCTCTGCATTGTCATCTATAAACCTGACCTCCACCCCCTCTAAGCATGTGTACAATCCCAGTCCTCTGCATTGCCATCTATAAGCCTGACCTCCATCCCCTCTAAGCATGTGTACAATCCCAGTCCTCTGCATTGCCATCTATAAACCTGACCTCCACCCCCTCTAAGCATATGTACAATCCCAGTCCTCTGCATTGCCATCTATAAACCTGACCTCCACCCCCTCTAAGCATGTGTACAATCCCAGTCCTCTGCATTGCCATCTATAACCCTGACCTCCACCACCTCTAAGCATGTGTACAATCCCAGTCCTCTGCATTGCCATCTATAAGCCTGACCTCCACCACCTCTAAGCATGTGTACAATCCCAGTCCTCTGCATTGCCATCTATAAACCTGACCTCCATCCCTCTAAGCATGTGTATAATCCCAGTCCTCTGCATTGCCATCTATAAACCTGACCTCCACCCCCTCTAAGCATGTGTACAATCCCAGTCCTCTGCATTGCCATCTATATACCTGACCTCAACCACCTCTAAGCATGTATTATCCCAGTCCACTGCATTGCCATCTATAAGCCTGACCTACACCCCTCTAAGCATGTATACAATCCCAGTCCTCTGCATTGCCATCTATAAGCCTGACCTCCACCACCTCTAAGCATGTGTACAATCCCAGTCCTCTGCATTGCCATCTATAAGCCTGACCTCCACCACCTCTAAGCATGTATACAATCCCAGTCCTCTGCATTGCCATCTATAAACCTGACCTCCACCACCTCTAACCATGTATACAATCCCAGTCCTCTGCATTGCCATCTATAAACCTAACCTCCACCTCCTCTAAGCATGTGTACAATCCCAGTGCTCTGCATTGCCATCTATAAGCCTGACCTCCACCCCCTCTAAGCATGTGTACAATCCCAGTCCTCTGCATTGCCATCTATAACCCTGACCTCCACCGCCTCTAAGCATGTGTACAATCCCAGTCCTCTGCATTGCCATCTATATCCTGACCTCCACCGCCTCTAAGCATGTGTACAATCCCAGTCCTCTGCATTGCCATCTATAAGCCTGACCTCCGCCCCCTCTAAGCATGTATACAATCCCAGTCCTCTGCATTGCCATCTATAAACCTGACCTCCGCCCCCTCTAAGCATGTGTATCATCCCAGTTCTCTGCATTGCCATCTATAAGCCTGACCTACACCCCTCTAAGCATGTATACAATCCCAGTCCTCTGCATTGCCATCTATAAGCCTGACCTCCACCCCCTCTAAGCATGTGTACAATCCCAGTCCTCTGCATTGCCATCTATAAACCTGACCTCCACCCCCTCTAAGCATGTGTACAATCCCAGTCCTCTGCATTGCCATCTATAAGCCTGACATCCATCCCCTCTAAGCATGTGTACAAACCCAGTCCTCTGCATTGCCATCTATAAACCTGACCTCCACCCCCTCTAAGCATGTGTACAATCCCAGTCCTCTGCATTGCCATCTATAAACCTGACCTCCAACCCCTCTAAGCATGTGTACAATCCCAGTCCTCTGCATTGCCATCTCTAACCCTGAACTCCACCACCTCTAAGCATGTGTACAATCCCAGTCCTCTGCATTGCCATCTATAAGCCTGACCTCCATCCCTCTAAGCATGTGTACAATCCCAGTCCTCTGCATTGCCATCTATAACCCTGACCTCCAACCCTCTAAGAATGTGTACAATAACAGTCCTCTGCATTGTCATCTATAAACCTGACCTCCACCCCCTCTAAGCATGTGTACAATCCCAGTAATCTGCATTGCCATCTATAAACCTGACCTCCGCCCCCTCTAAGCATGTGTACAATCCCAGTCCTCTGCATTGCCATCTATAACCCTGACCTCCACCACCTCTAAGCATGTGTACAATCCCAGTCCTCTGCATTGCCATCTATAAGCCTGACCTCCACCACCTCTAAGCATGTGTACAATCCCAGTCCTCTGCATTGCCATCTATAAGACTGACCTCCATCCCACTAAGCATGTGTATAATCCCAGTCCTTTGCATTGCCATCTATAAGCCTGACCTCCACCCCCTCTAAGCATGTGTACAATCCCAGTCCTCTGCATTGCCATCTATAAGCCTGACCTCCACCACCTCTAAGCATGTATTATCCCAGTCCACTGCATTGCCATCTATAAGCCTGACCTACACCCCTCTAAGCATGTATACAATCCCAGTCCTCTGCATTGCCATCTATAAGCCTGACCTCCACCACCTCTAAGCATGTGTACAATCCCAGTCCTCTGCATTGCCATCTATAAGCCTGACCTCCACCACCTCTAAGCATGTAGACAATCCCAGTCCTCTGCATTGCCATCTATAAACCTGACCTCCACCACCTCTAACCATGTATACAATCCCAGTCCTCTGCATTGCCATCTATAAACCTAACCTCCACCTCCTCTAAGCATGTGTACAATCCCAGTGCTCTGCATTGCCATCTATAAGCCTGACCTCCACCCCCTCTAAGCATGTGTACAATCCCAGTCCTCTGCATTGCCATCTATAACCCTGACCTCCACCGCCTCTAAGCATGTGTACAATCCCAGTCCTCTGCATTGCCATCTATATCCTGACCTCCGCCGCCTTCTAAACATGTGTACAATCCCAGTCCTCTGCATTGCCATCTATAAGCCTGACCTCCGCCCCCTCTAAGCATGTATACAATCCCAGTCCTCTGCATTGCCATCTATAAACCTGAACTCCGCCCCCTCTAAGCATGTGTATAATCCCAGTCCTCTGCATTGCCATCTATAAACCTGACCTCCGCCCCCTCTAAGCATGTGTATTATCCCAGTTCTCTGCATTGCCATCTATAAGCCTGACCTACACCCCACTAAGCATGTATACAATCCCAGTCCTCTGCATTGCCATCTATAAGCCTGACCTCCACCCCCTCTAAGCATGTGTACAATCCCAGTCCTCTGCATTGCCATCTATAAACCTGACCTCCACCCCCTCTAAGCATGTGTACAATCCCAGTCCTCTGCATTGCCATCTATAAGCCTGACCTCCATCCCCTCTAAGCATGTGTACAAACCCAGTCCTCTGCATTGCCATCTATAAACCTGACCTCCACCCCCTCTAAGCATGTGTACAATCCCAGTCCTCTGCATTGCCATCTATAAACCTGACCTCCACCCCCTCTAAGCATGTGTACAATCCCAGTCCTCTGCATTGCCATCTATAAGCCTGACCTCCATCCCTCTAAGCATGTGTACAATCCCAGTCCTCTGCATTGCCATCTATAACCCTGACCTCCACCCCCTCTAAGAATGTGTACAATCCCAGTCCTCTGCATTGTCATCTATAAACCTGACCTCCACCCCCTCTAAGCATGTGTACAATCCAGTAATCTGCATTGCCATCTATAAACCTGACCTCCACCTCCTCTAAGCATGTATACAATCCCAGTCCTCTGCATTGCCATCTATAAGCCTTACCTCCGCCACCTCTAAGCATGTATACAATCCCAGTCCTCTGCATTGCCATCTATAAGCCTGACCTCCACCCCCTCTAAGCATGTGTATAATCCCAGTCCACTGCATTGCCATCTATAAACCTGACCTCCACCCCCTCTAAGCATGTGTATAATCCCAATCCTCTGCATTGTCATCTATAAACCTGACCTCCACCCCCTCTAAGCATGTGTATAATCCCAGTCCTCTGCATTACCATCTATAAACCTGACCTGCACCCCCTCTAAGCATGTGTATCATCCCAGTAATCTGCATTGCCACCTATAAACCTGACCTCCACCCCCTCTAAGCATGTGTACAATCCCAGTCCTCTGCATTGCCATCATTAACCCTGACCTCAGCCCCCTCTATGCATGTGTACAATCCCAGTCCTCTGCATTGCCATCTATAAGGCTGACCTCCGCCCCCTCTAAGCATGTGTATAATCCCAGTCCTCTGCATTACCAACTATAAGCCTGACCTCCACCACCCCTCTAAGCATATGTATAATCCCAGTCCTCTGCATTGCCATCTATAAACCTGACCTCCACCCCCTCTAAGCATGTGTACAATCCCAGTCCTCTGCATTGCCATCTATAAACCTGACCTCCACTTCTAAGCATGTGTACAATCCCAGTCCTCTGCATTGCCATCTATAAGCCTGACCTCCACCCCTCTAAGCATGTGTATAATCCCAGTCCTCTGCATTGCCATCTATAACCCTGACATCCACCCCCTCTAAGCATGTGTACAATCCCAGTCCTCTGCATTGCCATCTATAAACCTGACCTCCACCCCCTCTAAGCATATGTACAATCCCAGTCCTCTGCATTGCCATCTATAAACCTGACCTCCACCCCCTCTAAGCATGTGTACAATCCCAGTCCTCTGCATTGCCATCTATAACCCTGACCTCCACCACCTCTAAGCATGTGTACAATCCCAGTCCTCTGCCTTGCCATCTATAAGCCTGACCTCCACCACCTCTAAGCATGTGTACAATCCCAGTCCTCTGCATTGCCATCTATAAGCCTGACCTCCATCCCTCTAAGCATGTGTATAATCCCAGTCCTCTGCATTGCCATCTATAAGCCTGACCTCCACCCCCTCTAAGCATGTGTACAATCCCAGTCCTCTGCATTGCCATCTATATACCTGACCTCAACCACCTCTAAGCATGTATTATCCCAGTCCACTGCATTGCCATCTATAAGCCTGACCTACACCCCTCTAAGCATGTATACAATCCCAGTCCTCTGCATTGCCATCTATAAGCCTGACCTCCACCACCTCTAAGCATGTGTACAATCCCAGTCCTCTGCATTGCCATCTATAAGCCTGACCTCCACCACCTCTAAGCATGTATACAATCCCAGTCCTCTGCATTGCCATCTATAAACCTGACCTCCACCACCTCTAACCATGTATACAATCCCAGTCCTCTGCATTGCCATCTATAAACCTAACCTCCACCTCCTCTAAGCATGTGTACAATCCCAGTGCTCTGCATTGCCATCTATAAGCCTGACCTCCACCCCCTCTAAGCATGTGTACAATCCCAGTCCTCTGCATTGCCATCTATAATCCTGACCTCCACCGCCTCTAAGCATGTGTACAATCCCAGTCCTCTGCATTGCCATCTATATCCTGACCTCCACCGCCTCTAAGCATGTGTACAATCCCAGTCCTCTGCATTGCCATCTATAAGCCTGACCTCCGCACCCTCTAAGCATGTATACAATCCCAGTCCTCTGCATTGCCATCTATAAACCTGACCTCCGCCCCCTCTAAGCATGTGTATAATCCCAGTCCTCTGCATTGCCATCTATAAACCTGACCTCCGCCCCCTCTAAGCATGTGTATAATCCCAGTCCTCTGCATTGCCATCTATAAACCTGACCTCCGCCCCCTCTAAGCATGTGTATTATCCCAGTTCTCTGCATTGCCATCTATAAGCCTGACCTACACCCCTCTAAGCATGTATACAATCCCAGTCCTCTGCATTGCCATCTATAAGCCTGACCTCCACCCCCTCTAAGCATGTGTACAATCCCAGTCCTCTGCATTGCCATCTATAAACCTGACCTCCACCCCCTCTAAGCATGTGTACAATCCCAGTCCTCTGCATTGCCATCTATAAGCCTGACCTCCATCCCCTCTAAGCATGTGTACAAACCCAGTCCTCTGCATTGCCATCTATAAACCTGACCTCCACCCCCTCTAAGCATGTGTACAATCCCAGTCCTCTGCATTGCCATCTATAAATCTGACCTCCACCCCCTCTAAGCATGTGTACAATCCCAGTCCTCTGCATTGCCATCTCTAACCCTGAACTCCACCACCTCTAAGCATGTGTACAATCCCAGTCCTCTGCATTGCCATCTATAAACCTGACCTCCATCCCTCTAAGCATGTGTACAATCCCAGTCCTCTGCATTGCCATCTATAACCCTGACCTCCACCCCCTCTAAGAATGTGTACAATCCCAGTCCTCTGCATTGTCATCTATAAACCTGACCTCCACCCCCTCTAAGCATGTGTACAATCCCAGTAATCTGCATTGCCATCTATAAACCTGACCTCCACCTCCTCTAAGCATGTATACAATCCCAGTCCTCTGCATTGCCATCTATAAGCCTTACCTCCGCCACCTCTAAGCATGTATACAATCCCAGTCCTCTGCATTGCCATCTATAAGCCTGACCTCCACCCCCTCTAAGCATGTGTATAATCGAAGTCCACTGCATTGTCATCTATAAACCTGACCTCCACCCCCTCTAAGCATGTGTATAATCCCAATCCTCTGCATTGTCATCTATAAACCTGACCTCCACCCCCTCTAAGCATGTGTATAATCCCAGTCCTCTGCATTACCATCTATAAACCTGACCTGCACCCCCTCTAAGCATGTGTATCATCCCAGTAATCTGCATTGCCACCTATAAACCTGACCTCCACCCCCTCTAAGCATGTGTACAATCCCAGTCCTCTGCATTGCCATAATTAACCCTGACCTCAGCCCCCTCTATGCATGTGTACAATCCCAGTCCTCTGCATTGCCATCTATAAGGCTGACCTCCGCCCCCTCTAAGCATGTGTATAATCCCAGTCCTCTGCATTTCCAACTATAAGCCTGACCTCCACCACCCCTCTAAGCATATGTATAATCCCAGTCCTCTGCATTGCCATCTATAAACCTGACCTCCACCCCCTCTAAGCATGTGTACAATCCCAGTCCTCTGCATAGCCATCTATAAACCTGACCTCCACTTCTAAGCATGTGTACAATCCCAGTCCTCTGCATTGCCATCTATAAACCTGATCTCCACCCCTCTAAGCATGTGTATAATCCCAGTCCTCTGCATTGCCATCTATAACCCTGACATCCACCCCCTCTAAGCATGTGTACAATCCCAGTCCTCTGCATTGCCATCTATAAACTTGACCTCCACCACCTCTAAGCATGTATTATCCCAGTCCTCTGCATTGCCATCTATAAGCCTGACCTAAACCCCTCTAAGCATGTATACAATCCCAGTCCTCTGCATTGCCATCTATAAACCTGACCTCCACCACCTCTAAGCATGTATACAATCCCAGTCCTCTGCATTGCCATCTATAAACCTGACCTCCACCACCTCTAACCATGTATACAATCCCAGTCCTCTGCATTGCCATCTATAAACCTAACCTCCACCTCCTCTAAGCATGTGTACAATCCCAGTGCTCTGCATTGCCATCTATAAGCCTGACCTCCACCCCCTCTAAGCATGTGTACAATCCCAGTCCTCTGCATTGCCATCTATAACCCTGACCTCCACCACCTCTAAGCATGTGTACAATCGCAGTCCTCTGCATTGCCATCTATAACCCTGACATCCACCGCCTCTAAGCATGTGTACAATCCCAGTCCTCTGCATTGCCATCTATAAACCTGACCTCCACCCCCTCTAAGCATGTGTACAATCCCAGTCCTCTGCATTGCTATCTATAAACCTGACCTCCACCTCTAAGCATGTGTACAATCCCAGTCCTCTGCATTGCCATCTATAAGCCTGACCTCCACCCCTCTAAGCATGTGTATAATCCCAGTCCTCTGCATTGCCATCTATAACCCTGACATCCACCCCCTCTAAGCATGTGTACAATCCCAGTCCTCTGCATTGCCATCTATAAACCTGACCTCCACCACCTCTAAGCATGTATTATCCCAGTCCTCTGCATTGCCATCTATAAGCCTGACCTACACCCCTCTAAGCATGTATACAATCCCAGTCCTCTGCATTGCCATCTATAAACCTGACCTCCACCCCCTCTAAGCATGTGTACAATCCCAGTCCTCTGCATTGCCATCTATAAGCCTGACCTCCGCCCCCTCTAAGCATGTATACAATCCCAGTCCTCTGCATTGCCATCTATAAAACTGAACTCCGCCCCCTCTAAGCATGTGTATAATCCCAGTCCTCTGCATTGCCATCTATAAACCTGACCTCCGCCCCCTCTAAGCATGTGTATAATCCCAGTCCTCTGCATTGCCATCTATAAACCTGACCTCCGCCCCCTCTAAGCATGTGTATTATCCCAGTTCTCTGCATTGCCATCTATAAGCCTGACCTACACCCCACTAAGCATGTATACAATCCCAGTCCTCTGCATTGCCATCTATAAGCCTGACCTCCACCCCCTCTAAGCATGTGTACAATCCCAGTCCTCTGCATTGCCATCTATAAACCTGACCTCCACCCCCTCTAAGCATGTGTACAATCCCAGTCCTCTGCATTGCCATCTATAAGCCTGACCTCCATCCCCTCTAAGCATGTGTACAAACCCAGTCCTCTGCATTGCCATCTATAAACCTGACCTCCACCCCCTCTAAGCATGTGTACAATCCCAGTCCTCTGCATTGCCATCTATAAACCTGACCTCCACCCCCTCTAAGCATGTGTACAATCCCAGTCCTCTGCATTGCCATCTCTAACCCTGAACTCCACCACCTCTAAGCATGTGTACAATCCCAGTCCTCTGCATTGCCATCTATAAGCCTGACCTCCATCCCTCTAAGCATGTGTACAATCCCAGTCCTCTGCATTGCCATCTATAACCCTGACCTCCACCCCCTCTAAGAATGTGTACAATCCCAGTCCTCTGCATTGTCATCTATAAACCTGACCTCCACCCCCTCTAAGCATGTGTACAATCCCAGTAATCTGCATTGCCATCTATAAACCTGACCTCCACCTCCTCTAAGCATGTATACAATCCCAGTCCTCTGCATTGCCATCTATAAGCCTTACCTCCGCCACCTCTAAGCATGTATACAATCCCAGTCCTCTGCATTGCCATCTATAAGCCTGACCTCCACCCCCTCTAAGCATGTGTATAATCCCAGTCCACTGCATTGCCATCTATAAACCTGACCTCCACCCCCTCTAAGCATGTGTATAATCCCAATCCTCTGCATTGTCATCTATAAACCTGACCTCCACCCCCTCTAAGCATGTGTATAATCCCAGTCCTCTGCATTACCATCTATAAACCTGACCTGCACCCCCTCTAAGCATGTGTATCATCCCAGTAATCTGCATTGCCACCTATAAACCTGACCTCCACCCCCTCTAAGCATGTGTACAATCCCAGTCCTCTGCATTGCCATCATTAACCCTGACCTCAGCCCCCTCTATGCATGTGTACAATCCCAGTCCTCTGCATTGCCATCTATAAGGCTGACCTCCGCCCCCTCTAAGCATGTGTATAATCCCAGTCCTCTGCATTACCAACTATAAGCCTGACCTCCACCACCCCTCTAAGCATATGTATAATCCCAGTCCTCTGCATTGCCATCTATAAACCTGACCTCCACCCCCTCTAAGCATGTGTACAATCCCAGTCCTCTGCATTGCCATCTATAAACCTGACCTCCACTTCTAAGCATGTGTACAATCCCAGTCCTCTGCATTGCCATCTATAAGCCTGACCTCCACCCCTCTAAGCATGTGTATAATCCCAGTCCTCTGCATTGCCATCTATAACCCTGACATCCACCCCCTCTAAGCATGTGTACAATCCCAGTCCTCTGCATTGCCATCTATAAACCTGACCTCCACCCCCTCTAAGCATATGTACAATCCCAGTCCTCTGCATTGCCATCTATAAACCTGACCTCCACCCCCTCTAAGCATGTGTACAATCCCAGTCCTCTGCATTGCCATCTATAACCCTGACCTCCACCACCTCTAAGCATGTGTACAATCCCAGTCCTCTGCATTGCCATCTATAAACCTGACCTCCACCCCTAAGCATGTGTACAATCCCAGTCCTCTGCATTGCCATCTATAAGCCTGACCTCCACCCCTCTAAGCATGTGTATAATCCCAGTCCTCTGCATTGCCATCTATAACCCTGACATCCACCCCCTCTAAGCATGTGTACAATCCCAGTCCTCTGCATTGCCATCTATAAACCTGACCTCCACCACCTCTAAGCATGTATTATCCCAGTCCTCTGCATTGCCATCTATAAGCCTGAACTACACCCCTCTAAGCATGTATACAATCCCAGTCCTCTGCATTGCCATCTATAAGCCTGACCTCCACCCCCTCTAAGCATGTGTACAATCCCAGTCCTCTGCATTGTCATCTATAAACCTGACCTCCACCCCCTCTAAGCATGTGTACAATCCCAGTCCTCTGCATTGCCATCTATAAGCCTGACCTCCATCCCCTCTAAGCATGTGTACAATCCCAGTCCTCTGCATTGCCATCTATAAACCTGACCTCCACCCCCTCTAAGCATATGTACAATCCCAGTCCTCTGCATTGCCATCTATAAACCTGACCTCCACCCCCTCTAAGCATGTGTACAATCCCAGTCCTCTGCATTGCCATCTATAACCCTGACCTCCACCACCTCTAAGCATGTGTACAATCCCAGTCCTCTGCATTGCCATCTATAAGCCTGACCTCCACCACCTCTAAGCATGTGTACAATCCCAGTCCTCTGCATTGCCATCTATAAGCCTGACCTCCATCCCTCTAAGCATGTGTATAATCCCAGTCCTCTGCATTGCCATCTATAAACCTGACCTCCACCCCCTCTAAGCATGTGTACAATCCCAGTCCTCTGCATTGCCATCTATATACCTGACCTCAACCACCTCTAAGCATGTATTATCCCAGTCCACTGCATTGCCATCTATAAGCCTGACCTACACCCCTCTAAGCATGTATACAATCCCAGTCCTCTGCATTGCCATCTATAAGCCTGACCTCCACCACCTCTAAGCATGTGTACAATCCCAGTCCTCTGCATTGCCATCTATAAGCCTGACCTCCACCACCTCTAAGCATGTATACAATCCCAGTCCTCTGCATTGCCATCTATAAACCTGACCTCCACCACCTCTAACCATGTATACAATCCCAGTCCTCTGCATTGCCATCTATAAACCTAACCTCCACCTCCTCTAAGCATGTGTACAATCCCAGTGCTCTGCATTGCCATCTATAAGCCTGACCTCCACCCCCTCTAAGCATGTGTACAATCCCAGTCCTCTGCATTGCCATCTATAACCCTGACCTCCACCGCCTCTAAGCATGTGTACAATCCCAGTCCTCTGCATTGCCATCTATATCCTGACCTCCACCGCCTCTAAGCATGTGTACAATCCCAGTCCTCTGCATTGCCATCTATAAGCCTGACCTCCGCCCCCTCTAAGCATGTATACAATCCCAGTCCTCTGCATTGCCATCTATAAACCTGACCTCCGCCCCCTCTAAGCATGTGTATAATCCCAGTCCTCTGCATTGCCATCTATAAACCTGACCTCCGCCCCCTCTAAGCATGTGTATAATCCCAGTCCTCTGCATTGCCATCTATAAAACCTGACCTCCGCCCCCTCTAAGCATGTGTATCATCCCAGTTCTCTGCATTGCCATCTATAAGCCTGACCTACACCCCTCTAAGCATGTATACAATCCCAGTCCTCTGCATTGCCATCTATAAGCCTGACCTCCACCCCCTCTAAGCATGTGTACAATCCCAGTCCTCTGCATTGCCATCTATAAACCTGACCTCCACCCCCTCTAAGCATGTGTACAATCCCAGTCCTCTGCATTGCCATCTATAAGCCTGACATCCATCCCCTCTAAGCATGTGTACAAACCCAGTCCTCTGCATTGCCATCTATAAACCTGACCTCCACCCCCTCTAAGCATGTGTACAATCCCAGTCCTCTGCATTGCCATCTATAAACCTGACCTCCACCCCCTCTAAGCATGTGTACAATCCCAGTCCTCTGCATTGCCATCTCTAACCCTGAACTCCACCACCTCTAAGCATGTGTACAATCCCAGTCCTCTGCATTGCCATCTATAAGCCTGACCTCCATCCCTCTAAGCATGTGTACAATCCCAGTCCTCTGCATTGCCATCTATAACCCTGACCTCCAACCCTCTAAGAATGTGTACAATCCCAGTCCTCTGCATTGTCATCTATAAACCTGACCTCCACCCCCTCTAAGCATGTGTACAATCCCAGTAATCTGCATTGCCATCTATAAACCTGACCTCCGCCCCCTCTAAGCATGTGTACAATCCCAGTCCTCTGCATTGCCATCTATAACCCTGACCTCCACCACCTCTAAGCATGTGTACAATCCCAGTCCTCTGCATTGCCATCTATAAGCCTGACCTCCACCACCTCTAAGCATGTGTACAATCCCAGTCCTCTGCATTGCCATCTATAATACTGACCTCCATCCCACTAAGCATGTGTATAATCCCAGTCCTTTGCATTGCCATCTATAAGCCTGACCTCCACCCCCTCTAAGCATGTGTACAATCCCAGTCCTCTGCATTGCCATCTATATACCTGACCTCAACCACCTCTAAGCATGTATTATCCCAGTCCACTGCATTGCCATCTATAAGCCTGACCTACACCCCTCTAAGCATGTATACAATCCCAGTCCTCTGCATTGCCATCTATAAGCCTGACCTCCACCACCTCTAAGCATGTGTACAATCCCAGTCCTCTGCATTGCCATCTATAAGCCTGACCTCCACCACCTCTAAGCATGTAGACAATCCCAGTCCTCTGCATTGCCATCTATAAACCTGACCTCCACCACCTCTAACCATGTATACAATCCCAGTCCTCTGCATTGCCATCTATAAACCTAACCTCCACCTCCTCTAAGCATGTGTACAATCCCAGTGCTCTGCATTGCCATCTATAAGCCTGACCTCCACCCCCTCTAAGCATGTGTACAATCCCAGTCCTCTGCATTGCCATCTATAACCCTGACCTCCACCGCCTCTAAGCATGTGTACAATCCCAGTCCTCTGCATTGCCATCTATATCCTGACCTCCGCCGCCTCTAAACATGTGTACAATCCCAGTCCTCTGCATTGCCATCTATAAGCCTGACCTCCGCCCCCTCTAAGCATGTATACAATCCCAGTCCTCTGCATTGCCATCTATAAACCTGAACTCCGCCCCCTCTAAGCATGTGTATAATCCCAGTCCTCTGCATTGCCATCTATAAACCTGACCTCCGCCCCCTCTAAGCATGTGTATTATCCCAGTTCTCTGCATTGCCATCTATAAGCCTGACCTACACCCCACTAAGCATGTATACAATCCCAGTCCTCTGCATTGCCATCTATAAGCCTGACCTCCACCCCCTCTAAGCATGTGTACAATCCCAGTCCTCTGCATTGCCATCTATAAACCTGACCTCCACCCCCTCTAAGCATGTGTACAATCCCAGTCCTCTGCATTGCCATCTATAAGCCTGACCTCCATCCCCTCTAAGCATGTGTACAAACCCAGTCCTCTGCATTGCCATCTATAAACCTGACCTCCACCCCCTCTAAGCATGTGTACAATCCCAGTCCTCTGCATTGCCATCTATAAACCTGACCTCCACCCCCTCTAAGCATGTGTACAATCCCAGTCCTCTGCATTGCCATCTCTAACCCTGAACTCCACCACCTCTAAGCATGTGTACAATCCCAGTCCTCTGCATTGCCATCTATAAGCCTGACCTCCATCCCTCTAAGCATGTGTACAATCCCAGTCCTCTGCATTGCCATCTATAACCCTGACCTCCACCCCCTCTAAGAATGTGTACAATCCCAGTCCTCTGCATTGTCATCTATAAACCTGACCTCCACCCCCTCTAAGCATGTGTACAATCCCAGTAATCTGCATTGCCATCTATAAACCTGACCTCCACCTCCTCTAAGCATGTATACAATCCCAGTCCTCTGCATTGCCATCTATAAGCCTTACCTCCGCCACCTCTAAGCATGTATACAATCCCAGTCCTCTGCATTGCCATCTATAAGCCTGACCTCCACCCCCTCTAAGCATGTGTATAATCCCAGTCCACTGCATTGCCATCTATAAACCTGACCTCCACCCCCTCTAAGCATGTGTATAATCCCAATCCTCTGCATTGTCATCTATAAACCTGACCTCCACCCCCTCTAAGCATGTGTATAATCCCAGTCCTCTGCATTACCATCTATAAACCTGACCTGCACCCCCTCTAAGCATGTGTATCATCCCAGTAATCTGCATTGCCACCTATAAACCTGACCTCCACCCCCTCTAAGCATGTGTACAATCCCAGTCCTCTGCATTGCCATCATTAACCCTGACCTCAGCCCCCTCTATGCATGTGTACAATCCCAGTCCTCTGCATTGCCATCTATAAGGCTGACCTCCGCCCCCTCTAAGCATGTGTATAATCCCAGTCCTCTGCATTACCAACTATAAGCCTGACCTCCACCACCCCTCTAAGCATATGTATAATCCCAGTCCTCTGCATTGCCATCTATAAACCTGACCTCCACCCCCTCTAAGCATGTGTACAATCCCAGTCCTCTGCATTGCCATCTATAAACCTGACCTCCACTTCTAAGCATGTGTACAATCCCAGTCCTCTGCATTGCCATCTATAAGCCTGACCTCCACCCCTCTAAGCATGTGTATAATCCCAGTCCTCTGCATTGCCATCTATAACCCTGACATCCACCCCCTCTAAGCATGTGTACAATCCCAGTCCTCTGCATTGCCATCTATAAACCTGACCTCCACCCCCTCTAAGCATATGTACAATCCCAGTCCTCTGCATTGCCATCTATAAACCTGACCTCCACCCCCTCTAAGCATGTGTACAATCCCAGTCCTCTGCATTGCCATCTATAACCCTGACCTCCACCACCTCTAAGCATGTGTACAATCCCAGTCCTCTGCATTGCCATCTATAAGCCTGACCTCCACCACCTCTAAGCATGTGTACAATCCCAGTCCTCTGCATTGCCATCTATAAGCCTGACCTCCATCCCTCTAAGCATGTGTATAATCCCAGTCCTCTGCATTGCCATCTATAAGCCTGACCTCCACCCCCTCTAAGCATGTGTACAATCCCAGTCCTCTGCATTGCCATCTATATACCTGACCTCAACCACCTCTAAGCATGTATTATCCCAGTCCACTGCATTGCCATCTATAAGCCTGACCTACACCCCTCTAAGCATGTATACAATCCCAGTCCTCTGCATTGCCATCTATAAGCCTGACCTCCACCACCTCTAAGCATGTGTACAATCCCAGTCCTCTGCATTGCCATCTATAAGCCTGACCTCCACCACCTCTAAGCATGTATACAATCCCAGTCCTCTGCATTGCCATCTATAAACCTGACCTCCACCACCTCTAACCATGTATACAATCCCAGTCCTCTGCATTGCCATCTATAAACCTAACCTCCACCTCCTCTAAGCATGTGTACAATCCCAGTGCTCTGCATTGCCATCTATAAGCCTGACCTCCACCCCCTCTAAGCATGTGTACAATCCCAGTCCTCTGCATTGCCATCTATAATCCTGACCTCCACCGCCTCTAAGCATGTGTACAATCCCAGTCCTCTGCATTGCCATCTATATCCTGACCTCCACCGCCTCTAAGCATGTGTACAATCCCAGTCCTCTGCATTGCCATCTATAAGCCTGACCTCCGCCCCCTCTAAGCATGTATACAATCCCAGTCCTCTGCATTGCCATCTATAAACCTGACCTCCGCCCCCTCTAAGCATGTGTATAATCCCAGTCCTCTGCATTGCCATCTATAAACCTGACCTCCGCCCCCTCTAAGCATGTGTATAATCCCAGTCCTCTGCATTGCCATCTATAAACCTGACCTCCGCCCCCTCTAAGCATGTGTATTATCCCAGTTCTCTGCATTGCCATCTATAAGCCTGAACTACACCCCTCTAAGCATGTATACAATCCCAGTCCTCTGCATTGCCATCTATAAGCCTGACCTCCACCCCCTCTAAGCATGTGTACAATCCCAGTCCTCTGCATTGCCATCTATAAACCTGACCTCCACCCCCTCTAAGCATGTGTACAATCCCAGTCCTCTGCATTGCCATCTATAAGCCTGACCTCCATCCCCTCTAAGCATGTGTACAAACCCAGTCCTCTGCATTGCCATCTATAAACCTGACCTCCACCCCCTCTAAGCATGTGTACAATCCCAGTCCTCTGCATTGCCATCTATAAATCTGACCTCCACCCCCTCTAAGCATGTGTACAATCCCAGTCCTCTGCATTGCCATCTCTAACCCTGAACTCCACCACCTCTAAGCATGTGTACAATCCCAGTCCTCTGCATTGCCATCTATAAACCTGACCTCCATCCCTCTAAGCATGTGTACAATCCCAGTCCTCTGCATTGCCATCTATAACCCTGACCTCCACCCCCTCTAAGAATGTGTACAATCCCAGTCCTCTGCATTGTCATCTATAAACCTGACCTCCACCCCCTCTAAGCATGTGTACAATCCCAGTAATCTGCATTGCCATCTATAAACCTGACCTCCACCTCCTCTAAGCATGTATACAATCCCAGTCCTCTGCATTGCCATCTATAAGCCTTACCTCCGCCACCTCTAAGCATGTATACAATCCCAGTCCTCTGCATTGCCATCTATAAGCCTGACCTCCACCCCCTCTAAGCATGTGTATAATCCCAGTCCACTGCATTGTCATCTATAAACCTGACCTCCACCCCCTCTAAGCATGTGTATAATCCCAATCCTCTGCATTGTCATCTATAAACCTGACCTCCACCCCCTCTAAGCATGTGTATAATCCCAGTCCTCTGCATTACCATCTATAAACCTGACCTGCACCCCCTCTAAGCATGTGTATCATCCCAGTAATCTGCATTGCCACCTATAAACCTGACCTCCACCCCCTCTAAGCATGTGTACAATCCCAGTCCTCTGCATTGCCATAATTAACCCTGACCTCAGCCCCCTCTATGCATGTGTACAATCCCAGTCCTCTGCATTGCCATCTATAAGGCTGACCTCCGCCCCCTCTAAGCATGTGTATAATCCCAGTCCTCTGCATTTCCAACTATAAGCCTGACCTCCACCACCCCTCTAAGCATATGTATAATCCCAGTCCTCTGCATTGCCATCTATAAACCTGACCTCCACCCCCTCTAAGCATGTGTACAATCCCAGTCCTCTGCATAGCCATCTATAAACCTGACCTCCACTTCTAAGCATGTGTACAATCCCAGTCCTCTGCATTGCCATCTATAAACCTGATCTCCACCCCTCTAAGCATGTGTATAATCCCAGTCCTCTGCATTGCCATCTATAACCCTGACATCCACCCCCTCTAAGCATGTGTACAATCCCAGTCCTCTGCATTGCCATCTATAAACTTGACCTCCACCACCTCTAAGCATGTATTATCCCAGTCCTCTGCATTGCCATCTATAAGCCTGACCTAAACCCCTCTAAGCATGTATACAATCCCAGTCCTCTGCATTGCCATCTATAAACCTGACCTCCACCACCTCTAAGCATGTATACAATCCCAGTCCTCTGCATTGCCATCTATAAACCTGACCTCCACCACCTCTAACCATGTATACAATCCCAGTCCTCTGCATTGCCATCTATAAACCTAACCTCCACCTCCTCTAAGCATGTGTACAATCCCAGTGCTCTGCATTGCCATCTATAAGCCTGACCTCCACCCCCTCTAAGCATGTGTACAATCCCAGTCCTCTGCATTGCCATCTATAACCCTGACCTCCACCACCTCTAAGCATGTGTACAATCGCAGTCCTCTGCATTGCCATCTATAACCCTGACATCCACCGCCTCTAAGCATGTGTACAATCCCAGTCCTCTGCATTGCCATCTATAAACCTGACCTCCACCCCCTCTAAGCATGTGTACAATCCCAGTCCTCTGCATTGCTATCTATAAACCTGACCTCCACCTCTAAGCATGTGTACAATCCCAGTCCTCTGCATTGCCATCTATAAGCCTGACCTCCACCCCTCTAGCATGTGTATAATCCCAGTCCTCTGCATTGCCATCTATAACCCTGACATCCACCCCCTCTAAGCATGTGTACAATCCCAGTCCTCTGCATTGCCATCTATAAACCTGACCTCCACCACCTCTAAGCATGTATTATCCCAGTCCTCTGCATTGCCATCTATAAGCCTGACCTACACCCCTCTAAGCATGTATACAATCCCAGTCCTCTGCATTGCCATCTATAAACCTGACCTCCACCCCCTCTAAGCATGTGTACAATCCCAGTCCTCTGCATTGCCATCTATAAGGCTGACCTCCGCCCCCTCTAAGCATGTATACAATCCCAGTCCTCTGCATTGCCATCTATAAAACTGAACTCCGCCCCCTCTAAGCATGTGTATAATCCCAGTCCTCTGCATTGCCATCTATAAACCTGACCTCCGCCCCCTCTAAGCATGTGTATAATCCCAGTCCTCTGCATTGCCATCTATAAACCTGACCTCCGCCCCCTCTAAGCATGTGTATTATCCCAGTTCTCTGCATTGCCATCTATAAGCCTGACCTACACCCCACTAAGCATGTATACAATCCCAGTCCTCTGCATTGCCATCTATAAGCCTGACCTCCACCCCCTCTAAGCATGTGTACAATCCCAGTCCTCTGCATTGCCATCTATAAACCTGACCTCCACCCCCTCTAAGCATGTGTACAATCCCAGTCCTCTGCATTGCCATCTATAAGCCTGACCTCCATCCCCTCTAAGCATGTGTACAAACCCAGTCCTCTGCATTGCCATCTATAAACCTGACCTCCACCCCCTCTAAGCATGTGTACAATCCCAGTCCTCTGCATTGCCATCTATAAACCTGACCTCCACCCCCTCTAAGCATGTGTACAATCCCAGTCCTCTGCATTGCCATCTCTAACCCTGAACTCCACCACCTCTAAGCATGTGTACAATCCCAGTCCTCTGCATTGCCATCTATAAGCCTGACCTCCATCCCTCTAAGCATGTGTACAATCCCAGTCCTCTGCATTGCCATCTATAACCCTGACCTCCACCCCCTCTAAGAATGTGTACAATCCCAGTCCTCTGCATTGTCATCTATAAACCTGACCTCCACCCCCTCTAAGCATGTGTACAATCCCAGTAATCTGCATTGCCATCTATAAACCTGACCTCCACCTCCTCTAAGCATGTATACAATCCCAGTCCTCTGCATTGCCATCTATAAGCCTTACCTCCGCCACCTCTAAGCATGTATACAATCCCAGTCCTCTGCATTGCCATCTATAAGCCTGACCTCCACCCCCTCTAAGCATGTGTATAATCCCAGTCCACTGCATTGCCATCTATAAACCTGACCTCCACCCCCTCTAAGCATGTGTATAATCCCAATCCTCTGCATTGTCATCTATAAACCTGACCTCCACCCCCTCTAAGCATGTGTATAATCCCAGTCCTCTGCATTACCATCTATAAACCTGACCTGCACCCCCTCTAAGCATGTGTATCATCCCAGTAATCTGCATTGCCACCTATAAACCTGACCTCCACCCCCTCTAAGCATGTGTACAATCCCAGTCCTCTGCATTGCCATTATTAACCCTGACCTCAGCCCCCTCTATGCATGTGTACAATCCCAGTCCTCTGCATTGCCATCTATAAGGCTGACCTCCGCCCCCTCTAAGCATGTGTATAATCCCAGTCCTCTGCATTACCAACTATAAGCCTGACCTCCACCACCCCTCTAAGCATATGTATAATCCCAGTCCTCTGCATTGCCATCTATAAACCTGACCTCCACCCCCTCTAAGCATGTGTACAATCCCAGTCCTCTGCATTGCCATCTATAAACCTGACCTCCACTTCTAAGCATGTGTACAATCCCAGTCCTCTGCATTGCCATCTATAAGCCTGACCTCCACCCCTCTAAGCATGTGTATAATCCCAGTCCTCTGCATTGCCATCTATAACCCTGACATCCACCCCCTCTAAGCATGTGTACAATCCCAGTCCTCTGCATTGCCATCTATAAACCTGACCTCCACCCCCTCTAAGCATATGTACAATCCCAGTCCTCTGCATTGCCATCTATAAACCTGACCTCCACCCCCTCTAAGCATGTGTACAATCCCAGTCCTCTGCATTGCCATCTATAACCCTGACCTCCACCACCTCTAAGCATGTGTACAATCCCAGTCCTCTGCATTGCCATCTATAAGCCTGACCTCCACCACCTCTAAGCATGTGTACAATCCCAGTCCTCTGCATTGCCATCTATAAGCCTGACCTCCATCCCTCTAAGCATGTGTATAATCCCAGTCCTCTGCATTGCCATCTATAAACCTGACCTCCACCCCCTCTAAGCATGTGTACAATCCCAGTCCTCTGCATTGCCATCTATATACCTGACCTCAACCACCTCTAAGCATGTATTATCCCAGTCCACTGCATTGCCATCTATAAGCCTGACCTACACCCCTCTAAGCATGTATACAATCCCAGTCCTCTGCATTGCCATCTATAAGCCTGACCTCCACAACCTCTAAGCATGTGTACAATCCCAGTCCTCTGCATTGCCATCTATAAGCCTGACCTCCACCACCTCTAAGCATGTATACAATCCCAGTCCTCTGCATTGCCATCTATAAACCTGACCTCCACCACCTCTAACCATGTATACAATCCCAGTCCTCTGCATTGCCATCTATAAACCTAACCTCCACCTCCTCTAAGCATGTGTACAATCCCAGTGCTCTGCATTGCCATCTATAAGCCTGACCTCCACCCCCTCTAAGCATGTGTACAATCCCAGTCCTCTGCATTGCCATCTATAACCCTGACCTCCACCGCCTCTAAGCATGTGTACAATCCCAGTCCTCTGCATTGCCATCTATATCCTGACCTCCACCGCCTCTAAGCATGTGTACAATCCCAGTCCTCTGCATTGCCATCTATAAACCTGACCTCCGCCCCCTCTAAGCATGTATACAATCCCAGTCCTCTGCATTGCCATCTATAAACCTGACCTCCGCCCCCTCTAAGCATGTGTATAATCCCAGTCCTCTGCATTGCCATCTATAAACCTGACCTCCGCCCCCTCTAAGCATGTGTATAATCCCAGTCCTCTGCATTGCCATCTATAAACCTGACCTCCGCCCCCTCTAAGCATGTGTATTATCCCAGTTCTCTGCATTGCCATCTATAAGCCTGACCTACACCCCTCTAAGCATGTATACAATCCCAGTCCTCTGCATTGCCATCTATAAGCCTGACCTCCACCCCCTCTAAGCATGTGTACAATCCCAGTCCTCTGCATTGCCATCTATAAACCTGACCTCCACCCCCTCTAAGCATGTGTACAATCCCAGTCCTCTGCATTGCCATCTATAAGCCTGACCTCCATCCCCTCTAAGCATGTGTACAAACCCAGTCCTCTGCATTGCCATCTATAAACCTGACCTCCACCCCCTCTAAGCATGTGTACAATCCCAGTCCTCTGCATTGCCATCTATAAACCTGACCTCCACCCCCTCTAAGCATGTGTACAATCCCAGTCCTCTGCATTGCCATCTCTAACCCTGAACTCCACCACCTCTAAGCATGTGTATCATCCCAGTAATCTGCATTGCCACCTATAAACCTGACCTCCACCCCCTCTAAGCATGTGTACAATCCCAGTCCTCTGCATTGCCATCTATAACCCTGACCTCAGCCCCCTCTATGCATGTGTACAATCCCAGTCGTCTGCATTGCCATCTATAAGGCTGACCTCCGCCCCCTCTAAGCATGTGTATAATCCCAGTCCTCTGCATTTCCAACTATAAGCCTGACCTCCACCACCCCTCTAAGCATATGTATAATCCCAGTCCTCTGCATTGCCATCTATAAACCTGACCTCCACCCCCTCTAAGCATGTGTACAATCCCAGTCCTCTGCATTGCCATCTATAAACCTGACCTCCACTTCTAAGCATGTGTACAATCCCAGTCCTCTGCATTGCCATCTATAAGCCTGACCTCCACCCCTCTAAGCATGTGTATAATCCCAGTCCTCTGCATTGCCATCTATAACCCTGACATCCACCCCCTCTAAGCATGTGTACAATCCCAGTCCTCTGCATTGCCATCTATAAACTTGACCTCCACCACCTCTAAGCATGTATTATCCCAGTCCTCTGCATTGCCATCTATAAGCCTGACCTAAACCCCTCTAAGCATGTATACAATCCCAGTCCTCTGCATTGCCATCTATAAACCTGACCTCCACCACCTCTAAGCATGTATACAATCCCAGTCCTCTGCATTGCCATCTATAAACCTGACCTCCACCACCTCTAACCATGTATACAATCCCAGTCCTCTGCATTGCCATCTATAAACCTAACCTCCACCTCCTCTAAGCATGTGTACAATCCCAGTGCTCTGCATTGCCATCTATAAGCCTGACCTCCACCCCCTCTAAGCATGTGTACAATCCCAGTCCTCTGCATTGCCATCTATAACCCTGACCTCCACCACCTCTAAGCATGTGTACAATCGCAGTCCTCTGCATTGCCATCTATAACCCTGACCTCCACCGCCTCTAAGCATGTGTACAATCCCAGTCCTCTGCATTGCCATCTATAAACCTGACCTCCACCCCCTCTAAGCATGTGTACAATCCCAGTCCTCTGCATTGCTATCTATAAACCTGACCTCCACCTCTAAGCATGTGTACAATCCCAGTCCTCTGCATTGCCATCTATAAACCTGACCTCCACCCCTCTAAGCATGTGTATAATCCCAGTCCTCTGCATTGCCATCTATAACCCTGACATCCACCCCCTCTAAGCATGTGTACAATCCCAGTCCTCTGCATTGCCATCTATAAACCTGACCTCCACCACCTCTAAGCATGTATTATCCCAGTCCTCTGCATTGCCATCTATAAGCCTGACCTACACCCCTCTAAGCATGTATACAATCCCAGTCCTCTGCATTGCCATCTATAAGCCTGACCTCCACCCCCTCTAAGCATGTGTACAATCCCAGTCCTCTGCATTGCCATCTATAAACCTGACCTCCACCCCCTCTAAGCATGTGTACAATCCCAGTCCTCTGCATTGCCATCTATAAGCCTGACCTCCATCCCCTCTAAGCATGTGTACAATCCCAGTCCTCTGCATTGCCATCTATAAACCTGACCTCCACCCCCTCTAAGCATGTGTACAATCCCAGTCCTCTGCATTGCCATCTATAAACCTGACCTCCACCCCCTCTAAGCATGTGTACAATCCCAGTCCTCTGCATTGCCATCTATAACCCTGACCTCCACCACCTCTAAGCATGTGTACAATCCCAGTCCTCTGCATTGCCATCTATAAGCCTGACCTCCACCACCTCTAAGCATGTGTACAATCCCAGTCCTCTGCATTGCCATCTATAAGCCTGACCTCCATCCCTCTAAGCATGTGTATAATCCCAGTCCTCTGCATTGCCATCTATAACCCTGACCTCCACCCCCTCTAAGCATGTGTACAATCCCAGTCCTCTGCATTGCCATCTCTAAACCTGACCTCAACCACCTCTAAGCATGTATTATCCCAGTCCACTGCATTGCCATCTATAAGCCTGACCACCACCACCTCTAAGCATGTGTACAATCCCAGTCCTCTGCATTGCCATCTATAAGCCTGACCTCCATCCCTCTAAGCATGTGTATAATCCCAGTCCTCTGCATTGCCATCTATAACCCTGACCTCCACCACCTCTAAGAATGTGTACAATCCCAGTTCTCTGCATTGTCATCTATAAACCTGACCTCCACCCCCTCTAAGCATGTGTACAATCCCAGTAATCTGCATTGCCATCTATAAACCTGACCTCCACCTCCTCTAAGCATGTATACAATCCCAGTCCTCTGCATTGCCATCTATAAGCCTTACCTCCGCCACCTCTAAGCATGTATACAATCCCAGTCCTCTGCATTGCCATCTATAAGCCTGACCTCCACCCCCTCTAAGCATGTGTATAATCCCAGTCCACTGCATTGCCATCTATAAACCTGACCTCCACCCCCTCTAAGCATGTGTATAATCCCAATCCTCTGCATTGTCATCTATAAACCTGACCTCCACCCCCTCTAAGCATGTGTATAATCCCAGTCCTCTGCATTACCATCTATAAGCCTGACCTGCACCCCCTCTAAGCATGTGTATCATCCCAGTAATCTGCATTGCCACCTATAAACCTGACCTCCACCCCCTCTAAGCATGTGTACAATCCCAGTCCTCTGCATTGCCATCATTAACCCTGACCTCAGCCCCCTCTATGCATGTGTACAATCCCAGTCCTCTGCATTGCCATCTATAAGGCTGACCTCCGCCCCCTCTAAGCATGTGTATAATCCCAGTCCTCTGCATTACCAACTATAAGCCTGACCTCCACCACCCCTCTAAGCATATGTATAATCCCAGTCCTCTGCATTGCCATCTATAAACCTGACCTCCACCCCCTCTAAGCATGTGTACAATCCCAGTCCTCTGCATTGCCATCTATAAACCTGACCTCCACTTCTAAGCATGTGTACAATCCCAGTCCTCTGCATTGCCATCTATAAGCCTGACCTCCTCCCCTCTAAGCATGTGTATAATCCCAGTCCTCTGCATTGCCATCTATAACCCTGACATCCACCCCCTCTAAGCATGTGTACAATCCCAGTCCTCTGCATTGCCATCTATAAACTTGACCTCCACCACCTCTAAGCATGTATTATCCCAGTCCTCTGCATTGCCATCTATAAGCCTGACCTACACCCCTCTAAGCATGTATACAATCCCAGTCCTCTGCATTACCAACTATAAGCCTGACCTCCACCACCCCTCTAAGCATATGTATAATCCCAGTCCTCTGCATTGCCATCTATAAACCTGACCTCCACCCCCTCTAAGCATGTGTACAATCCCAGTCCTCTGCATTGCCATCTATAAGCCTGACCTCCATCCCCTCTAAGCATGTGTACAATCCCAGTCCTCTGCATTGCCATCTATAAACCTGACCTCCACCCCCTCTAAGCATGTGTACAATCCCAGTCCTCTGCATTGCCATCTATAAACCTGACCTCCACCCCCTCTAAGCATGTGTACAATCCCAGTCCTCTGCATTGCCATCTATAAGCCTGACCTCCATCCCTCTAAGCATGTGTATAATCCCAGTCCTCTGCATTGCCATCTATAACCCTGACCTCCACCCCCTCTAAGCATGTGTACAATCCCAGTCCTCTGCATTGCCATCTATAAACCTGACCTCAACCACCTCTAAGCATGTATTATCCCAGTCCACTGCATTGCCATCTATAAACCTGACCTACACCCCTCTAAGCATGTATACAATCTCAGTCCTCTGCATTGCCATCTATAAGCCTGACCTCCACCACCTCTAAGCATGTATACAATCCCAGTCCTCTGCATTGCCATCTATAAACCTGACCTCCACCACCTCTAACCATGTATACAATCCCAGTCCTCTGCATTGCCATCTATAAACCTAACCTCCACCTCCTCTAAGCATGTGTACAATCCCAGTGCTCTGCATTGCCATCTATAAGCCTGACCTCCACCCCCTCTAAGCATGTGTACAATCCCAGTCCTCTGCATTGCCATCTATAAACCTGACCTCCACCCCCTCTAAGCATGTGTAAAATACCAGTCCTCTGCATTGCCATCTATAAGCCTGACCTACACCCCTCTAAGCATGTATACAATCCCAGTCCTCTACAGGGGGCGAGGGAGGCCCTATAGTACTCGCTAAACCAGACTGGGTGGCATAGAGGCTTCTCCTCAGCACCTCATGTGAGTATCTGGCTGTGCTACATACTGTGCACCCTGCAGACACATCTGCTCACACCAAAGCCAAAACCGGCCACATAGCATCACCTCCCTCCCTCCAAAATGCTGGGGATACAGCACCCACACCTGGCCAGGCAAAGACTAACACACTCACCCTGCAGGAGACAGGAGCCACCTGGTCACCGCACCTCCAGCTTGTTCCAACGTGCACAATAAAGTAATGACTCAGCAACATATCAGTATGTGCAGTACTTACTAATGGCAGGTTCACAATCTCTCTCACAGAGGGTTAGTGGATGCGCCTAATCCGAGATAACCGGGTGTGGGATCAGCTGGAGTATAAGGGTCATCAAATTCCCCAATAAATACAAATAAAGTAAATACACAGCACTCACCATTTGGGGATTAATACTAGGGGGTATATTTACTAAAGTACGGGTCTTTAGAAGTGGAGATGTTGCCCATAGCAACCAATCAGGTTCTACTTATCTAGCACCTGCGAAAAGATAATAGCTAGAATCTGATTGGATGCTATGGGCAACATCTCTTATAAAAACCCTTAACTATGCCTCTAGATCAGTGGTTCCTGAACTGTGTGCTCTGGCACCCTGGGGTGCCTTAGGACACTTGCAGGGGTGCCTCAGGTTGGTTGTCCAGCACCAAATCAAATTATTTATGGTCAATGTAATGTAAAACTGTTAACAAACAGAAGCACAACCCCAAGGAATTGCAGAAATTTAGGCTGTTATCCAAATATTAAGAAAAACTACTCCCAATTAGTGGCTATGAGTAAAACTACTGAACCTACTGAGCCCTGAATATGTGGCTTCCCCTCCCAGCTAAGGTGTCTGGGTGTTATGGTCACTGGACAGGCCTCTGATCACATCAAAGCTAATTACAGACCAGCCCTTCAGAAAATTAGGCCATTGGGTAAGAGCTGGCATGGCCTTACAGTTTCCTGGCTTGGTAGAGTCAGTGTCCTCAACATGATGCTCTTCCTAAAGTTCTCTGTTTGCAAGAATCACCAATTCAGGTTCCCCCGGGATTTGTTAAAAGGAACTTCTTGGTATCATCAGTGACTTTGCCTGGGGCGGTCGGACACCGAGGCATAGCGATTCCATTCTGTGCACGCGGAAACATCAAGGTGGTCTCCAACTCCCTGACTTCGGCAATTATGATCATGCAGTTGTGTCAGAAATGATGCAATTCAAACTGCAAGTCTAGAAGACGTGATATTTAATGTGTACAGAGTAACAATCAGATAAGCTTAAATCTGTCATGTGACTGACAATAACGCTCTCAGTTGCATGTTATAGCCACAGTGGTGCAGCCATGTGTAGCCAGTCACTTCACAGCACAATACCACATGATGCTTCACACATCTAGAATCTTTTACTAGAAACTTTATTCAATCCCTATTACTAGAAACTTTATTCAATCCCTATTCAGTTGTCATCCAGGAATTTCCTATGATTATCACAGCTCAGGCCCCTCAGTTACATTTTAATGTAGGCTCTGCAAGTTATAAGGCCTCAAATGGATTTAATTCAAATACAATGAACCAACTTCCCAAAATCTGAAATTAAAACTAATCATCTCACAATGCACTTACATAGTTTGCGGACGTGGTCTTGCCCAGCTGAGCTCAAATAATGGTCCGCAATAGAATGGGCCTCAGTCGGCATTCCGATGGCTCCCAGACTTTCCCCTACTCTGACACCTGTGTTGTCTATATATTGAGTTACAGGACCAACTGAGGCTTCCAGAGCAGGATTCATGGATCTACTGTCAGATAAATCATCAATTTCTTTCCCTAATTAGAGACAATGGGCTGAGGAAAGTTCTCATGAGTCCTGGTGTTCCTCTAGGGTTCTTCTTAGGCATTTCATGTCTTTAATGTACACACTATTGGGGGAACACCAGTTCAGTAGCCTTCTGAATTTTATTCTCCAAAGGCAACGAGAATGCAACCTTCATATCGGTGATAAATAATGGAATAATATTTTTCATTTTACCCACATAAGTTTCCAAAGCCTTTAGGCCAGTGAGTGAAACTCAGTACAAATTACTGTCTTTCTGGTATAGGAGCCTAATTGTTTTACAGAAAATGTTTCCTGGTCAATGTTTTAGATGTGGTTCTCATCCAGGAAAGGCCTCCTATATTTGGCAGGTCCCAGGATTACTGTTGTCTTAGCGAACGGTAACTGAGATCTCCAAGAAGATATCAGGTCCAGAGATAACATCTTTTTTGGGGGGGGATTCTTTTAAACTACACTGAGATGTCTATTCGCAAGTAAACCACCTTAATATATCCATGAAAGCAAAATCTTAGTTCTTCCCCGATTCAGGCATGATTTCACAGAATTGTCCTGTCACAACTCTTGTTGGGATGGTATGGATGTGGACCGTACAATTGGGATTGGCGTAGAGGCTAATGTATCAGTGGCCTTTACCAGGGACCTCCACAAGGGGGTTTGAGCTTTGCAGCACGCGAAATGCAGGTCACGGCCTTCTGATTATCCTATGTACTAGCTGGTGGGTTTGAAGATAGAGACTGGTCCCTATGAGGTGAACTGGAGCATAGTCGATAGGAATGAGTCTGAACCAAGCAGGCAAAGCAGTACCATGGGATAGGCAGAATCAGGTCAGGAAAATAGCCAAATTTGGAACATGAAAGTCACCAGAAGCAGTACCAAGGGAGCAGACAAGGAGAACAGTCAAACGGAATGGAACACAACACAGGAAACTACACTGGACATTCGTGCAAAAAAGATGCTGGAGTGCTGGATATGAGCCTAATACTCTGGCATTAAAGACTGCCCTGAGACTTCTTTAAATAGGGAGGTTAGAAAAAGGCATCAAACATGACGTCACATTTGGTGCTCCTTGGGCCTTTAAATTTCATAGTGGGGATGTTATCTCTACAGGAGCAAGAGCCGCCCGAAGCCAAGGAGAAGGACAGAGCCGGCCACAGCGAAAGCCAGGGAGAAAAGGTGATGCTGTCGATAGCCACAGCAGCAAAGAGGGACCGCTGGTAGCGAAAGGAACTTGCAGCAGGTGCTGGCTGGCACCAGCCCGCGATGGGATCATCACAGCCCTGGGGGACCAGCACCGCTATAGCTGGTAAGTAGGTTCCAGGCTCCAGCACAGTGACATGGCCACGACAACCAGATGGAAGATGTGATGTTCTCCAGGATAGACTGACATTCAGAATTTGTCTTCACATGGCTGTATTGGCTAGAGTTCAAGGTGACTGAGGACTACTTGCTTTTGGTTTGCAACACAAAATACATATTTCCCTCCCTGTTCTGTCCTTTGTCTGTTCCCATCTGTTCTCCATGACTGTGTAATATATAGTGCATCCGTTCATGTTCACTTTTTCCACATTTTGTTATGTTACAGCCTTATTCCAAAATGGAATAAATTCATTTTTGTCCTCAAAATTCTACACACAATACCCCATAATGACGTGTAAAAAGTATTTTTTTTTTATTTTTGCAAATTGAAAAAAAAAACAACTAAGAAATCACACATACATAAGTATTCACAACCTTTGCTCAATACTTTGTTGATGCACCTTTGGCAGCAACTACAGCCTCAAGTCTTTTTGACTATGATGCCGCAAGCTTGGCACACCTATCTTTGGGCAGTTTCGCCCATTCATTTTTGCAGCACCTTTCAAGCTTCATGAAGTTGGATGGGAAGCGTCGGTGCACAGCCTTTTTCAGATATCTCCAGAGATGTTCAATCGGATTCAAGTCTGGGCTCTGGCTGGGCCACTCAAGGACATTCTCAGAGTTGTCCTGAAGCCACTCCTTTGATATCTTGGCTGTGTGCTTAGGGTCATTGTCCTGCTGAAAGATGAACCGTCGCCCCAGTCTGAGGTTGAGTGCTCTGGAGCAGGTTTTCATCCACGATGTCTCTGTACATTGCTGCATTCATCTTTTCCTCTATCCTGACTAGTTTCCCAGTTCCTGCCACTGAAAAACATCCCCACAGTATGATGCTGCCACCATGCTTCACTGTAGGGATGGTATTGGCCTGGTGATGAGCGGTGCCTGATTTGCTCCAAACATAATGCCTGGCATTCACACCAAAGAGTTCAATCTTTGTCTCAACAGACCTGAGAATCCTTCAGGTGCATTTTGGCAAGCTCCAGGTTGGCTGCCATGTGCTTTTACTAAGGAGTGGCTTCCATCTAGCCACTCTAATATACAGACCTGATTGGTGGACTGCTGCAGAGATGGTTGTCCTTAAGGAAAGGTTCTCCTCTCTCCACAGAGGAAAGCTCTGACAGAGTGAGTATCGGGTTCTTGGTCAACTCCCTGACTAAGGACCCTCTTCCCCAATCGCCCAGTTTAGACGGCCAGCCAACTCTAGGAAGAGTCATGGTGGTTCCGAACTTCTTCCATTTACGGATGATGGAGGCCACTGTGCTCATTGGGACCTTCAAAACCAGCAGATATTTTTCTGTACCCTTCCCCAGATTTGTGCCTCAAGACAATCCTGTCTCGGAGGTCTACAGACAATTCCTTAGACTTCATGCTTGGTTTGTGCTCTGACATGCACTGTCAAGTGTGGGACATTAAATAGACAGGTGTATGCCTTTCAAAACCATGCCCAATCAACTGAATTTACCACAAGTGGATTCCAATTATCTGTAGGAACATCTCAAGAATGATCAGTGGAAACAGGATGCACCTGAGCTCTATTTTGAGCTTCATGGCCGTGAATACTTATGTACATGTGATTTCTTAGTGTTTTTTTTTAATTACATTTGCAAAAATCTCAAAAAAAACTTTTTACACGTTGTCTTTATGGGGTATTGTGTGTAGAATTTTGAGGACAAAAATGAATTACATTCCATTTTGGAATAAGGCTGTAACATAACAAATGTGGAAAAAGTGAAGCGTTGTGAATACTTTCCGGATGCACTCTATATATATATATATATATATATATATATATATATATATATATAGTTGTGTGGAAAATGTACCACTGTTTTGTCTACTGATGGCGCTGTATATTGTCCATTCTTCTATTGCTGGTACTAAAAAACACAAAAGATTAGCCTAAAGATTTGAAGCATTTGAATTATTGAGTATAAGTATTGTGTATCATGTCTATCAGCTCACGTTTTTATGTATTATTTGATGTATAACCAGATCTGATTTCTCTGTAAAACATTTCCCACATTCAGGACACAGAAATGGTTTCTCACCTGTGTGACTTCTCTGATGTGTAACAAGATTTGATTTTTGTGTAAAACATTTCCCACACTGAGAGCATGTAAATTGTTTCTTCCCTGTGTGAGTTATCTGATGTCTAACAAGATGTGATTTCTCTGTAAAACATTTCTTACACTCAGAGCATGGAAAAGGTTTCTCCCCTGTGTGATACCTTTGATGTCTAACAAGATCTGATTTTTCTGTAAAACATTTCTCACACTCAGAACATGGAAATGATTTCTCCCCTGTGTGAGTTCTATGATGTCTAATAAGACTTGATTTTGTTTTAAAACATTTCAAACACTCAGAACATGGAAAAGGCTTCTCACCTGTGTGACTTCTCTGATGTTTAGCAAGATGTGATTTCCGTGCAAACCATTTCTCACACTCAGAACATGGAAATGGCTTCTCACCTGTGTGACTTCTCTGATGTTTAACAAGATGTGATTTCTGTGTAAACAATTTCCCACACTCAGAGCATGGAAATGGCTTAACACCAGTGTGACATCTTTGATGTTTAACAAGATCTGATTTAGCTGTAAAACATTTCTCACACTCAGAGCATGAAATTGGTTTCTCTCCTGTGTGAGTTCTCTCATGTGTAATAAGACATGATTTTGCAGTAAAACATTTCCCACACTCAGAGCATGTAAATGGTTTCTCACCTGTGTGACATCTTTGATGTATAAGAAGATTTGATTTGTATGTAAAACATTTCTCACACTCAGAGCATGATATTGGTTTCTCTCCTGTGTGAGTTCTATGATGCTTAATAAGCCTTGATTTTGTTGTAAAACATTTCCCGCACTCAGAGCATGAAAATGGTCTCTCACCCGTGTGACATATCTGATGTATAACAAGATGTGCTTTTCGTGCAAAACATTTCTCACACTCAGAACATGGAAATGGCCTCTCACCTGTGTGAATTCTCTGATGTGTAACAAGAAGTGATTTCTGTGTAAAACATTTCCCACACTCAGAGCATGAAAATGGTTTCTCACCTGTGTGACTTCTCTGATGTATAACAAGATGTGATTTCCTTGTGAAACACTTCCCACAATCAGAACAGAGAAACTTTTTATCACCTTGGTGAGCTGTACTGTGTGTAGCAATATTAGAGGTATCAGGGGAACATTCCTTATGATTACAGGGACCAGATGATATATCTGCACTGTGAGGTACTGGATACAAATTTAGAGTAATGGGGATGTCTCCTGGAGAACCCTGTGTGACATTATCTTCTGTTTTAAAATGTGGACACGAATTAAGATCTCCCCCCGAGGTATTCTTGATTGTGCGTCCATCTGTTGGAAATAACATAAATGGCATAGAAATAGAGTTATTTCCTGTTTATTTTAACTAGGAACAAATCTTCCTATTATTTAAGTTCTCAATGTTTAGTGGTTTTGTTTCTTTATCCAGAGTACAAGTAATTATGATACATTTACAAACATTACTTTTGAAGATGAAGATAACCACAGCTGTGATAGCCCTCGTCAGTTGGCATTGTATATTTCATGGACTGTACGTTTGTGCAGCATAGACTGTGGCTGAGGGGTATAGACAGCACATAAGGGGGTGTATAGTAGTAATGTGCAGCATATACTGTGGGTGAGGGGAATAGACAGCACATAAGGGGGTGTATAGTAGTAATGTGCAGCATATACTGTGGGTGAGGGTAATAGACAGCACATAAGGGGGTGTATAGTAGTACTGTGCAGCATATACTGTGGGTGAGAGGTATAGACAGCACATAAGGGGGTGTATAGTAGTACTGTGCAGCATATACTGTGGGTGAGGGTAATAGACAGCACATAAGGGGGTGTATAGTAGTACTGTGCAGCATATACTGTGGGTGAGAGGTATAGACAGCACATAAGGGGTGTAAAGTAGTAATGTACAGCATATACAGTAGGTGAGGGGTATAGGCAACTCATAAGGGGGTGTATAGTAGTAATGTACAGCATATACTGAGGGTGAGGGGTATTGACAGCACATAAGGGGGTGTATAGTAGTAATGTGCAGCATATACTGTAGGTGAGGGGAATAGACAGCACATAAGGGGGTGTATAGTAGTAATGTGCAGCATATACTGTGGGTGAGGGTAATAGACAGCACATAAGGGGGTGTATAGTAGTACTGTGCAGCATATACTGTGGGTGAGAGGTATAGACAGCACATAAGGGGGTGTATAGTAGTACTGTGCAGCATATACTGTGGGTGAGAGGTATAGACAGCACATAAGGGGGTGTATAGTAGTACTGTGCAGCATATACTGTGGGTGAGGGTAATAGACAGCACATAAGGGGGTGTATAGTAGTACTGTGCAGCATATACTGTGGGTGAGAGGTATAGACAGCACATAAGGGGGTGTATAGTAGTACTGTGCAGCATATACTGTGGGTGAGGGTAATAGACAGCACATAAGGGGGTGTATAGTAGTACTGTGCAGCATATACTGTGGGTGAGAGGTATAGACAGCACATAAGGGGTGTAAAGTAGTAATGTACAGCATATACAGTAGGTGAGGGGTATAGGCAACTCATAAGGGGGTGTATAGTAGTAATGTACAGCATATACTGAGGGTGAGGGGTATTGACAGCACATAAGGGGGTGTATAGTAGTACTGTGCATCATATATTGTAGGTGAGGGGTATAGGCAGCACGTAAGGGGGTGTATGGTAGTACTGTCCAGCATATACTGTGGGTGAGGGGTATAGACAGCACATAAGGGGGTGTATAGTAGTAATGAGCAGCATACACTGTAGGTGAGGGATATAGACAGCACATAAGGGGGTGTATAGTAGTAATGTGCAGCATATACTGTAGGTGAGGGGTATAGACAGCACATAAGGGGATGTATAGTAGTACTGTGCAGCACACACTGTGGGTGAGGGGTATAGACAGCACATAAGGGGGTGTATAGTAGTACTGTGCAACATATACTGTAGGTGAGGGGTATAGACAGCACATAAGGGGGTGTATAGTAGTACTGTGCAGCATATACTGTGGGTGAGGGGTATAGAAAACACATATGGGGGTGTATAGTAGTAATGTGCAGCATATACTGTGGGTGAGGGGTATAGACAGCACATAAGGGGGTGTATAGTAGTAATGTGCAGCATATACTGTGGGTGAGGGGTATAGACAGCACATAAGGGGGTGTATAGTAGTAATGTGCAGCATATACTGTGGGTGAGCGGTATAGACAGCACATAAGGGGGTGTATAGTAGTAATGTGCAGCATATACTGTGGGTGAGGGGTATAGACAGCACATAAGGGGGTGTATAGTAGTAATGTGCAGCATATATTGTGGGTGAGGGGTATAGACCACACATAAGGGGGTGTATAGTAGTAATGTGCAGCATATACTGTGGGTGAGGGTATAGACAGCACATAAGGGGGTGTATAGTAGTAATGTGCAGCATATACTTTGGGTGAGGGGTATAGACCACACATAAGGAGGTGTATAGTAGTAATGTGCAGCATATACTGTGGGTGAGGGGTATAGACAGCACATAAGGGGGTGTATAGTAGTACTGTGCAGCATATACTGTAGGTGAGGGGTATAGACAGCACATAAGGGGGTGTATAGTAGTAATGAGCAGCATACACTGTAGGTGAGGGGTATAGACAGCACACAAGGGGTGTATAGTAGTAATGAGCAGCATACACTGTAGGTGAGGGGTATAGACAGCACATAAGGGGGTGTATAGTAGTAATGTGCAGCATATACTGTGGGTGAGGGGTATAAGCAGCACATAAGGGGATGTATAGTAGTACTGTGCAGCATATACTGTGGGTGAGAGGTATAGACAGCACATAAGGGGGTGTATAGTAGTAATGTACAGCATATACTGTGGGTGAGGGGTATAGGCAGCACAAAAGGGGTGTATAGTAATAATGTGTACAATTAGGCTGTCATGTTGTGTATATGTTACATTATCAGGTGACATATGAACGGTATCTGAGCCCCACTGTTCTATCCTGGTAACTCTCAGACACTAAGGTACTCACACCACAGGGGGTAACTAGTAATCAGGGGGAGTGAACATCACACCCAGCCCCCCTGCAGAGATACCCAATACCAGAGGACACACTAATGAGTTACCTGCACAGGGGTGTACAACTACATTGTGGGCACTGAGCTGTATTACAAGGACAGGACAGGACAGGAGGGGGGTGGGGCTCAGTACTGTGTAACGTCCTCGGGGGTGTGGAGTTTAGGCTCCTACAAGGAGATATTGGAGAGTGGAGCTTTGTCTCCTGCCAGCAGGACGGTATTACAGGATGGCACAGTGGGAAGAAGTCCCAGCCTTGGCGGTTTTAGGCTGCTGGACTAAGGATCCCCTCATACTTCTACAGAATATTGCACCTGAGAGTTGTTTCACTGGATGGACATACAGGAGGTGATTGCAGTGACTGATATCCGTCAGTACTTGCTGCCCTGTCCAAGGTACACTGTGTGGGTAACATCTGATCTAGGGGACTGGTGATCAACATGGCGACTGCTTTAGGTACCACTTAGTGTGATGTACTGTATTTTATTACTACCATAACACACAAAAAAGTGTTGACTTCTAAAATGTGTAAATGATAGATAACAGGAGTATAATAGGGGCTGATGGCTCCTGATGTATGAGTTACTCCAGAGAGTGTGGGGAGGAGACTGGTCAGAGCTCTGGGCTGGTAACACACAGTGACATGATGTGAGGGGGAGAGGTGGTGTATAATAGGGGCTGATGGCTCCTGATGTATGAGATACACCAGAGAGTGTGGGGAGGAGACTGGTCAGATCTCTGGGCTGGTAACACACAGTGACATCATGTGAGGAGGAGAGCAGGAGTATAATAGGGGCTGATGGGTCCTGATGTATGTGATACACCAGAGAGTGTGGGGAGGAGACTGGTCATATCTCTGGGCTGGTAACAGTGACATGATGTGAGGGGGAGAGCAGGAGTATAATAGGGGCTGATGGTTCCTGATATATAAGATACACCAGAGTGTGTGGGGAGGAGACTGGTCAGATCTCTGGGCTAGTAACACACAGTGACATGATGTGAGGGGGAGAGCATGAGCATAATAGGGTCTGATTGATTTTGACTCCGCAACTGGGCAGATACATATTCCTTATTAGTTTGTACTGACAGAGGAGGGTGTAGGATAAGAAATTGTTGTAGTGATTGAGCAAGGAAAATATGTGACAGTTTTCTGTAATAAGTGTTTTTCCTCACCTGTGCTAATATCTGTAGGGATTTCCTCATCCTTACACTGCTGATCACCCCATATAAACGTCTCTTCTTCTCCCTCTATATCTTCTGCCTTCATATCAGTCACATACTTCTCTTCTTCTCCCTCTGTATCTTCTGCCTTTATATCAGTAACATACGTCTCTTCTTCTCCCTCTATATCTTCTGCCTTCATATCAGTCACATACGTCTCTTCTTCTCCCTCTATATCTTCTGCCTTCATATCAGTCACATTCGTCTCTTCTTCTCCCTCTATATCTTCTGCCTTCATATCAGTCACATACGTCTCTTCTTCTCCCTTCATATCAGTCACATACGTCTGTTCTTTTCCCTCTATATCTTCTGCCTTCATATCAGTCACATACGTCTCTTCTTCTCCCTCTATATCTTCTGCCTTCATATCAGTCACATACGTCTCTTCTTCTCCCTCTATATCTTCTGCCTTCATATCAGCCACATACGTCTCTTCTCCCTCTATATCTTCTGCCTTTATATTAGCCAGACTTTCACCCTGTTACCCACAAAGCAAGAAAACAGTTAAAAAATGTCAGATTTAATTAATTCACATTAAGTAAAAGAATTCTAGTTAATAATACACACACAGTTTCTATACAGATCATATAGTGACAGTCACTTTGGTATATTGGCGAGACCCTAAATCCCACCTACCTGATGCCCCTGTGGGGTCCTGTGATTCTGATCTGTACACTCCTGTGAATAAAGAGGACGGGGACATCTCTCTGGGGTATTTCTGTTTCTGGATCCATCTGTAAGAGACACACAGTGACTGAGTACATTGTATATATGTGATTATCATATAATGTGTGTATATAGGAGGCCCCCATACCTGCTCTCCCCTGTATAATAACGGTCTCCTCTTACCCAGTGATTTGAGAGGCCGGTGATTCTCCATCATCACGTCCTTGTACAGACCCCTGTGTTCCTCTATATACTCCCCCTCCTGCACGGAGACATAGACAGTGACATCCTGACACCTTATAGGAACCTGACACACACAATGGTACAGTCATCACCCAGACACATCCCCTGGTGTTACTGTATAATGTCCCATTCCCAGCAGTCACCTCTCCAGTCAGCAGCTGAATGATCTTGTTGGTGAGTTCCAGGATCTTCTGCTCATTGTGTCTCTCATGTATCAGTGAGTGAGGTGGAGGCACCGTGATAGGGCTCTGGGTCCTGCTCAGTCCTCCTGACACACAGGGACGGCTGCTGGGTGTCTCACACTCACCGGATGTCTTCTTCACTACTGTGTAATCCTGTGTATTGGGAGAGATATCAATAAAAGGGTAAAATTATACTCATGGAGCAGTTTATTGTCATCAGTGCACAATATGCAAGAAGGGTCAGTCTTACAAATAAAACCTTTATTCTGTAACTGTATACTATATATAGGAAAGTGGACAGAATATAGCACATCTCCTGCCATCTTGATTTCAGTGATAGAAAAGAAACAAAACAAGATGCCGTGAGCAATGTAATATATCCCAGCTCCTGTGAGTACTGAGGCACTGATAATATGTAGGTCTCTATATTATTACTATAGATGTGATGTCACTGTGACACTCCCAGATCTCTTCAACTCCGCAGTCATGTCCCTGTCTTACAACTATAGATATAAGTGATGTCACTGTGACACTCCCAGACCCTCTCACCTCCCCAGTCATGTCCCTGTATTATTACTATACATGTAAGTGATGTCACTGTGACACTCCCAGATCCTTTCACCTCCCCAGTCATGTCCCTGTATTATTACTATAGATATAAGTGATGTCACTGTGACACTCCCAGGTCCTCTTACCTCCCCAGTCATGTCCCTGTATTATTACTATAGATATAAGTGATGTCACTGTGACACCCCCAGATCCCCTCACCTCCCCAGTCATGCCCCTGTATTATTACTATAGGTAAAAGTGATGTCACTGTGACACTCCCAGGTCCTCTTACCTCCCCAGTCATGTCCCTGTATTATTACTATAGATATAAGTGATGTCACTGTGACACCCCCAGATCCTCTCACCTCCCCAGTCATGTCCCTGTATTATTACTATAGATATAAGTGATGTCACTGTGACACCCCCAGATCCTCTCACCTCCCCAGTCATGTCCCTGTATTATTACTATAGATATAAGTGATGTCACTGTGACACTCCCAGATCCTTTCACCTCCCCAGTCATGTCTCTTTATTATTACTATAGATATAAGTGAGGTCACTGTGACATTCCCAGACAACCTCACCTCCCCAGTCAGCAGGTAGATGATCTCCAGGGTGAGATCTATTATTCTCTCAGTCATGTGACTCTTGTCCTTGTCCATCCTCAATGATTTATACAGGACTCTCCCGGGAACTTTAGTATGGACTCTCTGGTTCCTTACAGCTAAATTATATAGGAATATAAATATTATTTACAATAAATATCAGAGTACAAGTCACATACTCAGGTAGGAAACACCATGTGACCAGTAAGCCCTCCTCCCCGAGCTATGGAGATCTGGTCAGTGTTTCTTAGATCCAGCTACATAAGGCGCCTCAGACGCAGTCACACAATCCTATGTGGCTAAGGACAAACCACCACAACTGGTGCCTGGGGGCTAGAATTAGCCGGATGACAATTCTCTGCAGTTCAGATCCAGAAATATAAAGCGGCAAGGCCCCAGGAGCCTTGTTCCTCCCAGACACCTCTTTTATTTAAATTGCTCAACTTTAATTTTGTTGCAAAGGGATGAATTAAAGAGAATTATTATTTTTGCCTTTTGTTATATCATTCCAGAAAATTTTAGATATTCATGTCCACAATCACATTAAGAGGAGAATTCAATTAGACACAATATGCTTCTTTTTCATGAAAAATTGCTTATGGTGCAAATAAATACTTATTGCGCAATCCTATTAGATGCGCTTTTCACGGGTGAGAATTCTACATAACATTTTTTGCTAATTAGTTATCACCTCCTAAGCAGTTAAAAAGTTGTGGAAAATACCTATATAAAGGTAAAAATGTCAGGACTTAGTTAAGAAACAATGGGACACCCCCCTTAAGGACTTATTTGGCAATATGAATTTTTTAAATAGTGTAACTTACCCAATAATGACTTGTCATTTTTGGAGTGATAAATTGCAAAGTGGAGGAAAATGGCATAATTGATGTGTACTGTACAGTCCCTTCTCCCCTATAGAATAACACCCATATCAGTGTGTGCTGGGAGCTGTGTTATTCCCCCTCATATATCACTGTACAGTCCCCTCCCCCATATATAATGATACCACATATCAGTGTGTGCTGGGAGCTGTGTTATTCCCCCTTAAACATCACTATACAGTCCCCTCTCCCCTATATAATAATAATACCACATATCAGTGTGTGCTGGGAGCGGTGTTATTCCCTCTTATACATCACTGTACAGTCCCCTCTCCCCTATATAATAACAATACCACATATCTGTGTATGGTAGGAGCTGTATTATTCACCCTCATATATCACTGTACAGTACCCTCCCCCCTATATAATAATAACACATCAGTGTGTGCTGGGAGCTGTGTTATTCCCTCTCATAAATCACTGTACAGTCCCCTCCCCCTACATAATAATACCACATATCAGTGTGTGCTGGGAGCTGTGTTATCCCCCCTCATATATCACAGTACAGTCCCCTCACCCTATATAATAACAATACCACATAGTGTGTGCTGGAAGCTGTGGAATTCCATCGCCCCTATATAATAATAATATATACAGGACATGTTACCTGGCTCCGGTTGTGTCAGGAATGTCTATGACAAAATGGCAGCTAGATCCCCTGTGGCCCAGCCCCCTCTGCTCTGTGACTGGGAGACTATAAGTATATGGCCGCCGGTCACCGTACATGAGGACACCATTACACTATAAAATTGTTACTCTAGAGACGAAGCTGTGAGCGGCAGGTGCTGGTGGCTTCTAGTTACAGGACGTCCTTCCTACTGTGTGCCGCCTGATTGGCTACTCGCTGCTGCCAATCACCGCACTGAGGGGAATGAGAGGAGGGCGGGGCATATAGTAGCCATAGCTACAAATATATCAGTAGAGCAACGTCCGGGAGACAGTCCCATTAGGGAAAGGTAGAGGAGAAAGGGGCATATAGCTTCCATTGCTGTGTCTGGCAGCAGGTAATGGTATTAACTATTATTATACCGGTAGAGCAAGCTATGGTACCTCATTAACATCATGCGTGTAGATTAGATTCCAGTGTTACATATACATACAGGTGCAGCAGACACCAGTGTCACAAATAATAAAGGTGGAGCAGATGTGGTACTCCACAACCTAGGAGTACCCTTGTACTTATGTATATAAACAAGTGTTTGTTTCTGGTGATGCACAATGAATGTGTTATACCCCAGGGCAGGGGCAATAGTGTACCTATACCTCCAATGACTTTTCTAGTGAGGACAGGACTCTCACACCATAGCCCCACTCCAGGGCTGTGTAAGGGGGAATCAGAGCTATATAAAATGACAGAAGTGAGGGGGAGGGGGGTGGTCACTAGAGCCTTCCAGCCAGTTGGGCTGCAGCGCGGGGGGCCGGCGGGAAAAGGAGCCGGAGCGCGCAGGGAGAGGCAGAGGAGATAAATAGCCCCTCCCCCCCAGCGGTTGGCGCGCTGCATTAGGGATGGACATCGGAAGCCCACCATCATATCATGGCAGTGCTTTCACCATTGAATCTTTCGATGCAATGGTAACTAACCATTGCATCAAAAGCATTTAATGGTGAAAACTATTCATATGAATAGTAAAGGGGCGGGGTTAGAGGAGGGGCTCAGACACAAAGTTAAATTAAAAAAACCCAGGCAGGCAGAGCTGATTTAGGATGAGGAGGAGAACGGGAAACACTGCCATGCTGCTGCTGTGGGCACTTAAACAAGCAACAAGAAAGTGAAGTGTAAAAACATTAATAAATATACTTATAACACACAGAAAACAAACCTCTTACATCACCAGCAGAGACATCACTCCCCATCTCTACTGGTATAAACGTTATTAGCTGTCCCTCTGTGTGTGTGTGTCTGTGAGTGACAGCAGCTGCAGGGCCAGGGCTGCACACTGATTGGCTCTCACTGTCTCAGAGAGCCAATCAGAGCTAGTAGAGAGGGGAGGGAAGGCCAGGTCTGAGGCAGTGAGAGACAGCAGCCAACGATCCCAGCAACATGAGCCACAAAGGTTATCAGACGCAGAGACACAGCAGCCAGGGGAGGCAGAGCTTTTAGTTTTTAAAGAAAATAAGCCACCATCGCAACACCATTGAATGATTACCATTCGATGGCATCGAACATCGGCATGCTGCCATCGAATGGTCAAACATCGAAAGAAAAACATCGATGGTCGGCAAACATCGACTATCGATGTCCATCCCTACGCTGTATGAGCTAACCGTCAAAGGAAACGGAGCAGGTGAGCGGGCTGGCTATATAATGCGCTGCTGAGGTGACCGGGGAGCGGCAGCTGTGACTCAGAGGTCCGGCTGTAGTAGGAACAGAGAGCTGGGAGTGTGACCGAGCACAGGGCCTCCTCCTCTCCGTGGGCGGCAGCCTGAGGTACGAATCTTCCCCAGTGGGTGGGAGAAGAAGAGACAAGCTGAGCTGCTGAGGAAAGGACATCGATGGTCGATGTTTTCAATGGCAGCATTCCGATGTTTGCTGCCATCGAATGGTAACCATTCGATGGTGGCTTCTTTAATTCCTTAAAGCTCTGCCTCCCCTGGCTGCTGTGTCTCTTCCTCTGGTATTCTTCCTGGTTCATGCTGCTGGGAATGTTGCTGGCTCTCGCTGCCTCAGACCTGGCTCTCTGTCCCTCCCCCTCTCTAATACCTCTGATTGGCTCTCACTGTCTCAGAGAGCCAATCAGTGTGCAGCCCTGCAGCAGCAGTCACTCACAGACACACACAGGGCTCTATTTATTAACATTATTTTTACTAAAATAAAGTGAAAAAGGGTGTTTTGTGTTTTCACACCCTTTTCACATTATTTTAGTATCACCTATAGTTATTACAGGGCAATTGGAGTAGAATTCGTAAAATTCTACTCCAACCCCTAAGTATCACTTATTTTTAGTAAAGCAGATCGCATTTCCCATAACTGTAATGGGAAATGAGATCCGACCAAAGTTACTAAAAATAAATGTGAAAAAAATATCGGGGAAAACCCTGTGATAATAACGCCTGCTGGAGGTGGCGTTATCCAGGGTCTTCCCCGGTTACCGGACTCCTGGCCTGCTCTAACGGGGAGAGCAGAGCCGGGAGTCGGTCCCAGTAATCAGCTGTGTGGTCTAAACAGACCGCAAGCTGATTGCTGTAAAAAAAAAAAAAAAAAAAAATTACTTACCTGACTCCAGGGACCGGTGATCGGGCCTCCGATGATGACTCACCCCCGGTCAGCTGGTCTCCCACAGTGCACTGCGGCCCGGTCATCAGGTGATCGGGTCCCAGTGCAGTATGGGAGATCACCTGACCGGAGGAATGGAGGACATCACCGGAGGCCTGGAGCATGCAGGTAAGTGTAAGTAAGGGAGAGGGGGGTCGCGGGGGGGCCGCGATTGCGGGGGGCGGGGCTTAGCGCCGGAGTGGGTAGCAGCGGCGACCAGTCGGCGCATACGCGGGCACTTAATCACGGTATTTTTGCGAAAATACCGTGATAAGGCTCCGAAGGGGATTCGCAGGGACAGAGCTTTATCGCAAGCTCTGTCCCTGCAAGGGATTTGTAGTAAATCCCTGTGATATTGCCTGAATTCGCAATGCGAATTCAGTCGTTAATATCACACTACAATCTGCATTCAATATGCGGATTGTAGTAAATAGAGCCCACAGTGACAGATAACGTTTAAGGGGCCTATCCATTAGCAGATGTATTTCTGAGCGATGAAAGACAAGATATCCCTTGAAAACTCCGGTGGCTGTGCTGAACGATATCTGTCATGTACATGACAGATTTTGGCAAACGATGAACGATATCGCATGACATCATTCAGGGAGTGTTTTTTTTTCTCTGCAGCGCTCTGTAGCTGCTGCTAATATCTTTCGTCGTTCGTCGCTTAACGCATATAAACTGCACGATATTGCTAATAAATATCATACAGCTATATGTTATAATTGACCAACATGTTGGAGAGATGATAGATGCGATTCATCGGCCGCGGGAGTGCGCATCTGTCATCGTTCAGGGCCTATCCATTAGCAGATATACTGAACGATATATCGTTCAATCGTTCATTTTATCTGCTAATGGATAGGCCCCTTAACACCTGTAGAGATGGAGAGTAATTTCTCTGCTGGTGCTATAAGGTTCCTTTTCTTTGTGTTTTAAGTATATTTAATACATGTTTTTAGACTAAGTGCCCACAGCAGCGTGGCAGTGATAGTGTTTCTGATTCTCGTACTCAGGGCCTGATTCAGAGCCGCTCGTAAGCGGCCGCTCGTTCGCTCCAAGCGATGTTCGCACAACTGCGCATGCGTACGGGTTTTAGTACGCATGCGCGAACCAGTCAGTGCGGCCGAAAATCGTGTGCTCGCAGAATAGCGAATGCCTGCTAATTTGAGTGACAGGATGAGGCGTTTGTGGGTGGTAACAGGGGAAGGTGCTTGAAAACAGGGAGTGGAGATCAGAACGCAGGCGTGCCAAACGGTCAAAACGGGTGTTTTAAGGGTGTGCATAAGCAGCGTCATCGACCACGTCACTTGGTTGTATTTTAGCCAGAACTGCTCGCATGATTGCGGTAGGAAAATGCAACCACAAGAATAGCGAGCAGTTCATGCGCCGTTCGATGTACTCGATTAATCAAATAAATAGCGGAGATGACGTATGATGCGAGCGGCCAGGGGGCGTTTTTTTCAAAATAACGACCGCATGTTTTGTTCGCTCGTTCAGACATGGAGGCGTCAACAGACCGCAAAGAGCGAACGGTCAATTTAAATAGCCAACCCCCTTTTCTGAACGAGCGAGCGCAAATAGCGTCCGGCTCTGAATCAGACCCTGAGTCAGCTCTGCCTGCCTGGCTCAGCTGGGTTTTTTTTTTTTTTGTTGCTTTGTGTCATAGCCCCTCCCCAAACTCCGCCCTTTTACTATTCATATGAATAGTTTTTACCATTGAATTGTTTTGATGCATCAAAATATTCAATGGTGGAAGTACTTATTTGGAGGTGTGCCCGCATGGCATGCCTCCAAATAACGTCAGGCTGGTGGGAGCATCACTAGCTGGGCTTCCCGCAGCCCTCTCACTGAATGGATGCCGCGCGCATGCACGCAGTATCCATTCAGACTCCGGGGTCCGGCACCGCCGCACAGCTACGGCGGTGGGGGTCCCCAACCTCATGATTTGACCACCCCTGGGCAACTTCGGCCCACGGGTGGAACACCCCTAGAGCCGGCCCTGATGGTGGGTTTCCGAAGTCCATCCATACAAGATCACTGAGGAAAGTGAATGACGGTGAGCAGAGCAGTGACTCCTTCAGAGCCAGATACCTGATTCAGGAGACCCGGAGCATCAAGAGGTCTGTAATAAAGTTCCTATCACAGAGCTGCACATCCGCCCTACACTTCAGCCGACAGTTTCAGTGAGTGACTAATCTCTGACGGGTTACAAAGCAGTATAACTGTCACACACAGACCCTCATTCTTCCTCATGTCCTTACATGTTCCGTATCAGCTGTACTTCCCCCTAATGCAGCTGTAGGGATAGAAAGAGGTAAAAGTACTGTTAGCCCGTGAAAGCTGTAACCAATCAAATTAGCCCGGACACATAGGGAGTCAGGAATAAATCTTGTTGCAGTGACCTTAGAGGAGAATGTGATATCGCTTTAGGACAGGGGTGTATATATAATGGGTGCAGGGGTGCACACCCTGTACCCATACTTTGTAGTAGTTACCTCTCCGAAGTCCCGCGTTGGGTTTCCCAGCGCAGTTCAAACACCGGGAAAATGGCTGCTGCAGCCATTTCTCCGGCATTTTGCGCATGCGCTGTGAGGAGATCGTAGGGAAAATGGTGGCCGCGCCATTTCGCCGGCAATCTGTGTATGCGCAATAGACCCTGGGCACACTCTAGTGCCCAGAGTCTATTGGCTCTGCGGTGGCCGGCCAGCCGCATCAGTCGGCCACCGGAGTGAGAGAAGGAGGCCCGTGTCTGGGGATGCACACGGGCCTCCTCTCTAAAGACGCCTCTCCTTTAGGAGTTTACAGCCGCTAATTTCATCAGCTTCTGTCAGGAAGTTTCTTAAGGACAGGTAAAAGACAGGAGACCTGAACTTTGTCACTTGGTAGTCACAAGTGTCAGTTCAGATTGAAGTAGTGCTAGAAACTTTTCAACAGCCAATTCAACATTAAACCCGGGCAACGTTTGCAAACAGTATTACACACATTGGATACACTGTAGATCAACCCTTGCATGCAGTGGTAACCATTTACTATTATATTGTGCACAAACAAACGAGGAGTGATTGTTTTCTCTTTTATTGCTAATTTATCTTGTAGCATTGTAGTTAGCATATATGTATTAACCCTTTTATCAACAGCCTGATGAAGGGTAAAACCCGATCCAAGGTTCCAGCGTTCCCGTTTTAATAAAAATTATGGATCTCGTTGTAAAGTTTACTGCTTAAAGTGTGTGTGTAATCAATTGTATCTTTAATTGCCGAATTGCATCCATTGTTGTTAACTGGATACTACTCATATTGTTATCTACTGCCAATAAATCCTGCATTGTGTATATATTTCCTTGGTAAAACACTTTTGTTGCCTGTAATTAGTAACTACTGACAGGAACCAAGGGATAGACCAGACCGGTAACGAACCCTTTGCATTAAACCACACTCAGGGCCTAATTAAGACCCGCTTGCGAGCGCTGAACGCTCGCAAGCGGGTCAATGTTGGCCAAGTGCGCATGCGCACGACGGAGGCGACTCCAAGTGTCAGGATGAGGCGTTTGTGACATCACTGACATCACTAGTGATGTCAGTGGGAGTGCTTTTGGCTCTGATAGAGCCAAAAGCACTCCTGGGCTTGCGGCAGCGAGACCCTACCGCAAGGGTCTCGTCGCAATTTTGCCCGCTCGCTATATCTGTGGGTGGTCACCCACAGCTATGCGAGCGGCCAGGAGGCCGCTCTTAAATTCAGAGGGACGGCCCTGATTCAGAGCGAGCACTCTGAATCAGGGCCTCAGCACGATTGGTGTGTACATGTAATGCAGGTGGAGCAGACCCTTGTGTTTCATATAATACAGGTGGTGCAGACCTTGGTGTTACATGTAATAGAGGTGAAGCAAACCCTGGTGTTACATATAATACAGGTAGATCAGATATTAGTGTTACATAAAGTTCAGGTGGATCAGACCCTGGTGTTACATATAATACAGGTGGATCAGAGCCTAGTGTTACATATAATACAGGTGGAGCAATCTCTGGTGCTGTATTATCATACAGGTAGATCAGACACAATTTTTACATATAATACAGGTGGAGCAGACAACAGTGATTGTATAATAGAGGTGGAGCAGACCCTGGTGTTACTATAATACAGCTGGAGCAGTCGCTGCTTGGTGGGTAACAGACTATAGAGAAAGGGAGGTGTCAAGGAGCACTCAGACCCCCCATACAGAACGTATCAGCTGTAGCTGGCGGTAAGTACCCTCAGTAGGTGGTTATTAGTGTTACATATTATACAGATGGAGCAGACCTTTGTGTTACATACAGTACAGGTGGAGCAGACCCTGGTGTTACATATAATACAGCTGGAGCAGTCGCTGCTTGGTGGGTAACACTAGAGACAAAGAGAGGTGTCCGGCGCACTCAGACCCCCCCATACAGAACTTATCAGCTGTAGCTGGTGGTCAGTACCCTCAGTAGGTGGTTATTAGTGTTACATGTAATACGGGTGGATCAGATATCAGTGTTACGTATAATAAAGGTGGAGCAGACACTGCTCAGTGGGTAAGAGACTATAGAGATAGGGAGGTGTCCGGTGCACTCAGACCCCCCTTACAGAACGTAGCAGCTGTAGCTGGTGGTCAGTACCCTCAGTAGGTGGTTATTAGTGTTACATATAATACAGGTGGAGCAGAAACTACTCGGTGGGTAACAGACTATAGATAAAGGGAGGTGTCCGGCACACGCGGACCCCCCCCATACAGAATGTATCAGCTGTATATGGCAGTCAGTATCCTCAGGAAGTGGTTATTAGTGTGGAAGTGATAGAATAAACAGAGACACCATAGTGTACACCGGGTGATGCATAAGATGCACAGACGTCCTCTGTAATAGGTCCTGCTGAGTCCTCACCTGTCTGAGGCTTTCTTTTCATTTCTCTAATTATTACCAACCTGTTTGGAGCTCTCTTTCTCTCTTACTGCCCTGTGTGTAGTGACTAGCGTTTCCCAGCAACAGTCCTCAGGGAACCATAACAGTGCATGTTTTCCAGGTCTCACAGAATCACCAGTGAGATAATTATCACCAACCTGTTTGGAGCTCACTCTGCTCCACGCACTTTTATCCTGTGTGTGGGGGACCAGCGTTTCCCAGCGCCGTCATTGTCCTCAGGGATCCATGACAGTGCATGTTTTCCGTGTCTCCTCACAAAATCACCAATGAGATAATTATCGCCAACCTGTTTGGAGCTCCCTTTGCGCTCCGCACTTTCTCTCTTACTACCATGTGTGTAGGGGACCAGCATTTCCCAGCACCAGTCCTCAGAACAGTGCATGTTTTCCAGGTATAGTCACAGAATCACATAATGATAATTAGCACCACCTGTGGACGGTTTAGAATGTCAATCGGGAAAAAGGGCACCTGTAAGGATATATGGAAAACATGCCCTGTTAATGATCCCTATCAGATGTCTGATATGTCTCAGGAAAGAGAGGAGGGCTAATTGGTTACTCAGTGTTTCTTGATTGAATATTTTACATGTACTCTGTAATATTTATTATAATTATTTTATTTATTTATAGACTCCTAAAAAACCAGAGACTCTTCAATTAGAAGTCAAGTGAGAGACGTGTCCTGTATGAGTCACTGATCATTGAGGATGGACACGGACAGGAGTTACATGACTGAGAGAATACTAAATCTCACCCTGGAGATTATCTACCTGCTGACAGGGGAGGTGAGAGGGTCTGGGAGTGTCACAGTGACATCACTTATCTCTATAGTAATAATACAGGGACATGACTGGGGAGGTGAGAGGGTCTGGGAGTGTCACAGTGACATCACTTATATCTATAGTACTAATACAGGGACATGACTGGGGAGGTGAGAGGGTCTGGGAGTGTCACAGTGACATCACTTATATCTATAGTACTAATACAGGGACATGACTGGGGAGGTGAGAGGGTCTGGGAGTGTCACAGTGACATCACTTATATCTATAGTACTAATACAGGGACATGACTGGGGAGGTGAGAGGGTCTGGGAGTGTCACAGTGACATCACTTATATCTATAGTAATAATACAGGGACATGACTGGGGAGGTGAGAGGATCTGGGAGTGTCACAGTGACATCACTTATATCTATAGTAATAATACAGGGACATGACTGGGGAGGTGAGAGGATCTGGGAGTGTCACAGTGACATCACTTATATCTATAGTACTAATACAGGGACATGACTGGGGAGGTGATAGGGTCTGGGAGTGTCACAGTGACATCACTTATATCTATAGTACTAATACAGGGACATGACTGGGGAGGTGAGGGGATCTGGGAGTGTCCCAGTGACATTAATTCTATCTATAGTATTAATACAGGGATATGACTGAGGAGGGTAGGGGAATCTGGGAGTGTCACTGTATCTACAGTAATAATTCAGGGACATGACTGGGGAGGGGATCTGGGAGGGTCACAGTGACATCACATATATATAGTAATAATAAAATGACATGACTGGGGAGGTGAGGGGGTCTGGGACTGTAACAGTGACATCAATTATATATATAGTAATATAAGGACATGACTTTTGGCTGGTGAGGGAATCTAGGAGTGTCACAGTGACATCACTTATTTATATAGTATTAATACAGGGACATGACTGGGAAGGTGAGGGGATCTGACAGTCTCACAGTGATATCACATATCTATAGTAATAATACAGGGACATGACATGGGAGTGTCACAGTTACATCACTTATCACTGCTTTGGAACTGGACTCCCTTGAAATAGAATATGGCAAGCAATTAGCAATCAGTGTCCAAGTTTGCTCCTCCAGCGATTAGGTAATGAGCACCTTGGTACTTCCTCTCCCCCAATACACAGGATTACACAGTAGTGAAGAAGACATCTGGTGAGCATAAGACACCCAGCAGCCATACCCATGGGTCAGGAGGACTCAGCACGACCCAGAGCCAAATCACGGTGCCTCCACCTCACTCACTGATACATGAGAGAAACAATGATCAGAACATCCTGGAACTCGATAACAAGATCATTCAGCTGCTGAATGGAGAGGTGACTGCTGGGAATGGGACATTATACTGTAATACTAGGGGATGTGTCTGGCTGATGACTGGAGAGGTGACTGCTGGGAATGGGACATTATACAGTAACACCAGGGGATGTGTCTGGGTGATGACTGTATCATTGTGTGTGTCAGGTTCCTATAAGGTGTCAGGATGTCACTGTCTATGTCTCCATGCAGGAGGGGGAGTATATAGAGGAACACAGGGGTCTGTACAAGGACGTGATGATGGAGAATCACCGGCCCCTCACATCACTGGGTAAGAGGACGTAACCAGACTTTTTAGTGCCCTGTGCCAGAAAAAGCTTTGGTGCCCCCCCCATTATTTTTCAAATAGGGATATAAGAAATGCACCAGAGAAAGGGCCATGGCCTCATGGGGAAGGGCCAGGGAAGAGATTGGGGAGGCCAGGAACTGCTGGGGATAAAAGAAGAGGAAGCTGCAAGTGAGAATGATAATAAACAGAAAATGGACAGACCTAAATAGTGCCCCTTGCCCTGCGGTGTCCTGTGCCATGGCACAGGTCGCACTACCCTAGTTACGGCCCTGAAGAGGAAACTAATTTACTGTATAGGGGAGGGCAGGTATGGAGGCCTCCTATATACACACATCTCCTGATAATCACACATATACAATGTACTCAGTCACTGTGTGTCTCCTACAGATGGACCCAGTAACAGAAATACCCCAGAGAGATGTCCCCATCCTCTTTATTCACAGGATTGTACAGAAGAGAATCGAAGGATCCCACAGGAGCATCAGGTAGTTGGGATTTATGGTATCCCCAATCTGTGTGTCTAATATACTCATTTTGTGCTGTTTACTCTCGATGGATTTAGGTGTTATTATTTTATGTGTCATTTAGATTGAAGATCTGGCAGAAGATATAGAGGGAGAAGAAGAGATGTATGTGGCTGATATAATGGTAGAAGATATAGAGGGAGAAGAAGAGACGTATGTGACTGATAATAAGGCTGAAGATATAGAGGGAGAAGAAGAGACGTATGTGACTGATATAATGGTAGAAGATATAGAGGGAGAAGAAGAGACGTATGTGAGATGTGATGAGCAGTGTAAGGAGAAGGAAATCTCTATAGATATCAGCACAGGTGAGTAATAAAGTCACATATTCTCCTTCTCCAGTAACAACAACAATCTCTTATCCTACACACTCCTCTGACAGTACAAACTAATTAGAGAAATTGATCTGCACAGTTGGGGAGTCAGGAGCCATCAGCCCCTATTATACTCCTGCTCTCCCCCTCACATCATGTCACTGTGTGTTACCAGCCCAGAGATCTGACCAGTCTCCTCCCCACACTCTCTGGTGTATCTCATACATCAGGAGCCATCAGCCCCTATTATACTCCTGCTCTCCCCCTCACATCATGTCACTGTGTGTTACCAGCCCACAGATCTGACCAGTCTACTCCCCACACTCTCTGGTGTATCTCATACATCAGGAGCCACCAGCCCCTATTATACTCCTGCTCTCCCCCTCACATTATGTCACTGTGTGTTACCAGCCCAGAGATCTGACCAGTCTCATCCCCACATTCTCTGGTGTATCTCATACATCAGGAGCCATCTGCCCCTATTATACTCCTGCTCTCCTCCTCACATGATGTCACTGTGTGTTACCAGCCCAGAGATCTGACCAGTCTCCTCCTCACACTCTCTGGTGTATCTCATACATCAGGAGCCATCAACCCCTATTATACTACTGCTCTCCCCCTCACATCATGTCACTGTGTGTTACCAGCCCAGAGATCTGACCAGTCTCATCCCCACACTCTCTGGTGTATCTCATACATCAGGAGCTATCTGCCCCTATTATACTCCTGCTCTCCTCCTCACATCATGTCACTGTGTGTTACCAGCCCACAGATCTGACCAGTCTCCTCCCCACACTCTCTGGTGTATCTCATACATCAGGAGCCATCTGCCCCTATTATACTACTGCTCTCCCCCTCACATCATGTCACTGTGTGTTACCAGCCCTGAGATTTGACCAGTCTCCTCCCCACACTCTCTGGTGTATCTCATACATCAGGAGCCAACTGCCGCTATTATACTCCTGCTCTCCTCCTCACATCATGTCACTGTGTGTTACCAGCCCACAGATCTGACCAGTCTCCTCCCCACACTCTCTGGTGTATCTCATACATCAGGAGCCATCTGCCCCTATTATACTACTGCTCTCCCCCTCACATCATGTCACTGTGTGTTACCAGCCCTGAGATTTGACCAGTCTCCTCCCCACACTCTCTGGTGTATCTCATACATCAGGAGCCAACTGCCGCTATTATACTCCTGCTCTCCTCCTCACATCATGTCACTGTGTGTTACCAGCCCACAGATCTGACCAGTCTCCTCCCCACACTCTCTGGTGTATCTCATACATCAGGAGCCATCTGCCCCTATTATACTACTGCTCTCCCCCTCACATCATGTCACTGTGTGTTACCAGCCCTGAGATTTGACCAGTCTCCTCCCCACACTCTCTGGTGTATCTCATACATCAGGAGCCAACTGCCGCTATTATACTCCTGCTTCGCCTGGAAGAGACCTTGCTTATGTGACTTGTGTCTTGTTGCTGTGCTCAGTCTTGCCATGATGTGCGACCTGTGACATGAAACTGTCTTCCACAACTTCACCTTGGTAGCAGAGTTAAGCTGTTCCTCACCCACTTTTAAGCCTCCTACACAGCTGTTTATTTTTCAGTTAATGACTGTGTTTCAACCTACATATGAAAATGATGATCATTATCACCTGTTGCTATGATTGCTTAATCATTCACCGGACTATAATCCTACATAATCCCTGACTTTGTGCAAGTGTACCTAGAAGAACTGATGCTGTTTTGAAGGCAAAGGGTGGTCACACTAACTATTGATTTGATTTTGATTTCTCTTCTGTTCATTCACTTTGCATTTTGATGATTGATAAAAAAAGAAACTATTAACACTTCTATTTTTTAAAGCATTCTTACTTTCCAGGTTTTTTTCCACACCTGCCTAAAACTTTTGCACAGTACTGTATATCACACTGCCTTGTTCCTGTCGTTGCTACTGGGACGCTCCATGATGTCATCACGTCAGGTGCACTGCCTTCTGGTCCCGGCTGTTGTCTGACTGTTACTCTTTACTGACCGGCAGCTGTAGTGCATTTACACATATTATGGGGCTTGTCCCAGCGGGCATGCTGATTGGGTGTCTGCTTAGGTGAGAGGCAGTGAAGACATAACCTCACTGACGGTTATAGTGTCCTGTATGCCATTGATGCTGACCTGCTCCCTGAAACCTCCTGTCTGTTACTGGAATCCTGACTCCCCTGCATCTGTTCTTGCCTTTTTGTGTGTCCCCTGCTTGTTCCTAAACATCCGGACCTTCCTGCACCCTGTCCCTGGCTCCTGACCTGCCTCTTGTCCTGATTTCCTGACCTTCCAACTTAGTACCTGGTTCATTCTTTGCCCGTTTGCTGACCCTGGTCTCAGCTACTGCTTCCTAGTTTTCAGTACTAGACACCTGGCTCCGGTTTCATTGCACCCTGTTTCCCGCTTCAGTTTACTCTCTGCTGCCACCTGGTTTCCAACATAAGCTCTTACTATCTTGAGTGTAAGACCCGGGGACATCCAAGTACCTGTGAGAATATAAATCTCTATGGGCAGGGATCGCAAAATACGCGCTATATAACAGTTTTACGTGCTACATGCTGTTGGGGACCCAATTTTTAAAACTAAGTGGGATCCCTAGGACGCGCTGTGTGCAGCTAATTGTCGCCGGCGGCCGTCCTCACAACCAATAGCCGCCAGCGGAGTTTCCTCATCTACTCCCCACCCCTCCCCAATCTCCAGGCAGCTCCAACCAGCCAGACACTGGGACTGCCAGGCTCCGCCCACTCCCCGGAAGAAGCAGCAGCGCCTCTAGCCAATCACTCGCTACCTGTTTCCCCAGCCAATCACTGGCTTTGTCTCTTCAGCCAATCGCAGCCTGCAGTGTCTTCCTCCCCCTCTCTGAGCCTGCCAGAGCAGCGCATCGATCTGCTGGTCTCTTTCCTCCAGCTCAGGTCAGTCTCCAGCGGTGTCTCTGCATCCTCTACAGGGAGCGCTGACCCCGGTAGCTGCCGCCAGCAGCATGTACCTATGCTGCAGTGACTGTCCTGACTCACCCAATGCGGTGCAGCCACCCTCCTCCTCCGCAAAGGTAAGCACTGCTCTCTGTCACTGCTCCATGATGTGTGCTTTGTGTATGGGCAGCGAACCACCGTGACACTCCATGCCTGCCTACACTCCCCTGCCTTGCATCTGTGCCTGGAGAGACGTTAGGCTTATGGCTGTGACCCTGTATAGTAGGGATGTGTAGATGTGTGTCCCCTGTGCCTGCAGTACCTTAGAGCATACCCCTAGTACTGCCTGTTCCTAAGAACCTTCTTACCCCAGCTACTATCTGTCCATACCCCCCTCCCTCCAGTACTGCCCCAGCTGCTATCTACCCTTACCCCTTTCCTACTCCTAACCTAACCCCATCCTTGTCCCTCAGACCTGCCCTGCTGCTATCCACCCTTGCCCCTCCCTACCCCCATTACTATCTGCCCCTAACGTAATCCTTGCACCCCAGTACTGTCCTAGCTGCTATCTACCTCCTCCCTACCCCGACAGCACTGTCTCAAGTACTGTCTGCCCCTAACCACCTCCTTGCTCCAATGCTGTCCCAGCTGATTTCTACCCTTACCCCCCTAGCACTGTCTCCCGCTAGCTCCATCCTTGCCCCCCAGCACTTTCCCAACTGCTGTCTGCACTTACCTCCTCCCTGCCCCCAACACTGCCTGCCCTTACCCCCTACTTTTCATTGCCTCTATCTCCAGCTCTACCCCAACTACTGCTTACCTTTAACCCCCTCTACCCCAACTGCTATCTTCTCCCAGCATTGTACCATAATATGGGATGGCACCCAGAAAAAGGGGAATAGGACCCCAATTTTTTAAAGAGAGAAGGGTCCCAAGGACCCACTAATTTTTTTCGCTCAACGCGATCACTGACGGGAAATGTGGTTGCTATAGGGGATGACCTTTCTAGCTAGACTCTAGGAGTTTATGTAGATCCCTGGGTGTGCCCTAACATAAAGGGACTTTCATTAGCACAAGATTTTATATGTACTAAGTTTATCAGTGCATTTGTTTAGAGGATATAAAACCTTAACCTACAATAGCACACTATAAAGCAACATTAAAATCAACATATTATTAATACAATTTTCCCAATTTAGCAATCACTTAAGTACTGTTACTACAACACTAATAAATACAGGGCCCAGCTCTTCAATACTGTGAGTCTCATGCAGACCCAGAACAAAAACTAATTCTATAAATGTACAGAGAACATGCAGAGCCTTAATGTGACTATTACACAGGCGTGGTAATGTGACTATTACACAGGTGTGGTATTGTGACTAATTACAATCAATTATGAATGCAGCTGCAAGGCTTATCTTCCTTGCCAAACGTTCATCGTCTGCTGGCCCGCTCTGTCAGACCCTCCATTGGTTGCCGGTTTTCTACCGTATTCAATACAAAATACTCTTACTTACACATAAGACTATTAACCAAACCACACCAACATACATCTCTTCACTCATCTCAAAATATCTCCCTACCCGACCTCTCCGCTCAGCACAAGATTTGCGTCTCTCATCCCCATGCATTACTTGCTCCCACTCACAGTTACATGACTTTCTTCGGGCTGCACCCACTCTATGGAATGCCTTACCAGGCACAATACGACTTTCCTCTAGTCTCCAATCCTTCAAGCGATCACTGAAAACTCACCTCTTCAGGCAAGCTTATCAGATCCCAGAACCACCCACATAACCTTCATAGCCTCCATATCTAATTACATCCCCTTTCACAGTCCACACACAACCTCACACATTGTCTTTCTCTCACATCCTCATGACATTTGGCCGACATTCCGGTGTGAATGGATCATGCAGCCCACCAAGAAACTGTGCATTCTGGCTGGACCAAAATGCAATATATAGCACCTATCCTTGTGTATCAATGCCTATTTCCCTATAGATTGTAAGCTTGCGAGCAGGGCCCTCTTACCTCTATGTCTGTCTGTTATTACCCAGTTTTGTTCTATTAATGTTTACAATTGTAAAGCGCAACGGAATATGCTGTGCTATATAAGAAACTGTTAATAAATAAATATAATAAATAAATAAGTGTGGTAATGTGACTATTACACAAGTGTGGTAATGTGACTTTTAAGTGTGGTAATGTGACTATTACACAAGTGTGGTAATGTGACTATTAGACAGGCGTGGTAATGTGACTATTACACAAGTGTGGTAATGTGACTGTTACACAAGTGTGGTAATGTGACTATTAGACAGGCGTGGTAATGTGACTATTACACAAGTGTGGTAATGTGACTGTTACACAAGTGTGGTAAGAATTAACTTTTCTTTCATTGCATCTCATGGATAGTGCACATCTGGAACCTTCGGCACATGCACGTTATATTTTAATATGCACCTTACATTATATATATATATATATATATATATATATAAGGTGTTTGTATATATATTTATATCGTACATTTTAAAATGTCAGTTTCAAATTGTACCTTTGAACGTTTTAAAATATTTTTCTATCTTATTTCGTTAAAACATTCATATTACTGTACATTTACTATATTCCCAACAGATGGATGTAACAGATGGAATATATCACAGGACCATCTAATTATATCTCCAGATTCTGCAATAAAAGATGACATCAGACGAGATTCTCAAGTTCTCCACAGTACAGATATGTCATCTCACCCTTCTGATGTGTCATGTTCTCCTGATAACTCAGATATCAGTACATCTATTACAGCTCTTAAAGCAGATAATATATTTCCCAATAATATAGATGCCACATGTTCTACAAAGAGAACAAGGCTTATTGCCCATCAGCCAGCTAATATACATGTGAAGCCATTTTCATGTCCTGAGTGTGGGAAAGGTTTTAGAAACAAATCACATCTTGTTATACATGAGAGAACTCACACAGGTGAGAAGCCATTTCCATGTTCTGAGTGTGACAAATGTTTTAGAAACAAATCGGCTCTTCATGTACACAAGAGAACTCACACAGGTAAGAGGCCATTTTCATGTCCTGAGTGTGGGAAATGTTTTACACAGAAATCACATCTTGTTATACATAAGAGAACTCACACAGGTGAGAAGCCATTTCCATGCTCTGAGTGTGACAAATGTTTTAGAAACAAATCGGCTCTTCATGTACACGAGAGAACTCACACAGGTGAGAGGCCATTTTCATGTTCTGAGTGTGAGAAATGTTTTACACATAAATCATATCTTGTTAGACATCAGAGATGTCACACAGGTGAGAAACCATTTCCATGCTCTGAGTGTGGGAGATGTTTTACACTAAAATCAGATCTTGTTAAACATCATAGAATTCATACAGGTGAGAAACCATTTCTATGTCCTGAGTGTGGGAGATGTTTCACAGAGAAATCACATCTTGTTACACATCAGAGAAGTCACACAGGTGAGAAGCCATTTCCATGCTCTGAGTGTGGGAAATGTTTTACGCAAAAATCATCTCTTGTTACACATCAGAAAACTCATAGAGGTGAGAAACCATTTTCATGCTCTGATTGAGAGAAATTACATAAGTCAGATCTTGTGGGATAATATTCACACACATTTAATTGGGAAACTTTGAGAGGGAAATATTTTATCTAAAGAGCGAATCTTGTGCATAATATTTTTTTCCAGAAATGGGCTCTTCAATCTCCTCTTCTCACATTTATTTTTGTTATATAAAGGGCTGAGCTGGCATGGTTTGTGCTACTGATCACTTTGTATTTTCTAGGTCCTGTTACTTTCCATCTCACAAGGTAATATCCACTCAATGTCACGTTAGTGTGTATAGTCACTTTGGAATTGTATTCCCCAAAACAACATAAAAGAATGCAGAAGAACATGGACCGTGCTTAAGGGACTTGGGGTAAATTTATAGTGACTTGTAATGGGACATTTGGTCTATATACCTGTTAAACAAGTTCCTGCCATAAGCCTCCTCTGCGCCAGCAATAATAGCCTGTGATACACAACTAGGATGCCAGGTGCCCAGAGCAACGTGAGGTCATAAATGATCAGTGTGATGTCATAGGTTTGTTTTCCAAAAATGAAGAGACTGACAAACACAAATTGTTCTTTGGTTAGTGGCACCATCACCACGACACCATAAGTGTGAGGAATAAGGACTGTCCTATATGTGGGTGTCCCTGGCGCTCTGGGTGTAGTCTCTTTGTATATTTGTGTGTCTATAGGAAGACCGTGCTCCCTTTCCTGAGCACAGAGGATGACGCTATGATATGTGCTGATAGTGTAATAAATGCAGTGTAATATCTTGTAGTGTTATTCTTCTACCTTTTGTATCACTTTATATTTTATGTTTGTTACATTAATGGGCTGTCATCACTCAGGGATAGATGTGTGCTATAGTCTTGTTATATGTATATAGTGTCTATGATGGCGCTAGTAAGGGGATGTGTGTGACATTACTGGTGGGGGTGTGATGTAATAACAGTCATGGCTGGTGCCAAGAGGAAGCAATGGATATCAGACATCAGCACCACTGAGGTTCCTTATTGCTCCTACAGAGGGATACACCTGTGTGTATCACATACAATGCTCTGTGTTTGGCACAATCCATGTAATACATTGTGTGTACAGTCTATGTAATGTGTACACATCCTCCCAGTTTAGTCATCAAATTGGGTACACATTGTGCCAACGGATCTGCCAACACAGCTGCCGATCAGATAAACTATACACACTTACTGATCAGCCACTAGACATATCGTCCTGATGCCCCAGATGGGAGGGCATTTGAATTTTCCTACCCAGCTGCGATGTCAGTCCCTACAGCAGGTGTATGAGTGGTCAGTGGTCCACCCGTACAGAGAGATGCACCGATATATCTGCATATATATCACCCATCTGCACTACTGCACAGCCAATGCGATATATCTGTAAACAATGTTGCGACATATCGGATGCTCAATTGAACGGCCAATATATCACCCAGTGTGTATCCAGCTTTATTAGGGTGGAGGAAAGTGACTGTAAAGCCTGAACCCCAGATTATTCAGGTCAGAGCTTCTTCCTCAAGTACATAATTTGACCCTGGAACCAGTCACAATGCAATTGACAGACACATAGTATATACATAGTAATACTATCCATACAAGATCACTGAGGAAAGTGAATGACGGTGAGCAGAGCAGTGACTCCTTCAGAGCCAGATACCTGATTCAGGAGACCCGGAGCATCAAGAGGTCTGTAATAAAGTTCCTATCACAGAGCTGCACATCCGCCCTACACTTCAGCCGACAGTTTCAGTGAGTGACTAATCTCTGACGGGTTACAAAGCAGTATAACTGTCACACACAGACCCTCATTCTTCCTCATGTCCTTACATGTTCCGTATCAGCTGTACTTCCCCCTAATGCAGCTGTAGGGATAGAAAGAGGTAAAAGTACTGTTAGCCCGTGAAAGCTGTAACCAATCAAATTAGCCCGGACACATAGGGAGTCAGGAATAAATCTTGTTGCAGTGACCTTAGAGGAGAATGTGATATCGCTTTAGGACAGGGGTGTATATATAATGGGTGCAGGGGTGCACACCCTGTACCCATACTTTGTAGTAGTTACCTCTCCGAAGTCCCGCGTTGGGTTTCCCAGCGCAGTTCAAACACCGGGAAAATGGCTGCTGCAGCCATTTCTCCGGCATTTTGCGCATGCGCTGTGAGGAGATCGTAGGGAAAATGGTGGCCGCGCCATTTCGCCGGCAATCTGTGTATGCGCAATAGACCCTGGGCACACTCTAGTGCCCAGAGTCTATTGGCTCTGCGGTGGCCGGCCAGCCGCATCAGTCGGCCACCGGAGTGAGAGAAGGAGGCCCGTGTCTGGGGATGCACACGGGCCTCCTCTCTAAAGACGCCTCTCCTTTAGGAGTTTACAGCCGCTAATTTCATCAGCTTCTGTCAGGAAGTTTCTTAAGGACAGGTAAAAGACAGGAGACCTGAACTTTGTCACTTGGTAGTCACAAGTGTCAGTTCAGATTGAAGTAGTGCTAGAAACTTTTCAACAGCCAATTCAACATTAAACCCGGGCAACGTTTGCAAACAGTATTACACACATTGGATACACTGTAGATCAACCCTTGCATGCAGTGGTAACCATTTACTATTATATTGTGCACAAACAAACGAGGAGTGATTGTTTTCTCTTTTATTGCTAATTTATCTTGTAGCATTGTAGTTAGCATATATGTATTAACCCTTTTATCAACAGCCTGATGAAGGGTAAAACCCGATCCAAGGTTCCAGCGTTCCCGTTTTAATAAAAATTATGGATCTCGTTGTAAAGTTTACTGCTTAAAGTGTGTGTGTAATCAATTGTATCTTTAATTGCCGAATTGCATCCATTGTTGTTAACTGGATACTACTCATATTGTTATCTACTGCCAATAAATCCTGCATTGTGTATATATTTCCTTGGTAAAACACTTTTGTTGCCTGTAATTAGTAACTACTGACAGGAACCAAGGGATAGACCAGACCGGTAACGAACCCTTTGCATTAAACCACACTCAGGGCCTAATTAAGACCCGCTTGCGAGCGCTGAACGCTCGCAAGCGGGTCAATGTTGGCCAAGTGCGCATGCGCACGACGGAGGCGACTCCAAGTGTCAGGATGAGGCGTTTGTGACATCACTGACATCACTAGTGATGTCAGTGGGAGTGCTTTTGGCTCTGATAGAGCCAAAAGCACTCCTGGGCTTGCGGCAGCGAGACCCTACCGCAAGGGTCTCGTCGCAATTTTGCCCGCTCGCTATATCTGTGGGTGGTCACCCACAGCTATGCGAGCGGCCAGGAGGCCGCTCTTAAATTCAGAGGGACGGCCCTGATTCAGAGCGAGCACTCTGAATCAGGGCCTCAGCACGATTGGTGTGTACATGTAATGCAGGTGGAGCAGACCCTTGTGTTTCATATAATACAGGTGGTGCAGACCTTGGTGTTACATGTAATAGAGGTGAAGCAAACCCTGGTGTTACATATAATACAGGTAGATCAGATATTAGTGTTACATAAAGTTCAGGTGGATCAGACCCTGGTGTTACATATAATACAGGTGGATCAGAGCCTAGTGTTACATATAATACAGGTGGAGCAATCTCTGGTGCTGTATTATCATACAGGTAGATCAGACACAATTTTTACATATAATACAGGTGGAGCAGACAACAGTGATTGTATAATAGAGGTGGAGCAGACCCTGGTGTTACTATAATACAGCTGGAGCAGTCGCTGCTTGGTGGGTAACAGACTATAGAGAAAGGGAGGTGTCAAGGAGCACTCAGACCCCCCATACAGAACGTATCAGCTGTAGCTGGCGGTAAGTACCCTCAGTAGGTGGTTATTAGTGTTACATATTATACAGATGGAGCAGACCTTTGTGTTACATACAGTACAGGTGGAGCAGACCCTGGTGTTACATATAATACAGCTGGAGCAGTCGCTGCTTGGTGGGTAACACTAGAGACAAAGAGAGGTGTCCGGCGCACTCAGACCCCCCCATACAGAACTTATCAGCTGTAGCTGGTGGTCAGTACCCTCAGTAGGTGGTTATTAGTGTTACATGTAATACGGGTGGATCAGATATCAGTGTTACGTATAATAAAGGTGGAGCAGACACTGCTCAGTGGGTAAGAGACTATAGAGATAGGGAGGTGTCCGGTGCACTCAGACCCCCCTTACAGAACGTAGCAGCTGTAGCTGGTGGTCAGTACCCTCAGTAGGTGGTTATTAGTGTTACATATAATACAGGTGGAGCAGAAACTACTCGGTGGGTAACAGACTATAGATAAAGGGAGGTGTCCGGCACACGCGGACCCCCCCCATACAGAATGTATCAGCTGTATATGGCAGTCAGTATCCTCAGGAAGTGGTTATTAGTGTGGAAGTGATAGAATAAACAGAGACACCATAGTGTACACCGGGTGATGCATAAGATGCACAGACGTCCTCTGTAATAGGTCCTGCTGAGTCCTCACCTGTCTGAGGCTTTCTTTTCATTTCTCTAATTATTACCAACCTGTTTGGAGCTCTCTTTCTCTCTTACTGCCCTGTGTGTAGTGACTAGCGTTTCCCAGCAACAGTCCTCAGGGAACCATAACAGTGCATGTTTTCCAGGTCTCACAGAATCACCAGTGAGATAATTATCACCAACCTGTTTGGAGCTCACTCTGCTCCACGCACTTTTATCCTGTGTGTGGGGGACCAGCGTTTCCCAGCGCCGTCATTGTCCTCAGGGATCCATGACAGTGCATGTTTTCCGTGTCTCCTCACAAAATCACCAATGAGATAATTATCGCCAACCTGTTTGGAGCTCCCTTTGCGCTCCGCACTTTCTCTCTTACTACCATGTGTGTAGGGGACCAGCATTTCCCAGCACCAGTCCTCAGAACAGTGCATGTTTTCCAGGTATAGTCACAGAATCACATAATGATAATTAGCACCACCTGTGGACGGTTTAGAATGTCAATCGGGAAAAAGGGCACCTGTAAGGATATATGGAAAACATGCCCTGTTAATGATCCCTATCAGATGTCTGATATGTCTCAGGAAAGAGAGGAGGGCTAATTGGTTACTCAGTGTTTCTTGATTGAATATTTTACATGTACTCTGTAATATTTATTATAATTATTTTATTTATTTATAGACTCCTAAAAAACCAGAGACTCTTCAATTAGAAGTCAAGTGAGAGACGTGTCCTGTATGAGTCACTGATCATTGAGGATGGACACGGACAGGAGTTACATGACTGAGAGAATACTAAATCTCACCCTGGAGATTATCTACCTGCTGACAGGGGAGGTGAGAGGGTCTGGGAGTGTCACAGTGACATCACTTATCTCTATAGTAATAATACAGGGACATGACTGGGGAGGTGAGAGGGTCTGGGAGTGTCACAGTGACATCACTTATATCTATAGTACTAATACAGGGACATGACTGGGGAGGTGAGAGGGTCTGGGAGTGTCACAGTGACATCACTTATATCTATAGTACTAATACAGGGACATGACTGGGGAGGTGAGAGGGTCTGGGAGTGTCACAGTGACATCACTTATATCTATAGTACTAATACAGGGACATGACTGGGGAGGTGAGAGGGTCTGGGAGTGTCACAGTGACATCACTTATATCTATAGTAATAATACAGGGACATGACTGGGGAGGTGAGAGGATCTGGGAGTGTCACAGTGACATCACTTATATCTATAGTAATAATACAGGGACATGACTGGGGAGGTGAGAGGATCTGGGAGTGTCACAGTGACATCACTTATATCTATAGTACTAATACAGGGACATGACTGGGGAGGTGATAGGGTCTGGGAGTGTCACAGTGACATCACTTATATCTATAGTACTAATACAGGGACATGACTGGGGAGGTGAGGGGATCTGGGAGTGTCCCAGTGACATTAATTCTATCTATAGTATTAATACAGGGATATGACTGAGGAGGGTAGGGGAATCTGGGAGTGTCACTGTATCTACAGTAATAATTCAGGGACATGACTGGGGAGGGGATCTGGGAGGGTCACAGTGACATCACATATATATAGTAATAATAAAATGACATGACTGGGGAGGTGAGGGGGTCTGGGACTGTAACAGTGACATCAATTATATATATAGTAATATAAGGACATGACTTTTGGCTGGTGAGGGAATCTAGGAGTGTCACAGTGACATCACTTATTTATATAGTATTAATACAGGGACATGACTGGGAAGGTGAGGGGATCTGACAGTCTCACAGTGATATCACATATCTATAGTAATAATACAGGGACATGACATGGGAGTGTCACAGTTACATCACTTATCACTGCTTTGGAACTGGACTCCCTTGAAATAGAATATGGCAAGCAATTAGCAATCAGTGTCCAAGTTTGCTCCTCCAGCGATTAGGTAATGAGCACCTTGGTACTTCCTCTCCCCCAATACACAGGATTACACAGTAGTGAAGAAGACATCTGGTGAGCATAAGACACCCAGCAGCCATACCCATGGGTCAGGAGGACTCAGCACGACCCAGAGCCAAATCACGGTGCCTCCACCTCACTCACTGATACATGAGAGAAACAATGATCAGAACATCCTGGAACTCGATAACAAGATCATTCAGCTGCTGAATGGAGAGGTGACTGCTGGGAATGGGACATTATACTGTAATACTAGGGGATGTGTCTGGCTGATGACTGGAGAGGTGACTGCTGGGAATGGGACATTATACAGTAACACCAGGGGATGTGTCTGGGTGATGACTGTATCATTGTGTGTGTCAGGTTCCTATAAGGTGTCAGGATGTCACTGTCTATGTCTCCATGCAGGAGGGGGAGTATATAGAGGAACACAGGGGTCTGTACAAGGACGTGATGATGGAGAATCACCGGCCCCTCACATCACTGGGTAAGAGGACGTAACCAGACTTTTTAGTGCCCTGTGCCAGAAAAAGCTTTGGTGCCCCCCCCATTATTTTTCAAATAGGGATATAAGAAATGCACCAGAGAAAGGGCCATGGCCTCATGGGGAAGGGCCAGGGAAGAGATTGGGGAGGCCAGGAACTGCTGGGGATAAAAGAAGAGGAAGCTGCAAGTGAGAATGATAATAAACAGAAAATGGACAGACCTAAATAGTGCCCCTTGCCCTGCGGTGTCCTGTGCCATGGCACAGGTCGCACTACCCTAGTTACGGCCCTGAAGAGGAAACTAATTTACTGTATAGGGGAGGGCAGGTATGGAGGCCTCCTATATACACACATCTCCTGATAATCACACATATACAATGTACTCAGTCACTGTGTGTCTCCTACAGATGGACCCAGTAACAGAAATACCCCAGAGAGATGTCCCCATCCTCTTTATTCACAGGATTGTACAGAAGAGAATCGAAGGATCCCACAGGAGCATCAGGTAGTTGGGATTTATGGTATCCCCAATCTGTGTGTCTAATATACTCATTTTGTGCTGTTTACTCTCGATGGATTTAGGTGTTATTATTTTATGTGTCATTTAGATTGAAGATCTGGCAGAAGATATAGAGGGAGAAGAAGAGATGTATGTGGCTGATATAATGGTAGAAGATATAGAGGGAGAAGAAGAGACGTATGTGACTGATAATAAGGCTGAAGATATAGAGGGAGAAGAAGAGACGTATGTGACTGATATAATGGTAGAAGATATAGAGGGAGAAGAAGAGACGTATGTGAGATGTGATGAGCAGTGTAAGGAGAAGGAAATCTCTATAGATATCAGCACAGGTGAGTAATAAAGTCACATATTCTCCTTCTCCAGTAACAACAACAATCTCTTATCCTACACACTCCTCTGACAGTACAAACTAATTAGAGAAATTGATCTGCACAGTTGGGGAGTCAGGAGCCATCAGCCCCTATTATACTACTGCTCTCCCCCTCACATCATGTCACTGTGTGTTACCAGCCCTGAGATTTGACCAGTCTCCTCCCCACACTCTCTGGTGTATCTCATACATCAGGAGCCAACTGCCGCTATTATACTCCTGCTCTCCTCCTCACATCATGTCACTGTGTGTTACCAGCCCACAGATCTGACCAGTCTCCTCCCCACACTCTCTGGTGTATCTCATACATCAGGAGCCATCTGCCCCTATTATACTACTGCTCTCCCCCTCACATCATGTCACTGTGTGTTACCAGCCCTGAGATTTGACCAGTCTCCTCCCCACACTCTCTGGTGTATCTCATACATCAGGAGCCAACTGCCGCTATTATACTCCTGCTCTCCTCCTCACATCATGTCACTGTGTGTTACCAGCCCACAGATCTGACCAGTCTCCTCCCCACACTCTCTGGTGTATCTCATACATCAGGAGCCATCTGCCCCTATTATACTACTGCTCTCCCCCTCACATCATGTCACTGTGTGTTACCAGCCCTGAGATTTGACCAGTCTCCTCCCCACACTCTCTGGTGTATCTCATACATCAGGAGCCAACTGCCGCTATTATACTCCTGCTTCGCCTGGAAGAGACCTTGCTTATGTGACTTGTGTCTTGTTGCTGTGCTCAGTCTTGCCATGATGTGCGACCTGTGACATGAAACTGTCTTCCACAACTTCACCTTGGTAGCAGAGTTAAGCTGTTCCTCACCCACTTTTAAGCCTCCTACACAGCTGTTTATTTTTCAGTTAATGACTGTGTTTCAACCTACATATGAAAATGATGATCATTATCACCTGTTGCTATGATTGCTTAATCATTCACCGGACTATAATCCTACATAATCCCTGACTTTGTGCAAGTGTACCTAGAAGAACTGATGCTGTTTTGAAGGCAAAGGGTGGTCACACTAACTATTGATTTGATTTTGATTTCTCTTCTGTTCATTCACTTTGCATTTTGATGATTGATAAAAAAAGAAACTATTAACACTTCTATTTTTTAAAGCATTCTTACTTTCCAGGTTTTTTTCCACACCTGCCTAAAACTTTTGCACAGTACTGTATATCACACTGCCTTGTTCCTGTCGTTGCTACTGGGACGCTCCATGATGTCATCACATCAGGTGCACTGCCTTCTGGTCCCGGCTGTTGTCTGACTGTTACTCTTTACTGACCGGCAGCTGTAGTGCATTTACACATATTATGGGGCTTGTCCCAGCGGGCATGCTGATTGGGTGTCTGCTTAGGTGAGAGGCAGTGAAGACATAACCTCACTGACGGTTATAGTGTCCTGTATGCCATTGATGCTGACCTGCTCCCTGAAACCTCCTGTCTGTTACTGGAATCCTGACTCCCCTGCATCTGTTCTTGCCTTTTTGTGTGTCCCCTGCTTGTTCCTAAACATCCGGACCTTCCTGCACCCTGTCCCTGGCTCCTGACCTGCCTCTTGTCCTGATTTCCTGACCTTCCAACTTAGTACCTGGTTCATTCTTTGCCCGTTTGCTGACCCTGGTCTCAGCTACTGCTTCCTAGTTTTCAGTACTAGACACCTGGCTCCGGTTTCATTGCACCCTGTTTCCCGCTTCAGTTTACTCTCTGCTGCCACCTGGTTTCCAACATAAGCTCTTACTATCTTGAGTGTAAGACCCGGGGACATCCAAGTACCTGTGAGAATATAAATCTCTATGGGCAGGGATCGCAAAATACGCGCTATATAACAGTTTTACGTGCTACATGCTGTTGGGGACCCAATTTTTAAAACTAAGTGGGATCCCTAGGACGCGCTGTGTGCAGCTAATTGTCGCCGGCGGCCGTCCTCACAACCAATAGCCGCCAGCGGAGTTTCCTCATCTACTCCCCACCCCTCCCCAATCTCCAGGCAGCTCCAACCAGCCAGACACTGGGACTGCCAGGCTCCGCCCACTCCCCGGAAGAAGCAGCAGCGCCTCTAGCCAATCACTCGCTACCTGTTTCCCCAGCCAATCACTGGCTTTGTCTCTTCAGCCAATCGCAGCCTGCAGTGTCTTCCTCCCCCTCTCTGAGCCTGCCAGAGCAGCGCATCGATCTGCTGGTCTCTTTCCTCCAGCTCAGGTCAGTCTCCAGCGGTGTCTCTGCATCCTCTACAGGGAGCGCTGACCCCGGTAGCTGCCGCCAGCAGCATGTACCTATGCTGCAGTGACTGTCCTGACTCACCCAATGCGGTGCAGCCACCCTCCTCCTCCGCAAAGGTAAGCACTGCTCTCTGTCACTGCTCCATGATGTGTGCTTTGTGTATGGGCAGCGAACCACCGTGACACTCCATGCCTGCCTACACTCCCCTGCCTTGCATCTGTGCCTGGAGAGACGTTAGGCTTATGGCTGTGACCCTGTATAGTAGGGATGTGTAGATGTGTGTCCCCTGTGCCTGCAGTACCTTAGAGCATACCCCTAGTACTGCCTGTTCCTAAGAACCTTCTTACCCCAGCTACTATCTGTCCATACCCCCCTCCCTCCAGTACTGCCCCAGCTGCTATCTACCCTTACCCCTTTCCTACTCCTAACCTAACCCCATCCTTGTCCCTCAGACCTGCCCTGCTGCTATCCACCCTTGCCCCTCCCTACCCCCATTACTATCTGCCCCTAACGTAATCCTTGCACCCCAGTACTGTCCTAGCTGCTATCTACCTCCTCCCTACCCCGACAGCACTGTCTCAAGTACTGTCTGCCCCTAACCACCTCCTTGCTCCAATGCTGTCCCAGCTGATTTCTACCCTTACCCCCCTAGCACTGTCTCCCGCTAGCTCCATCCTTGCCCCCCAGCACTTTCCCAACTGCTGTCTGCACTTACCTCCTCCCTGCCCCCAACACTGCCTGCCCTTACCCCCTACTTTTCATTGCCTCTATCTCCAGCTCTACCCCAACTACTGCTTACCTTTAACCCCCTCTACCCCAACTGCTATCTTCTCCCAGCATTGTACCATAATATGGGATGGCACCCAGAAAAAGGGGAATAGGACCCCAATTTTTTAAAGAGAGAAGGGTCCCAAGGACCCACTAATTTTTTTCGCTCAACGCGATCACTGACGGGAAATGTGGTTGCTATAGGGGATGACCTTTCTAGCTAGACTCTAGGAGTTTATGTAGATCCCTGGGTGTGCCCTAACATAAAGGGACTTTCATTAGCACAAGATTTTATATGTACTAAGTTTATCAGTGCATTTGTTTAGAGGATATAAAACCTTAACCTACAATAGCACACTATAAAGCAACATTAAAATCAACATATTATTAATACAATTTTCCCAATTTAGCAATCACTTAAGTACTGTTACTACAACACTAATAAATACAGGGCCCAGCTCTTCAATACTGTGAGTCTCATGCAGACCCAGAACAAAAACTAATTCTATAAATGTACAGAGAACATGCAGAGCCTTAATGTGACTATTACACAGGCGTGGTAATGTGACTATTACACAGGTGTGGTATTGTGACTAATTACAATCAATTATGAATGCAGCTGCAAGGCTTATCTTCCTTGCCAAACGTTCATCGTCTGCTGGCCCGCTCTGTCAGACCCTCCATTGGTTGCCGGTTTTCTACCGTATTCAATACAAAATACTCTTACTTACACATAAGACTATTAACCAAACCACACCAACATACATCTCTTCACTCATCTCAAAATATCTCCCTACCCGACCTCTCCGCTCAGCACAAGATTTGCGTCTCTCATCCCCATGCATTACTTGCTCCCACTCACAGTTACATGACTTTCTTCGGGCTGCACCCACTCTATGGAATGCCTTACCAGGCACAATACGACTTTCCTCTAGTCTCCAATCCTTCAAGCGATCACTGAAAACTCACCTCTTCAGGCAAGCTTATCAGATCCCAGAACCACCCACATAACCTTCATAGCCTCCATATCTAATTACATCCCCTTTCACAGTCCACACACAACCTCACACATTGTCTTTCTCTCACATCCTCATGACATTTGGCCGACATTCCGGTGTGAATGGATCATGCAGCCCACCAAGAAACTGTGCATTCTGGCTGGACCAAAATGCAATATATAGCACCTATCCTTGTGTATCAATGCCTATTTCCCTATAGATTGTAAGCTTGCGAGCAGGGCCCTCTTACCTCTATGTCTGTCTGTTATTACCCAGTTTTGTTCTATTAATGTTTACAATTGTAAAGCGCAACGGAATATGCTGTGCTATATAAGAAACTGTTAATAAATAAATATAATAAATAAATAAGTGTGGTAATGTGACTATTACACAAGTGTGGTAATGTGACTTTTAAGTGTGGTAATGTGACTATTACACAAGTGTGGTAATGTGACTATTAGACAGGCGTGGTAATGTGACTATTACACAAGTGTGGTAATGTGACTGTTACACAAGTGTGGTAATGTGACTATTAGACAGGCGTGGTAATGTGACTATTACACAAGTGTGGTAATGTGACTGTTACACAAGTGTGGTAAGAATTAACTTTTCTTTCATTGCATCTCATGGATAGTGCACATCTGGAACCTTCGGCACATGCACGTTATATTTTAATATGCACCTTACATTATATATATATATATATATATATATATATAAGGTGTTTGTATATATATTTATATCGTACATTTTAAAATGTCAGTTTCAAATTGTACCTTTGAACGTTTTAAAATATTTTTCTATCTTATTTCGTTAAAACATTCATATTACTGTACATTTACTATATTCCCAACAGATGGATGTAACAGATGGAATATATCACAGGACCATCTAATTATATCTCCAGATTCTGCAATAAAAGATGACATCAGACGAGATTCTCAAGTTCTCCACAGTACAGATATGTCATCTCACCCTTCTGATGTGTCATGTTCTCCTGATAACTCAGATATCAGTACATCTATTACAGCTCTTAAAGCAGATAATATATTTCCCAATAATATAGATGCCACATGTTCTACAAAGAGAACAAGGCTTATTGCCCATCAGCCAGCTAATATACATGTGAAGCCATTTTCATGTCCTGAGTGTGGGAAAGGTTTTAGAAACAAATCACATCTTGTTATACATGAGAGAACTCACACAGGTGAGAAGCCATTTCCATGTTCTGAGTGTGACAAATGTTTTAGAAACAAATCGGCTCTTCATGTACACAAGAGAACTCACACAGGTAAGAGGCCATTTTCATGTCCTGAGTGTGGGAAATGTTTTACACAGAAATCACATCTTGTTATACATAAGAGAACTCACACAGGTGAGAAGCCATTTCCATGCTCTGAGTGTGACAAATGTTTTAGAAACAAATCGGCTCTTCATGTACACGAGAGAACTCACACAGGTGAGAGGCCATTTTCATGTTCTGAGTGTGAGAAATGTTTTACACATAAATCATATCTTGTTAGACATCAGAGATGTCACACAGGTGAGAAACCATTTCCATGCTCTGAGTGTGGGAGATGTTTTACACTAAAATCAGATCTTGTTAAACATCATAGAATTCATACAGGTGAGAAACCATTTCTATGTCCTGAGTGTGGGAGATGTTTCACAGAGAAATCACATCTTGTTACACATCAGAGAAGTCACACAGGTGAGAAGCCATTTCCATGCTCTGAGTGTGGGAAATGTTTTACGCAAAAATCATCTCTTGTTACACATCAGAAAACTCATAGAGGTGAGAAACCATTTTCATGCTCTGATTGAGAGAAATTACATAAGTCAGATCTTGTGGGATAATATTCACACACATTTAATTGGGAAACTTTGAGAGGGAAATATTTTATCTAAAGAGCGAATCTTGTGCATAATATTTTTTTCCAGAAATGGGCTCTTCAATCTCCTCTTCTCACATTTATTTTTGTTATATAAAGGGCTGAGCTGGCATGGTTTGTGCTACTGATCACTTTGTATTTTCTAGGTCCTGTTACTTTCCATCTCACAAGGTAATATCCACTCAATGTCACGTTAGTGTGTATAGTCACTTTGGAATTGTATTCCCCAAAACAACATAAAAGAATGCAGAAGAACATGGACCGTGCTTAAGGGACTTGGGGTAAATTCATAGTGACTTGTAATGGGACATTTGGTCTATATACCTGTTAAACAAGTTCCTGCCATAAGCCTCCTCTGCGCCAGCAATAATAGCCTGTGATACACAACTAGGATGCCAGGTGCCCAGAGCAACGTGAGGTCATAAATGATCAGTGTGATGTCATAGGTTTGTTTTCCAAAAATGAAGAGACTGACAAACACAAATTGTTCTTTGGTTAGTGGCACCATCACCACGACACCATAAGTGTGAGGAATAAGGACTGTCCTATATGTGGGTGTCCCTGGCGCTCTGGGTGTAGTCTCTTTGTATATTTGTGTGTCTATAGGAAGACCGTGCTCCCTTTCCTGAGCACAGAGGATGACGCTATGATATGTGCTGATAGTGTAATAAATGCAGTGTAATATCTTGTAGTGTTATTCTTCTACCTTTTGTATCACTTTATATTTTATGTTTGTTACATTAATGGGCTGTCATCACTCAGGGATAGATGTGTGCTATAGTCTTGTTATATGTATATAGTGTCTATGATGGCGCTAGTAAGGGGATGTGTGTGACATTACTGGTGGGGGTGTGATGTAATAACAGTCATGGCTGGTGCCAAGAGGAAGCAATGGATATCAGACATCAGCACCACTGAGGTTCCTTATTGCTCCTACAGAGGGATACACCTGTGTGTATCACATACAATGCTCTGTGTTTGGCACAATCCATGTAATACATTGTGTGTACAGTCTATGTAATGTGTACACATCCTCCCAGTTTAGTCATCAAATTGGGTACACATTGTGCCAACGGATCTGCCAACACAGCTGCCGATCAGATAAACTATACACACTTACTGATCAGCCACTAGACATATCGTCCTGATGCCCCAGATGGGAGGGCATTTGAATTTTCCTACCCAGCTGCGATGTCAGTCCCTACAGCAGGTGTATGAGTGGTCAGTGGTCCACCCGTACAGAGAGATGCACCGATATATCTGCATATATATCACCCATCTGCACTACTGCACAGCCAATGCGATATATCTGTAAACAATGTTGCGACATATCGGATGCTCAATTGAACGGCCAATATATCACCCAGTGTGTATCCAGCTTTATTAGGGTGGAGGAAAGTGACTGTAAAGCCTGAACCCCAGATTATTCAGGTCAGAGCTTCTTCCTCAAGTACATAATTTGACCCTGGAACCAGTCACAATGCAATTGACAGACACATAGTATAACTTTAGGCAAACTGAGTGATGTACAAACCCCACAAACCATGGCTGATGCCACCACCAGGAGTGACATAAGGTCACGCTAATAATACTTAGTTGCTACAGATATTTAATCATCTACCTATTTAGGTGGAATCCACTTTTGTTCTATTGTTATGTTATGGCATCCGACTGTAATGTGACTTATATTGTGTTATATCGCACTGCATCTTATGGCATCTCGCTGTAATGTGACATATTGGGCCAAATGTAATAGGTAGTCAGTTTTAGTAACAGTACAAACTCGCACTTTCTCGCACTTTTAAAAAGTGCGAGTTTGTACTGAAACTCGCAAATTCAATAGCCTGCGAACTTTTCAGCTCGAGGCTACTGCATTTGCGAGTGCAGGCGAGTTTAGGACTATGTAAACTGACACCTTTTAATGCGAGTAGCATTAAAAGGTGCGAGTTTTAGAGAAGCCATCACAGATCAGTGAGATCCGTGATGGCTTCTGTGTGCGTTAAAAAAACGTTGAGCTGGTCCTGGTTCTGGAAAATCAGGGGACAAAACGAGTAGGGGTCCCCTGAAAAATCCTGAACCAGCACCGAACTCTTTCTAGCGGGGGGATAATGCCACAGCCAGAGAAAACCTTTCACCGGTTTCCCCGGCCAAAGCATTATCCCTGACCGCTAGTCAGTCCAGGCCGGGGATCCCTGGGGAGTTGGGTACCCCCCCAATAAAGGGGTACCCCTCTCCAGGGCACCCCAGGCCTAGACTGATAGCCCGGTGCTATCCCCGGCACCCTAGGGCGGTGGGTGCCGGGTTGATAGTGTAAAGTGAAAGTGTAAAATAAAATTTTCCATATTGTCTTTATTTGTAGAACCACACCTATTTAGGTGGAATCCACTTTTGTTCTATTGTTATGTTATGGCATCCGACTGTAATGTGACTTATATTGTGTTATATCGCACTGCATCTTATGGCATCTCGCTGTAATGTGACATATTGGGCCAAATGTAATAGGTAGTCAGTTTTAGTAACAGTACAAACTCGCACTTTCTCGCACTTTTAAAAAGTGCGAGTTTGTACTGAAACTCGCAAATTCAATAGCCTGCGAACTTTTCAGCTCGAGGCTACTGCATTTGCGAGTGCAGGCGAGTTTAGGACTATGTAAACTGACACCTTTTAATGCGAGTAGCATTAAAAGGTGCGAGTTTTAGAGAAGCCATCACAGATCAGTGAGATCCGTGATGGCTTCTGTGTGCGTTAAAAAAACGTTGAGCTGGTCCTGGTTCTGGAAAATCAGGGGACAAAACGAGTAGGGGTCCCCTGAAAAATCCTGAACCAGCACCGAACTCTTTCTAGCGGGGGGATAATGCCCGGCCAAAGCATTATCCCTGACCGCTAGTCAGTCCAGGCCGGGGATCCCTGGGGAGTTGGGTACCCCCCCAATAAAGGGGTACCCCTCTCCAGGGCACCCCAGGCCTAGACTGATAGCCCGGTGCTATCCCCGGCACCCTAGGGCGGTGGGTGCCGGGTTGATAGTGTAAAGTGAAAGTGTAAAATAAAATTTTCCATATTGTCTTTATTTGTAGAACCACAAGTACCAGCAAGCCTCCCCTGCATGCTGGTATTTGGAGAACCACAAATACCAGCATGCGGGGCATTACGGGCCTGCTGGCACTTGTAGTTCCACAACTAAAGAAATACGTAAAAAAACAAACTTACACCGTGAAAGTATAATTTTAATAAAACATACACTCACACTCACACTCACACATACTCACCTATTATCCGAAGTAATCCATAGGGGTGTACCTGAATAAAAAAATCCATACTCACCTCTCCTATGCGTAGATCACATCCTCTTCTCCAAGTAGGCAATCCAGGGGTTAAAAAAAAAAAACGAAAAAAACCCCGATCCATGCCGGACTGAGCAAAGGTATGCGTGTACACATACCTTTGCTCCGCGTAAATGACCGGGGCACACGTGTGCCCCGTCAGTGCAGGGGCCGCCAGCCAATCAGGGAGCATCTCCGTCGGAGCAGCTCCCTGATTAGCTGAATGCGGCCAACCTCTGTCTCCCTTAGACGTCTATGGTGAGAAATCCCCATAGCCCGTCTATGGTGAGAGCCGCTACATAGTAACCGCAAGATTAATTGATGTTAATCTTGTGGTTTACATCAATGATACAATGTCGCAGGGGAGGCTTGCTGGTACTTGTGGTTCTACAAATAAAGACAATATGGAAAATTTTATTTTACACTTTCACTTTACACTATCAACCCGGCACCCACCGCCCTAGGGTGCCGGGGATAGCCCCGGGCTATCAGTCTAGGCCTGGGGTGCCCTGGAGAGGGGTACCCCTTTATTGGGGGGGTACCCAACTCCCCAGGGATCCCTGGCCTGGACTGACTAGCGGTCAGGGATAATGCTTTGGCCGGGGAAACCGGTGAAAGGTTTTCCTGGCTGTGGCATTATCCCCCCGCTAGAAAGAGTTCGGTGCTGGTTCAGGAATTTTCAGGGGACCCCTACTCGTTTTGTCCCCTGATTTTCCAGAACCAGGACCAGCTCAATAAAGCCCTGTGCTGGTTCTTAATATACAGGGGCCCCCTACGCATTTTGGCCCCTGTATTTTTAGAACCAGAACAGGCTTTATAAAGCCCGGGGCTGGTTATGCTTTTGGGGAGGGGGTGCACGTCATTGTTTTTTTATTTAAACACATTTTACATAAGTACACACAGAAACATGTACATATCTCATGGATATGTGCATGTTTCTGTGTTAATCTGACCTGCTCAGGATGTACTCGCTAGCCTGAAGCAGGTCTATTATTTGGGGACTTTTGGGAATCTTTTTTTTGCGAGTCTGAAACAGACACTCTATTACATTGGGCGAGTTGATTGTTTTCAATGTGAAAACATCTGGATGCGAGTTTGAGAATGGAGAGTTTTAGTAACTCTGAAAAATGCGTGTTTTAGTGAACAGACACCCTATTACATTGGAGAGTTGTGAAAAATTGCGAGTTAGCACCAAACTCGCCATTTACCAAAACAGACTACCTATTACATTTGGCCCCATTGTGTTATATCACTGTGCGTGTTATGGCATCTGGCTGTAATGTTACTTATATTGTGTTATATTGCTCTGCATGTTATGGCATCTGGCTGTAATGTGACATATTGTGTTATATTGCTCTGCATGTTATGGCATCTGGCTGTAATGTGACATATTGTGTTATATCACTCTGCATGTTATGGTATCTGACTGTAATGTGACTTATATATTGTGTTATATCACTCTGCATGTTATGGTATCTGACTGTAATGTGACATATTGTGTTATATTGCTCTGCATGTTATGGCATCTGGCTGTAATGTGACTTATATTGTGTTATATTGGTCTGCATGTTATGGCATCTGACTGTAATGTGACATATTGTGTTATATTGCTCTGCATGTTATGGCATCTGGCTGTAATGTGACTTATATTGTGTTATATTGCGCTGCATGTTATGGCATCTGACTGTAATGTGACATATTGTGTTATATTGCTCTGCATCTTATGGCATCTGGCTGTAATGTGACATATTGTGTTATATTGCTCTGCATGTTATGGCATCTGACTGTAATGTGACATATTGTGTTATATTGCTCTGCATGTTATGGCATCTGGCTGTAATGTGACTTATATTGTGTTATATTGCGCTGCATGTTATGGCATCTGACTGTAATGTGACATATTGTGTTATATTGCGCTGCATGTTATGGCATCCGGCTGTAATGTGACTTATATTGTGTTATATTGCTCTGCATGTTATGGCATCCGGCTGTAATGTGACTTATATTGTGTTATATTGCTCTGCATGTTATGGCATCTGGCTGTAAATGTGAATTATATTGTGTTATATCACTCTGCATGTTATGGCATCCGGCTGTAATGTGACTTATATTGTGTTATATTGGAAATTTTGGGTGATGAGATACTTGTGACCTGTGACCAGCCTTGTGCTCATCTTTTTCTGAAATGTTAATAAAATGCTGTTTAGGTTAAAAAAGATCAGTATAAATATTATTTAGTCTCATTTTTGTAAAAAACCATCAGACACTATATTTATTTAAGCACTTTTTATTGAGCGAATCAAAGTTATATAGAACAAACATAACTCAAAAATACATAATACACATATAAAACCACGTCAAAAATAAATCAAACCACAATATAGTGATCCATTTTTAAGAAACATATATAAAAGCAAAACAACAATCTCAAACCAACGGTGTGGCAAGATGTCCGAAAAAGGAAGTTAAAGAAACTTGAGAAGAAGGGGAGAGAAAGGAAAATGAAAAAAGGACAAAAGGAGAGAGAAAAAAAAAGTAGACAGAGGGGGAGGGGGTGGTCACTCTTCAGAAAACCCAAAAACAAAATAATAGCAAAAAAATATTGTACTGAATGGAGAAGAAGCATGATGGGAGGTCAGCCAGGGGGACCATATTTTGTTAAAGGATTTTGAGGAGTGACTTATTATAGCATTCATATATTCCACTTTATAAACATACCAAACACGTGTTAAGATTGCCTGCATAGGAGATTTTACTATTTGACAGGTCACAGCAGAGACAATGTGCCGGAGCAGTTTATTTAGATATCGAGTTTAGGGAGATTTAAGGGTAGGAGGAAGTATTTAGGGTCAGGAGGAATCGTAATCTCATATGCAGGCCTGGCCAACCTGTGGCTCTCCAGCTGTTGTGAAACTACAAGTCCCAGCATACCATCCCACCGAACAGCTGGAAAAGCATGCTAGGACTTGTAGTTTCACAACAGCTGGAGAGCCACAGGTTGGCCAGGCCTGTCATATAGGTTAGAGAGGAGATTGATAACCTCTTGCAATATACCAGCCAGTTTTGGACAGGGCCACCAAATATGCAGAAAGGTGCCCTTGCTCTGACAACCCCTCCAGCACCTTCAGGAAACAAAGTTTTTAATAGAGATGGTATATATACCACCGATATAGTAATTTATAAATATTTTCCTTGATCTTGACACAGATAGAACTAGATGCTGCATAGTCCCAGATTTTCGTCCAGTCTCCACTATCCATAGTATGTCCAAGATCTAAGTCTTGTGCTAATTCATGAGAGTCCCGGTTAGGGCCTTCTTCATCTAATAAAGCATAAATATTGGAGATTAGACCTCTGGTAGAGGAGTGTTTCCAACAAATAGACTCAAAATAGGACTGATCGTCAGAGTAGGACTCATTTTAGAATGAAAGTGCCTAATTTGCAGAAAGCATAATAAATATTTGGAGGGAATCGCCGCTTTTTTTTTGAAGTCCAGAAAATTTGGGAAAATTAGCATCCATGGTAATATAATTTAAATAACAAATATTTCCTGATAGCCAGGTGGTAAAGGAGGATTTACACAAACCAGGGGGGAATGCAGGATTATGAAATAAAGGTATCAAATGAGACGGACTTGGGTCTAGTTGAAAGCATTTATTGACTAAATCCCAAACAGCTAACCACACAGGAAACTACAGGAAGGGAGATTACTGTCCATGGGCGTCGAATCCTGCGAAGCCACAGCAGGGAAGATTCAGTGGCCAGTGCCAGCTCCTCAGCCTCAATGTCCACCCAGACCTTCCTCGCATCAGTATTACACCACTGCACACAATGAGAGAGCTGCATAGTAATATTTCCTGGTCAAGTATACACAAACCTCAATCCCTAGAAGGAAGCTGAAGTAATTTAAGTCTAATCCGTGGGCATTCATGGTTCCATATAAGTGAAAAGTTTGATGTTGAAGAAATGTAAAAACATACAGAGGAATATATATCAGAAGAGCCTGGAAAAGATACAGGAGCCGAGAAAGAACACTCATCTTACCTGACTGTATTCTGCCTATCCATGAGATGAAATAGCTGGACCACTCATGGAGATCAGATTTGATACTGTCTAAAGGCGAGGAAAATTAGCCTGGAATAGCTGGTGATGATGGTGAGTTAGAAAAACACTTAGATATTTGATTTTCTTGTTATGCCAGGTGCATGGCAGCAGGGTTTCTAAAGTATGTGCTGAGAGTATTGCTGTATTTCAGAAAGGAGTGATTTAAGAGCTTGGGCTGGTTCAGTGAGGGAAATTGAAACATCATCAGCATATAACACCATTTTATGTTCTGAAGGGCCTGTACTTATACCATGATAGTCTTATTACATCAGATCCTTGCCGCCAGTGGTTCCATCGCAAGTGAGAGAGGACAACCCTGCCTGGTACCATTAGCAATCCTAAAGTTAGAGGAGCTAACGTTATTAACTGAGACCCGTGACGATGGTAAGCGATAAAGCGCTAGGACGCCATCCATGAATTTACCAGAGAAGCCCATTTTATCAAGAACTGCATAAACAAAGGGTCAGGAAATGTGACTGAAGGCCTGCACACCAAGCACTAAAATAAGAGAGGGACGTTTCTGTTTATGAATAGAGTGAATCAAGTCAATAGCCCTTCTAGTGTTGTTTAATGCCTGGTACCCTGGTATAAACCCGACCTGATCAGGATATAGCAGGTATGAAAGTAAAGGGGCCAAGCGATTGGCTAAGATTTTAGCATACATTTTCAGGTCAACATTCAACAACGAAATTGGCCTATAGTTAATACATTGTTTCGGATCTTTATCTGGCTTTGGGATCACAATACTGGCCCAGGAGCAGAGGAGGCGCACTCCATGATGTCATTAAATAAGGTGTAAGTAAGGTGTGGAGCAAGTTTTTTTGCAAATAATTACCCGTCAGGACCTGGGGTGACAGAGATTCGCATTGATTTTATAGCAACTATTGTCTCTTTATGTGAAATACGCTCATTGAGTATAGTCAGATGAGGGTCTAGGCTAGGTAGAGGGGTGGATGAAAGATATGAGTGACTTCCTCAGTCCCAACAGGAGGAGGAAAAGGAAGACTCCGTTAAATTATAAAGAGAACTATAAAAGGTCTGAAATTCCTCAGCCATTATTTCAGGGTCATAGGTGAAAGAACCAAGTGAATACAATTTGACTATCGCACCTAACGCTTGCCTATGAGGTACCTTATTCGCTAATAAAGAATCTGTTTCATCAACCTTATCGTAAAAAAGCACTGACGAAGCTTCTTTAAAGTAAGTGCGGTGCGGTGAGAGAAGAGGGTATTTAGTTGACCTCATAGATTCTCTTTTTGGTAATGTACTGAGGTGCTAGGGGATAGTTTGTGTTGAGCCAGTAATGTGGACATTTGTGACTCCAGGAGTTGAATCATCTGTGTGGCTGCTTTCCTAACCGCTGAGGTTTTAGCAATGAGAAGACCTCGTATAGTAGCCTTATGGGCTTCCCAGGGGATCCTGGAGTAAATGCCGGGAGAGGAAGTCTTGAAATAATGGACTGTTGCTAGCTTAATTTCTTGTAAAGCAGAGGGGTGCTGTAGAAGGGAATAATCTAAGCACCAATTGCATTATCTAAGAGCAGAACAATATATATCTAAAAGAATATAAACAGCTGCATGGTCTGTCCAGGAGAGTGGGGTAATGCCTGCATCTAAAACCAAGGGCTTAATAGAGGAGGAGACATGGATCATATAAATTCTTGAGTAATGCTGATGTGGAGCCGAGAAATGGGTATAATAATTAGACTGAAGATATTTAAAATGCCAGGAGTAGCAGAGACCATAATGTTTAAGGGAAGAAATGAGAGTACGGGATGCCCTGGGGAGTGAGGTTCCCGAAGTGCGGGCAGGGGGATTAGTTTTATCTAACAAAGGGTCAATAATAGCTTTAAAATCCCCACCCATAATTATGTGTCCCTGCGCCTCTGTACCAATATGCCGAAATAAAGAATAAACAAATTGGGGCTGATCTTGGTTGGGAGCATAAACTGAAACTAAGGTGAGGGTCTCAGCGTGAAGGGTGCCAATCACCATGAGGAAATGTCCCTCTGGGTCTATTACAGTTTTTGTGTGAACAAATGGAAGCTTACAATAGATTAAAATGGCAACCCCTCATTTTTTTACAAGTCGCTGAAGCAAAGAAGGTCCGAGAAAACCACCTACCTCGGGGCTGGAAATGCATCATTTGCATCTTTTGCAGGAAGGCAATATCTGCTTTCTTCCTCCTACAAGCCCCCAGGAGAACTGTACGTTTCCTAGGAGAATTCAGTCCATTCGCACTAATAGATAGAAATTTAAGTGACAGAGAAAAATGTGAGAATATGCTACACAAATAACACAAAAATATGAGCAACCACAAAGTGGGCCAATAGAGAAGACCCCCCCCAAAAAAAAAAAAATGGAAGAGAATACAAGGAGTAAACATGGAAAGTCACAAAAAAAAGACAAGAAACATAAAAGAAAATATAAAAAACAAAGAACCCATACGAGTAAATACCCAGAATAAATGGGTCCCAAATCAATACCCCTACAGAAATAATCAACATGAATACAAATATTGAAGGGAGCATGGGGGCAGTGGCAGAACTGTCTAACATGGCCGAATCTGCCTGAACCCTCATACAGAATTGATAATAACTGAAACATACAAACAATCCCTGAAATACAGGTATAATATACCTGGGTCATAATGATAAAAAAATGGGGTAAGGGAGTGGAGAAGGAAACGGAGATAGGAGAGAGGGAGACTAAGGGAAAAACAGGGAGGAGGGAAAGGAGAAGGGTTGGGTGGGGAAGTGAGGTAAGAGAGGGGAGACTAAGGGAAAAACGGAGGAGGGAAAGGAGAAGGGTAGGGAGGGGAAGGGAGGTAGGAGAGGGAAGACTAAGGGAAAAACAGGTAGGAGGGAAAGGAGAAGGGTAGGGAGGTAAGAGAGAGGAGAGACTAAGGGAAAAACAGGGAGGAGGGAAAGGAGAAGGGTTGGGTGGGGAAGGGAGGTAGGAGAGAGGAGACTAAGGGAAAAACAGGGAGGAGGGAAAGGAGAAGGGTTGGGTGGGGAAGGGAGGTAGGAGAGGGGAGACTAAGGGAAAAACAGGAGGGAAAGGAGAAGGGTAAGGAGAAGAAGGGAGGTAGGAGAGAGGCGAGACTAAGGTAAAAACAGGGAGGAGGGAAAGGAGAAGGATAGGGAGGGAAAGGGATGTAGAAGAGGGGAGACTAAGGGAAAAACAGGAGGGAAAGGAGAAGGGTAAGGAGGGGAAGGGAGGTAGGAGAGAGGAGAGACTATGGGAAAAACAGGGAGGAGGGAAAGGAGAAGGGTAGGGAGGGGAAGGGAGGTAGGAGAGGGAAGACTAAGGGAAAAACAGGGAGGAGGGAAAGGAGAAGGGTAGGGAGGGGAAGGTAGGTACGAGAGGGGAGACTAAGGGAAAAACAGGGAGGAGGGAAAGGAGAAGGGTAGGGAGGGGAAGGTAGGTAGGAGAGGGGAGACTAAGAGAAAAACAGGGAGGAGGGAAAGGAGAAGGGTAGGGAGGGGAAGGGAGGTAGGAGAGGGGAGACTAAGGGAAAAACAGGGAGGAGGGAAAGGAGAAGGGAAGGGAGGTAGGAGAGGGAAGACTAAGGGAAAAATAGGGAGGAGGGAAATGAGAAGTATAGGGAGGGAAAGGGATGTAGAAGAGGGAGACTAAGGGAAAAATGGAGGAGGAAAAGGAGAAGGGTAGGGATAGGAAGGGAGGTAGGAGAGAGGGAGACTAAGGGAAAAACAGGGAGGAAGGAAAGGAGAAGGGTATGGAGGGGAAAAGGTAGTAGGAGAGAGGGAAACCTAGGGAAAATGATGGAGGAAAAAAGAAAAAAACATAACATATCAAAACAACCATTGGTTAGAAGAAAACACAATATCAAAACCTTACAGCATATGAACAAAATAATGTCAAAGGTTATAAAGGATCAAGATGGGGGAGTTGTTATTTTTCCCATCAAACAACAAAAATTGCAGAGCGAGAGCCATTAAACCCCTATATAGAAGAAGCATGTCAAGAACAATTATGCAGGTAATTCAAGTGGGGTCACAGTCCTCGGAATGATGACGAGATATCCTGGTCCACTTTGGTGAAGGGGGCATAGAGAGCTATGACTTGGGAGGTAGTATGGCAGTCTCCGGAGTGAAGGTCGGCATTGGAAGTAGGCACAGCATGGCCAGTAGTTCTTGACCTTGGATGAGGGTTTTGACATTAGTTGTTCACTGAAACCTAAAGCATAAAGGGGAATCCCCATCTATACAGATTTGATGCTGTCACAGAATCTTAGTGACCGGCTGGAGGTCCAATTGTTTTTGAATAGTGGTGGGGACCAAGCCCTGAAAAACTTGTAACTGCATATCTTGGAAAGGAATCACTGCAGAGTCATGAATGGACGACAGGATCCATTCCTTTGACCGAAAATAGTGCAGACGGACTATGACATCCCTAGGTGGCTGAGATGGAGAAGGTTTTGATCGGAGCACCCTGTGGGCTCTATCACATAAACAATCCTCATCCATAAGATCTGGCACTATATGTCAGAAGAAGGCCTTCAGAAACGATGATAGGGAGGAGCCAAGGACCGGCTCTGCTATATTACGAATGCATAAATTGTTACAATGAGACAGATTCTCTTGGCCCTCCTGTCTTTCCTGAGAGCTTCAACTTCATCATGAAGTCTGGAAAGTTCTTGGGGAGGAGGGGGATTTTGGGTGCAATGCTTGATTTTGAGAGCTCTTGAATTTAGGTCTGAAATTCGCAGAAGCTTGTGGAGGATTTTTATTCCATGACATGGTGAGATAGTAGGCATAGAGAAAACAACAATAGACACGGATATGAAGGAAAAGATAGGGTTCTACAATAGCGATCCAGGCAGGTTGAATGGCGTTATTAGTTGTGCATCCTCAGCTCAACACACAGAGCCTCTAGCGCCATAAAAGGAGATATCAAATAACAGATGCAAGATCACTTATAAAAAAAACCTGCAAACAGTGTTAAATATAAAAAAAGGAAATAAATCTTCACAACTGTAGTGCTGGTGGAGACCAGGTGAGAACTGTAGCAGAAGGTAAGAGCCAGATGGAAGGAAACAGTCTGCTGCTATAGCTTCACAGTAATACGCACTAATCAGGACCAGATATATATGAAAATGTAGCTAATTATGGTAAAGTTATCATCAATAACCACAAGAGGGTGCCAAAGTATCAGATATAGTACATAATTTGCAGAGCAATTGTAAAAATATCAGGCATTACTTATTAAATATGTGGATTAAGATATATACTGATAAATATGCAGGTCACCCACAAAAATAGTGGTAGAGGGCCTCAACAGAACTTAATCCTACCAATCCCACAACCAAAACAGTGGAAGGTATGGGAGAGTAATGCAGCAGATGGAGATGAAGGTATATGGGGAGATAAAATGGAGTCTACCTGCAGGGACTCACCACCCTCTGTTTCCACCACCAGGCACTCCAAGCTGTCACACAGGTGGGGGGCACCACCCATGGTCCAGCCAGTGACCAAGGTGCCACTGGTGACCACATGGCTGTGCAGTAGATGGCTGCAGGAAACAGTAGGAGGGAGGGTTAAGATGGCCACCGCAAGGTGGAAGGTCTAGACGGACAGCATCTCTTCAGGCCCTGGGGTCATGAACACAGGCTCCAGCGAGGTAGTGGGGGCTGTATAGCCAGTGGGGTCCCACAGTCAGGATGCCACCTGGGGGATCTACAATGAGGGCTCCATCGAGCTGCCACAGTTCAGGTGGCCCCGATCATGTGCCCCTGGAGGTCCGCTGCGGCTGCCTCCGCAACCGTGCCTTCCAGTATAAGGTAAAGTGTAGGGTGTGAGGAGAAGTATCTGGGGGGTGCTGATATCCCTGAGGAGCTGCAGAGAAAGCCTGTTATCATCAGGCTAGGCAGGAGCTCAGGGGACACTCGACTGCCACCATTGCTAGCTAGGCCACGGTCCTCATCAGATAATACATTATAAATGGTAAGTTACTAGCCACTTCTTGCTATATTTCTAGACTTAGTGCAGTGTGTCATTAGATGCCTGAAAAGTGCCATGATTATCAGGCCAAACCAATGAGAAGACAGATTATATTAGCCTCATATAGAGATATCAGTAAGACGGGATAATATCAAATTGTCCTTAGAATGATTTTGGCTGGCAATGTACCATGCATGCATTGTAACTAATCTACTGACACATTTAATCACTGCATACATTGTAACTAATCTACTGACACCTTTCATCACTGCATACATTGTAACTAATCTACTGACACATTTAATCACTGCATACATTGTAACTAATCTACTGACACCTTTCATCACTGCATACATTGTAACTAATCTACTGACACATTTAATCACTGCATACATTGTAACTAATCTTACTGACACCTTTCATCACTGCATACATTGTAACTAATCTTACTGACACCTTTCATCACTGCATACATTGTAACTAATCTTACTGACACCTTTTATCACTGCATACATTGTAACTAACCTTACTGACACCTTTCATCACGGCATACATTGTAACTAATCTTACTGACACCTTTCATCACTGCATACATTGTAACTAATCTTACTGACACCTTTCATCACTGCATACATTGTAACTAATCTTACTGACACCTTTCATCACTGCTTACATTGTAACTAATCTACTGCCACCTTTCATCACTGCATACATTGTAACTAATCTTACTGATACCTTTCATCACTGCATACATTGTAACTAATCTTACTTACACCTCTCATAACTGCATACATTGTAACTAATCTACTGCCACCTTTCATCACTGCATACATTGTAACTAATCTACTGCCACCTTTCATCACTGCATACAGTGTAACTAATCTTACTGACACATTTCATCACTGCATACATTGTAACTAATCTTACTGACACCTCTCATAACTGCATACATTGTAACTAATCTACTGCCACCTTTCATCACTGCATACATTGTAACTAATCTTACTGACACCTTTCATCACTGCATACATTGTAACTAATCTTACTGACACCTTTTATCACTGCATACACTGTAACTAATCATACTGACACCTCTCATCACTGCATACATTGTAACTAATCTTACTGACACCTTTCATCACTGCATACATTGTAACTAATCTAACTGACACCTTTCATCACCGCATGCATTGTAACTAATCTTACTGACACCTTTCATCACCGCATGCATTGTAACTAATCTTACTGACACCTTTCATCACTGCATACATTGTAACTAATCTTACTGACACCTCTCCTCACTGCATACATTGTAACTAATCTTACTGACACCTTTCATAACTGCATACATTGTAACTAATCTACTGCCACCTTTCATCACTGCTTACATTGTAACTAATCTTACTGACACCTTTCATCACTGCATACATTGTAACTAATCTTACTGACACCTTTTATCACTGCATACATTGTAACTAATCTTACTTACACCTTTCATCACTGCATACATTGTAACCAATCTTACTGACACCTTTCATCACTGCATACATTGTAACTAATCTTACTGACACATTTCATCACTGCATACATTGTAACTAATCTTACTGATACCTTTCATCACTGCATACATTGTAACTAATCTTACTGACACCTTTCATCACTGCATACATTGTAACTAATCTTACTGATACCTTTCATCACTGCATACATTGTAACCAATCTTACTGACACCTTTCATCACTGCATACATTGTAACTAATCTTACTGACACATTTCATCACTGCATACATTGTAACTAATCTTACTGATACCTTTCATCACTGCATACATTGTAACTAATCTTACTGACACATTTCATCACTGCATACATTGTAACTAATCTTACTGATACCTTTCATCACTGCATACATTGTAACTAATCTTACTGACACCTTTCATCACTGCATACATTGTAACTAATCTTACTGACACCTTTCATCACTGCATACATTGTAACTAATCTTACTTACACCTTTCATCACTGCATACATTGTAACTAATCTTACTGACACCTTTCATCACTGCATACATTGTAACTAATCTTACTGACACCTTTCATCACTGCATACATTGTAACTAATCTTACTGACACCTTTCATCACTGCATACATTGTAACTAATCTTACTGACACCTTTCATCACTGCATACATTGTAACTAATCTTACTGACACCTTTCATCACTGCATACATTGTAACTAATCTTACTGACACCTTTCATTACTGCATACATTGTAACTAATCTTACTGACACCTTTCATCATTGCATACATTGTAACTAATATTACTGACACCTTTCGTCACTGCATACATTGTAAATAATCTTACTGACACCTTTCATCACTGCATACATTGTAAATAATCTTACTAACACCTTTTATCACTGCATACTTTGTTCTATATAATACATTTTATATTACTATTGCATCTTACTGAATGGATATTGTAATTCTATTGTAAAGTACCTTATTAATGACTGTAGCAATGTATTAAATATAAATATATTTGATAAACTACTGCCAACCTGCTCTACTTAGTGATTGACTTTATCATCATCTATTTCTCAGCATATGTCTGATAAGTGTACAGGTAAGAGCTTTGATAGAGAAGGTCCTCCATCCCCCGCTCTCACCATTGTGCAGCTCTTACAGACTAGAGGGAATAACCTGGTAACAGGTCAGTCACTGACCACTCACTGCCGGCTTCCTTCTGTCACTGCCTGAGGACTTCTGGTGACAGAAAGTCAGGGGATGTATAATGAGGGTGGTCTGATAAGTGCACAGGTAAGAACTGTGATAGAGAAGGTCCTCCATCCCCCACTCTCACCATTGTGCAGCTCTTACAGACTAGAGGAAGTAACCTGATAACAGGTCAGTCACTGACCACTCACTGCCAGCTTCCTCCTGTCACTGCCTGAGGACTTCTGGTGACAGAAAGTCAGGGGATGTATAATGAGGGTGGTCTGATAAGTGCACAGGTAAGAGCTGTGATAGAGTAGGTCCTCCATCCCCCTCTCACCATTGTTCAGCTCTTACAGACTAGAGGGAGTAACCTGGTAACAGGTCAGTCACTGACCACTAACTGCCGGCTTCATTCTGTCACTGCCTGAGGACTTCTGGTGACAGAAAGTCAGGGGATGTATAATGAGGGTGGTCTGATAGGTGCACAGGTAAGAGCTGTGATAGAGAAGGTCCTCCATCCTCCGCTCTCACCATTGTGTGGCTCTTACAGACTAGAGGAAGTAACCTGGTAACAGGTCAGTCACTGACCGATCACTGCCGGCTTCCTCCTGTCACTGCCTGAGGACTTCTGGTGACAGAAAGTCAGGGGATGTATAATGAGGGTGGTTTAATAAGTGCACAGGTAAGAACTGTGATAGAGAAGGTCCTCCATCCCCCACTCTCATCATTGTGCAGCTCTTACAGACTAGAGGAAGTAACCAGATAACAGGTCAGTCACTGACCACTCACTGCCGGCTTCCTCCTGTCACTGCCTGAGGACTTCTGGTGACAGGAAGTTGGGGGATGTATGCAAAGGGTGATATTGAGAAAAGAGATACTTGTCGAGTGAAATGTGCTGCTGAATATGGGCAAGTGAATGTAAGGGGGCCCCCGTACCGTATGGTCACCTTTTCCTCTTGATGAACCAGAGGACAATGATATGCAAGCCAATGGGCACCTGATATACCCAGCTATGGAGCACTAATATACGGGCAGTTGCAGCTTGCTTATTTAAGGTCTGTGAGTATTACCACCAGTGCACACATACATTTCGGATCGTAGAAGGATCCATAAGTAACAACTTATTTTCAGTAAATGACTGTGGATCCGTGAATGTCACCTTCTATTATACACTCTTAAAAGGAGGTTAGACAATACAAGGCACAATATATGTTTACCACTGAGATGGTTGGATTAACTACATACAGCCGGAGACTCTTGAAATTCTTTCTAAGAGGTTTTTCTTGGTGATTTATATCACCTTAAGGTGCCTACACACTTGGCAACATTTTACATGATTTGCCCGATTCTGACGCATTGTGTCTACTCAAGATTACGATACTGATGCGCATACCCACAGGTCGTACATTGCATCTTCAAATCTGCCGTGCTGTGGGGCAGATTTGCCAATCTCGTACACTATGTGGTGCAGATCGTGAGTACTTTTTACATAACTTTTCCCGTAACTTGACTGACTGATCCCTGTACACATCCAATCACCATCTTGTGCAGCATCGTGATTTGAAGGAGAAGGATGTGAATCAGCCTGCACACCCAAGTCTGGACTTCTGTGTTTTGGTGAGTATTGCTGCTGCATTGATGCACCTATAACCACTGTCCACCAATGTGAGCCACCCACTGTCCACCTATAAATGCATGTCCCAGCCACCATCTGCCTATATGAGGCGGGTGGTGGCTGGGTCATGCATTATACACTCTGTCCACCAATGTGAGCCACCCACCTACCCACTGCCCACCAATGTCACCCACGCTCTGTCCCCCTAAAAGTATAAGGCATGACCCAGCCACCGCCCATCTATATGAGGTGGGCGGTGGCTGGGTTATGCATTATACACCCTGTCCACCAATGTAAGCCACCCACCTACCCACTGCCTACCAATGTCACCCACCCTCTGTCCCCCTAAAAGTATAACGCATGACCCAGCCCCTGCCCACCTATATGAGGCAGGCGGTGGCTGGGTCATGCATTTTATACCACCTACCCACTGTCCACCAATGTCAGGCGCCACCTATTAATTACCTAGAAAATATTAAAACACCATAACAAACATTAAAACACCATACAAAATATATTAAAACACCGTAAAAAACTCCATAACAAACATATTAAAACACCATAACAAACATATTACAACACAATAACAGACATATTAAAACACCATAACAAATATATTAAATCCCTGTAAAAAAATTAAATGTGTCTAAAAATTAAAATATATACATTACAATACAACCAAACATATTCAACATTAAAAATCACAAAACTATTTAGATTTATTGAAAAAACTATATATGTCCATATTTTTCTTCTTACTAAAAATGTCTATGGATAAGGAGAAAGAATATGTCACTGGATTCCTGTAGATCTTGGAGTCCACAGAATGTCTATGGCAGATAAGCTGTAGAGCCTACTCCAATAAGTCAAGAAAAATGACAGTGTTGGAGGAATTGCTCAAGTACAACAAGAAGTTTTACTCTGATGCTACCATCAAAATGGTCCGCGTAAAAATCCAGAATTTGCGCACGGTGTACGTAAAGGAAAGGAAGAAAGTGGAGGAATTCAAGCATTCCGGAACAGCCACCAATGATATCCATCAGCCCACACTGTGGTACTACCACCTGATGTCCTTCATCAGCGAGCTGGAGCCACAACGGCAGTCACATGTGTTGATGGCCAAGCAAGAGGGACTAGTGGAGGCTGCAGAAGTGAGTGGACCATCTGAGGCTGTTTTGGTAAGCAGAGACACAGTTCATACACCAAAACCTTTTTTAAAAACAAAAAATTTTAGAAAAATCTGAAATGTCCACTTTAGACAGTTATCTCAGACAGTCCTCCTACCATGGCACTGCACTAGGTCCATATACTCCTCCCTCACTTCTTTGGCACGTGCTGTCGATGTTCTTTGAATTGGTGGTGCAGACACTGATGTAAACTGGGTAATCTCCTTCGGATGTCCTGCATCTTCTGACCTAGCTGTGACTGGTCCCCATTGTGCACACAGCATGCCATCATGACCCAGTCTATCTTATCCCCACATAGGTTTATGGTGGTGTGAAAAATGCGGAACCGGTTACTCAGTATTCCAAACGCATTTTCCACAATGCACCGTGCCCGGGATAGACGATAGTTGTAGATCCTCTTCTGTCTGGTCAGGCCCTCTGTGCAAATGGCTTTATCACATGTTCATGTCTGCAATGAAAACTAAATTAGGCCGTGCTTTGTCTGGTCCAGTGATGGCAAGTGGAGGGTTTTGTTGGCGAGTCTCTGGTAGAAAGCTGTCTGTTTGAAGGAACCACAATCCGAAGCACGGCCATTCTTGCCAACATCCACAAACATAAATTCATAGTTGGCATTCACCACTGCCATGAGAATGATGCGGAAGAAGCCTTTATAGTTGTAGTAATATGATCCGGTGTTGGCAGGTGGGTTGATGCGTATATGTTTTCCATTCGATTGATCCTCCACAGTTAGGGAAATTCCAACGTTGTTCAAGCTCTTCAGCGATGCTCTTTGACTCATCCATGGTGTTTGGAAACTAGAAAAATAGTAAAAAAATGAGTTAAAACATGACCATAATATTTTTCTCCATTTTCTTCCTATACAGACTCCCACCCAAGACCCTGATTTGTCCATAACTCCTGACAGCAGTCTGATCAGAGACAGCAAGGTGGATATATCATCCCCATGCCCACCGACCATTGAACCCCCCCCAACATCTTCCGCATCTCCCCAAAGGAAAAAAAATGGTAGGGCAGAAAGCAGCGGCAACAGCAACCCACCGAGCCGGAGGACATATTCCTGCAGCAGGCAGAATGAATCCTCCAAAGAAAACCGGACCATATTGATGACTTTACGTCGCATATAAATAGCGCAATGCGCCAAATGATAGGACACAGACAGAGGGAGTTTCAGAGGCTGGTCTATGAGCTGCTGATTAGGCCTCTAACTTCTAATCTGCATATTTCTACATATATAGCAGACCCTCTTATGTGCTCACCTGCCCCAACCGCCTCTGTGGGGCCCCCCAGCCCAGTTGGAGGTTACTCCCCCACCCAGTACCCCATCCACAAGCCAGGCTATTTACACTGCTCTGCTGGAGGCAGAAGATGATTTGCCACATTTTTTGAAGATGTATTTTTTGTATTATTGTTGCCTGTACTATCACCAAATTTTATCACACCCAATAGCTACTGTATGGTATACGGTGGTGATGACGCTGATTGGACAAGGTCACTACACACATGGAGCAAGTACAGATTGATGGAAGCCGGGGCCACAATCTGTACTTGTGCCATGTGTGTATTGGCCTGTTTAATCTGGCATCTGACCAACCATATACCATACAGCAGGCTACCTATTGGGACTGATAACATTTGGTGATAATGCTGTTTTCTGCATTTTATATGCATGCTTTAAAATTTATATATAAAAAACCTCAAAAATCTTATGTATTACTGTGCAGTGTTATTGGCACAGTGTTATTGGTGCAGCCTTATTGGCAGACAATATTGTTATCTAATGAGTGAAGAAAAAAAAAAGATATTTTTTTTTTTCTTTCACAAGAAATAAATGTGTAGTGTTTTTTTTCTTACCTTACAATACTGGTACTGCAGCACTTTAACAATAGCCTTGCAGGTCTCCGGGATGATGATGCCCAAGGACTGAGGGGAGATGAGGGTCCCAAACTTCAGGTCTTCCAGTGACCTTCCTGTAGCCAGGTACCTCAGGGTAGCCACCTGCCTCTCTTCAGCAGGGATTGTCCTCCGCAGCCTTGTGTCCTGCCTTCGGATGTAGGGGGTCACCATACTCAGCAACTCCAAGAAGGTGGCATCATCCATGCGCAGGTAGATGCGGTAGCCCGTGTTCGCCTTGATCTCCATCAGCAGGGGCATGTGAGAGCGAGTATCCCTTTGCAGCAGCCACTCCTTGGTTCAGCATCTTCTCCTCCTTTTTGAGTGGTCCTTTCCTTCATCACCTTGACCCCAGCATAGGCGACCAACACTCTATACCAATAGGGATCCATCAGCACAGAATTCAGGAACAGGATAGAATGCAGGTAGCACACACTTGCAGGTAGAACACACTTTGCAAAGGCAAGCCAAATACAAAGTAGAGCACAGTAGTTATGTACTGGGTTCAGCAGGTATACACCTAGCCTCACTAGTAGCAGAGCAGAATGTGCACAGAGTTAAAATGGTGCCTGCTTTTTATACCCCCTAGCTAGCCCCACCCATTTTTAAAATTTTCAACCAATCGTGAAGATCCTTGTGTGTTGTTTGGTAAGCTCATGATTTATCGTGTACGATTTCACGATTTGGACATCGTACATGATGCGCGATCGTGTATCCAATTGGTGGCTTTTTACACCAAATCGTGCCCACGACGGTGAGGTAGTTCCCTGAATTATATGTATATATATATATATACTATGTGTATATATATATATATATATATATATATATATATATACTGTATATATATATATATATATATATTCCATAGACCAAAAACCTTATGGTTTCATATGTTCCATTAAGGTTGCTTAGACATGATCTGAAAATTCACAAAACCTATTGATTTTCTGCCACTCAAACTTCAAAAAGCAATGAAATTACGATCATTAAGGCTGACGCCTTAATGGACGTGTTCCTTGCGCAATACAGATTAGGTATGCCATCACACCCTGTGGTTAACGGCAGATTCAGCACTCACAGAATGAGATTGCTGTCACTCACAAAATGGTGGAGCTGCTAATTCACAGAAATGTGTGCTCATGAAATACACACATGCAGTCTATGCAACTGAGGAATTTGTATTTTTGCTCATGCATCGCACTACCCGTGTGCGAACCAGTCACTGCGGTCCAGTAAGGGTTTGCAGTGTGTACGCATTCCCTCCTGAACGTGACTGACAGGAAGTGCCATTTGGCCAGTGGTCAGAAACGCAAGGTGTCTGTGCATTTGAGCGCCATTACGGGGGCATGTATAATTAAGACCATGCGGCCAGAGGTCTAGTTGCACCCAGGGATGCGTTCATTAGCATATTATTGCAGTGGCTGGGTGCGTGCAATTTCTCTGTAGCATTCCTTGCTGAATCATGCCCTCAGTTAGAACATCTGTTACGATCACCAGGCAGATACCGTGTAAGACCACTAGAGGCACGCTGGCTTGGTCAATAACAGCCCCCATTGTTCACAATTATTTTACTTTAATAAAGGGAAGGCCGCTCAGCTTAGTTGGAGTTCCAAAGTCCAAAAGATTTATTTGCACAAAGAAATACAAATAGAGTACCGCCCCTTACACTGCGCATGCGTGGCTGGCACCAACACAAACCTTCAGTTCTCAATGCACTGACTTCCAAAGGTCACTGCAGTACAATTTATAGGTTCACATTCAAATAGTCCTTAGGGAATAACATCATTGGGTACAGAGGGCGTGGCTTGGTTTTGCATGGAGTGACAGCGTTTTGCTGCGGCTCCCATGATTTCTCAGGATTTTATCTTGTTTCCCTGGTGATCTATCTTACCTGCTGGTGCGGGTATGTCTCCTGAGGTCTCTGGTGTGTCGTGTGGGGGTCTCCGGTGCCTTGCAGTGGCTGAATCTGCGATGGAGCATCCTGAGACTGTAGCAGTGTCTGCTCTCCTATCAGTGAGCGCTCCTGACCACTGTGTGATGCTGCCTTGCGGCTGAACTTGGCCTCCTCCTGATGCTGTTGTGGTCCTTCCACGGCGCTCCACTCTGCAATAATTGGTGCTGGGTGTCTGTTCCCCACTACTGTTCCTCTGCTGGGTCTCTGGTGTGGTGAGTCACCTTGCAGCCGCCATCTTAGATCCTGGAGCCTCCTGTGCTACGCTCCTCCATTACACTTCTCCTGTTGCCTACATTATAGGAGTGTATCTGCATAACCTGTACTGCTGTCTGGTTGAAGCTGCTTGACTGCAGTGCTCCTTATTGTCGGTGACCTATACAATACTGCTCTGATTGGGTTCACCTGCTGGATCCTGTAAAGTGGGACATATTGAATTCCTATTAGCTGTGCTGCAGGCTGTTGGCACTAAGTGTTTATCTGTAAATTGCTGGTTCTCATAGTGCTTCTATTGCACTATATTACGTGTGGAGTGTCCTCATATTATTTGTACCAACATGGGTAAAACTGGCAATACCACTGGGGCTGCTGCCAGACTGGAGAAGTATGCCAGAACATCTCAGGTACCTCTATCATCTAATCAAGTTGCGGCTGCCCCCCCCCTCTGCCTCTTGAGGGTGATGCTGATCATAGTGGTGCATCTCATTCTACACAACAAATTTTACAGGCCATCTCCACCTCTGAACAAAGAGTCACTGATAAAATTGGTCAAGTTCAAGTTGATGTGTCCTTGCTTCACCAGGATTTCCAAAAAATAAGGGATAGAGTGGGTGAAGCAGAGCACCGCATTTTGGACTTGGAATATGTCACCTCTCCTTTAAAGCATAAGGTTGAACATTTGTCTTCTCAGGTGGTGTCCACTCAAGCTAAACTGTCTGATGTTGAGGGTCAGCTTAGACACAACAATATCTGTCTTGTTGGGCTTCTTGAGTAGTCGGAAGGCTTTACCCCTGAGAAATTTCTTGAGGACTGGCTAATTCATCTATTTACTTGGGAAGTCTTTGCTGTGCCTATGGAGCATGTCCATAGGCTCCGCTCTAGACCTGCTCCACCTGGAGCTCCTGCTAGAACCTTCATTGCTCATCTGTTACACTTTAAAGATCGGGGCACTGTTCTTCGTTTGGCCCGTGCCAAGGGTCCGCTGCAGTATGAGAACCATTCTGTTTCAATGTTCCCTGATTTCGCATTGGAGGTGCAGAAGAATCGATCGCAGTTCTTGCAAGTCAAACGCAAACTTCGGGACAGTAATATCCAGTATTCCATTTTATATCCTGCAAGATTGCGAGATTGCATTTTTTTGCTACTACCATGATGCGGAGGTTTGGTTGGAAAGGCAGCCCCGTGCTCCTAGTTGAAATTTTTCTGTCTCAAATTATTTGAATCCTTCAATTTAGGCATTTGCCCTTTACACTGATACAGGTCTCTATAGCAATTTTTGCAATTTCTTTTGTTTTTACTATTTGCTATTTTATTGGGTATATTTTGTGTTTGATCACTATAGTATGTTGGTCTATATAGTACTGTATTGCATATAATGTATAACAAGAGATATGGTAAGAACTTACCTTTGTTATCTCTGTTTCTACGAAGTCCATAGGGTCCACAGGGTGACCTTGGGGTATAGCTGGATCCTGGATCCTCGGGCACCATGGAGTCAAAGCTTTCAGCTGCTCCCAGGATGCACTTGGGTCCAACCTCCCCTATACCCCGCCCCCGAGCCACAGGCACCACAGTTGGTAAGCAGCCCAGGCCGGAGGAGGAGACGAAACAGAGAGAAGGAAGACTGGAACACACAAGAACCATACTCACAGAAATGGGAGACGGAAAACCGGTGACCAGTCACAGGGCCCATATGAAGCCAGGTGCGTCAGGGCGGGTGCCCTGTGGACCCTATGGACTTCATAGAAACAGAGATAACAAAGGTAAGTTCTTACCATATCTCTTGTTTTCTACTTCAGGGTCCATAGGGGTCCACAGGGTGACCTTGGGGATGTCCCAAAGCAGTCCAACTAAGGGCGGGGACGCTCCTGTGCTGATAGGAGAACCCGGCGCCCAAAGGAAGCATCCTGAGAGGCAAAGGTGTCAAACGCATAGAACCTCAAAAAGGTCTGAATGGAAGACCAGGTGGCCGCCTTACATAGCTGAACAGCAGAGGCGCCACGGCTAGCAGCCCAAGAAGGGCCCACAGACCGAGTGGAATGAGCCTTAACAGAGGCTGGAACAGGTAAACCCTCCTGCATATAAGCCTCAATAATAACAGAACGAAGCCAACGGGCTAGAGTCTGTTTGTTGGCAGGCCAACCCCTCTTGTGAAAACCAAAGAGGATAAACAAAGAATCCGACTTCCTCACAGAACTAGTCCGGTCCACATAAACATGGAGTGCACGGACAATGTCTAAGGAAGCCTCCCCAGCCGAAAGATCAGGCGACTGAAAGGCTGGTACAACAATTTCCTGATTAATGCTGAACCTGGAAACCACCTTAGGCAGGAACTCAGGACGAGTGCGAAGCACCGCTCTGTCCTGATGAAAAATCAGAAAAGGGGGACGACAAGAAAGCGCCCCCAAATCTGAAACCCTCCTGGCAGAAGCAATTGCCAAGAGGAAAACAGTTTTAAAAGTTAGCCACTTGAGCTCCACTGATTCCAAGGGCTCAAAAGGCGGACCCTGTAAGGCCCGAAGAACCACCGCCAAATCCCACGGGGCCACAGGTGGCACAAAGGGAGGCTGGATTCTCAAAACTCCCTGGAAAAAGGTGTGTACGTCCGGCATAGCAGCGATCCTGCGCTGGAACCACACCGACAGAGCAGACACGTGCACCTTCAGCGAGGAAAGACGTAATCCAAAATCCAAACCCGACTGAAGGAAAGCCAGAATACGCGAAACCCGGAACACCTGGGGATCACAGTTTCTGGCCTCGCACCACTGAAAGAAAGTGTGCCACACTCTGTGATAGATCCTCGCAGAAGCAGGCTTGCGCGCCCTCAGCATGGTGGTAATAACGGAGCTAGAAAAGCCCCGAGACCTCAGGACGGCTGTCTCAAGAGCCACGCCATCAAAGATAGTCGACCCAGATCCGGGTGAAGACAGGGCCCCTGAGACAACAGGTCCCGCCGTTGAGGTAGGAGGTACGGAGCGTCGATGGACAGGCTCCGCAGATCGGAGTACCACGGCCTTCTGGGCCATGCTGGGGCCACCAGGATCAGTGTGCCTCCGTCCTGTTTGAACTTGCGCAGGACCCGAGGCAGCAGAGATATCGGAGGGAACAAGTAAGCCAGTTGAAACAGCCATTTCACCGACAGCGCGTCTATCAGACTTGCGCCTGCGTCCCTTGTCCTTGACCCGTACACAGGCGTCCCTTGTCCTTGACCCGTACACAGGTCCAGCTCTGGCAGCCCCCACTTGTCCACGAGTAGTTGGAATACCTCTGGATGAAGCGACCATTCCCCGGAATGCACGTCGTAACGGCTGAGGAAGTCTGCCTCCCAATTGAGGACTCCTGGGATGAAAACTGCCGAGAGAGCTGGAAGATAGCGCTCCGCCCAAGCCAGGACGCGAGACACCTCCAACATCGCAGCTCGACTGCGAGTCCCTCCCTGGTGATTGATGTACGCCACCGTGGTGGCGTTGTCTGACTGCACCTGAACGGCCCTTCCGTGAAGAGCGGTGCCGGACAACTGCAGGGCTCTGTATACTGCCCGCAGTTCCACGATGTTGATGGGAAGAATCGCTTCCTCCGCCGACCAACGACCCTGAAGTGACAAGGAGCCTGTCACCGCCCCCCAACCCCGGAGACTGGCATCTGTCGTGAGCAGAACCCATTCCGGGATCCAAAAGGGGCGCCCCTCTAGGAGATGAGCCGTCTGCAGCCACCAGGCTAGGGACAGACGCACTTCCGAGGACAACACCAGCATCTGAGAGCGGATCCTGTGTGGCAATCCGTTCCATTCCGAAAGAATCAGCCCCTGCAGGGGCCTGGAATGGAACTGAGCAAACTCCACCATGTCGAATGCCGACACCATGGACCCCAAAACTCTCATCGCTGAGTGCACCGACACTCTGCCACTGCTCAGACAACTGTGAATCCGCAGCTGCAAGGAGGAGACCTTCTCTGGAGTCAGAAAAATCCGTTGCTGACGAGAGTCCAGCAGGGCCCCCAAATGAACCATCCGCTGTGATGGGATGAGGGAGGACTTCTTCCAGTTGATCAACCAGCCGTGCACCTGTAGACAAGCGACCGTCAGGTGGAGATGCTGGATCAGTACCTCGGGGAGCTTGCCAGCAAGAGGAGGTCGTCTAGATACGGTAGCAACCGTATACCCTGGCTGCGAAGATGAGCCGCCATGACCGCCATCACCTTGGTAAATACCCTTGGTGCCGTGGAGAGACCAAAGGGTAGAGCCCTGAATTGGTAGTTGTTGTGGAGAATAGCAAACCGCAGAAACCGTTGGTGCGATGTTGCTATAGGCACATGGAGGTAGGCGTCCTGGATATCCAGGGAGACCTTATAGTCCCCTGGTTCCATCGCCAGAATGATGGAACGCAAAGTTTCCATCCTGAATTTGGGAACCCTGAGAAACCTGTTCAGGGACTTCAAATTGAGGATGGGGCGATGAGAGCCATTGGGTTTCTGCACCAGAAACAGCGTAGAGTAATACCCCATCCCACGTTGAGACTGTGGCACGGGTATAATGACCCCCGCCGTCAGCAAGGCCTCTATGGCTTCCTGAACCTGCAAGGCCTTGGTTTTGTCCTGAGAAGGACTTGTGCAAAAAAACTGGCCAGGCGGCCTGTGCCGAAAAGACAGGGCGTACCCCTGGGAGACCACTTCTCGCACCCAGGCATCCGTGGTGGTATTGTGCCAGCACTGGGCGAATTGAAGAAGTCGGCCTCCCACTCTGGGGTCCCCCAGAGGGAGGCCCGTCCCATCACGCAGAAGGCTTATCTTCTTGCTTGGAAGAAGGGCGCCTAGCACTCCAGGCTTGCTTCTTTGGCTTTGAAGCGGTCTTGGGTGCGGACTGCCTTGGGAAGGACTGACCCTTTGCCTTGCCCTGAACCCGAAAGGAACGAAAGGCAGAGCTCCGGACCTTAGCAGGTGTAGTAGCTGAAGGGAGGAAGGCTGACTTGGGTTTCGCCAGGGTATCTACTATTTTGTCCAGGTCCGGACCAAATAGTAATTCTCCATTAAAAGGTAAGGCCTCCAAGCCTTTCTTTGAATCCGCATCTGCTCTCCAAGACCGCAACCACAAGGATCTACGAGCAGACACTGCTGCCGCCGAAACCCTAGAGGTCAACAGGCTAGCATCCAAAGATGCTTCTCCAATGTAGGAGGTGGCATCTCTCATCTGTCCTAACAACGCCCTCTGGACGTCCGGAGCTTCATCCGTAAACGTGTCCTCCACGGCGTTGGCCCACCCCTCAATGGCCTTGGCCACCCAGGAGATGGCCATGGACGGCCGGGCTACAGCCCGAGAGAGAATAAATAGACTTTAGACAAGTCTCCACCTTCCTGTCCGTAGGATCCTTCAGCGAGGATATAGACGGCAATGGCAAAGTAGCACTCCTGATGAGGCGTGTTACATGGGAATCGACTGCAGGCGGAGTTTCCCATTTCTTACAATGCGCTTCCGGGAATGGATAATTGGACGCCAAGCGTTTCTGTGGCAGGAAACGCTTACTGGGTGTCTGCCAGGCCACCGCCATGTGTTCAGTCAACTGATCAGACAAGGGGAACGCTGCAGAAGTAACCTTAGCTTTTTTAAAACTAGGATACCTCGACTTGGGAGCGGGTGCCTCATCCTCAATCAGAAGAATGGCCCGCACCGCCTTAACCAGAGCCCGCACATTGATGGAAGACTTAGTGTCTACCTCCTGGACTGAGGCATCTGAGGCTGAGTCATCCTGCACCTCACCATCATCCGAGGACCCCTCATAATCCGAAAGATGCGCAGCCTGCGCCATGACTGAGCGTTTAGACGCCCTCGAGGGCACGTCACTGCGCAACATCGACTGAAAAGCCGAAGATGCTGCCGCCAAATCTTGGACAGTGTGGGAAAGCGCATCCACCCAGGGTGGAGGAGCTGCCACAGGAGCCTGAAACGGCACCACAGCCTGCTGTGCCACAGGGGTGGACTGAATATACATTGGCAACCCCGCATAGGGACCAAAAGGCTGAGACCCCGGGGGAGTCTGCAATAATTGTGGGACACCCGGGGAATGGGGGATGGCAGGCAGAGGCAACGCCCTAGTAGGGGCGGCAGTCGGGACCGACAGACGGTCCGCGATGGACACCAGCACCTGGGAAAACATCGCCCATGGTAGCTCCTGCGACATGGGAGGTATAGACATACCAGGGAGCGCCTGGCACCGTCCACACAGGCCGTTCTGTGACAAATCCTCCCTATCCACTCCTGCAGAACAGCGCCTGCAGGAGAACAATACCGGAGCCCCGGAGTGCTCAATCTCCTCCTCAGACATGACCTAGGAAGAAAACGTGCGCACTCACAAGTGTGCTGAACAACAGCCCACAATATGGTACTGTGTAGCACCCAACTGTATGTGACGGACCTCACAAATACGTGATTTATATAGGCGAGGTCTGTAGAAACACCCTTCCCCCGCACACCTGTAGGACTTGTAGGAGAAGGAAAGGGATAGGTATAGGCTGACAGTAAGTAGAAAAAAGACACAGACAGGCAGCACTAGCAAAAGTCACATACCATGCAGGAAGTTATACTCACTGCACCTTTCCACTACAACCTCCCAGATTCAGTGTCTGGGAGGGCTATACTGCTGTGTACACTGTCCTTGTCGGGGGAGAGGTACACAGGGGGACCGGTCCGCGTGCTCCCTGAAGATCTGCGCTGCCAGTAAGAAAATGGCCGCTGGAGACCTCAGAGGAGGAGTTGCCATGTAACTGCAGCTCAGCGACGCCAGACTCCGTGCTGAAAGGCGCGCTGAGCTGAGGGGAGGAGCCGCTAGACAGGGAAGGCTTCCTCCCCTGGCTAGCATATTTAACCCCCGGGTTGCCGGCATCCCGCTTGCCGCATAATTTACCCTGGTGGTCTAGTGGTCTGGAGGGGTATGCCTCCGCTGGAGGGTGGGCCCGCCGCCACCGCTAGCGCCCCCGGTCTGTCCCCTAGACCGGGGGCATGGGACTGCATTTACAAGGAACCCGTGCACCGCCGCTAATCAGCGGTGCGCGGCTTACCTTAATCTCCCCGGCGTCTTCCGGCAGCAGTCCCGGGGGAAACCAGAGTCCGGCTAGTACAGACTCTGGCTTCCCCCGCCGCGATCCCCAGTTCAGTGCTGGTGTCGCAGCGCCAGCAGGGAGGAGCGGCTGCGTGGGCGTCTGTACAGACAGCCCATCGCTGCCGCTCTGGAGAAAAAAACTATAGTAAAAAAAAAATTAAACTAAGTTAAAATAAAAAGCTTTAGGGGGCTGCTCCTGCAGCCCCCCCCCGCAGGGTGACCCGACTCCGGCCGGGCACCATCTTAAACTGAGGTGCCTGTGGCTCGGGGGCGGGGTATAGGGGAGGTTGGACCCAAGTGCATCCTGGGAGCAGCTGAAAGCTTTAACTCCGTGGTGCCCGAGGATCCAGGATCCAGCTATACCCCAAGGTCACCCTGTGGACCCCTATGGACCCTGAAGTAGAAAGTACCTTAAATCAGTTTACATCCTCTGTTTTTGATGTAAGATTTATAAATGATTGTTCCACCAGGGGACCGGTTCTAATTATTTTTGAGGGCGTTTCCTGCTGGATATAGTTATAGGAATTTATTTTCATTGGAGTCGGTGTTGGGTATTATTATCATGATGGGTGTTTTTTCAAGACTACTTATTAATTGGGATAAGTCTAGTTTATTCCCCATGTCAGGCCGTATCCCGGAACGAGAGCAGTTGTCTTGCCCCTTGCAGTGGACCATAAGATTTAAATATCTGGGTGTGTGGATTATGCCACTGGCTTCGGACTATATGTCGCAAAATATTGATCCTATAACAGCTCATTTTAAAGCAAAGGTCCATGTTTGGAAAAAATTGCCTTTGTCGGTTCTAGGACCAATAAATCTATTTAAAATGTCTATTCAACCCAAGTATCTATATATCCTGCAACATTCCCCAGTTTATGTTCCCAAGAGGGTGTTTTCTGCTATTGATAGTATACTCTCCTCTTTTATAGGGGGTCATGGGTCTGCTAGAATATCCATTAAAGCCCTTTATAGATCTAGGGCTTCTGGGGGGCTGGATCTTCCTAATCTTCGGTTCTACCACATAGCTGCTCAGTTAGATCATTTATCTGATTGGGTGTCTGGTTCCGCTGGTACAACGTTACTGGGCTTCCTGGCTGAACGGGTGGGATCTTTCATTACCCCTTTATTGTTTTTACTTTCTGGTATGTCTGCTTCTGGGTTACCCCCTTTACTTTGTCAGGCTCTGTTAATTTGTCGTTACGCTCATACCCTTTTTGACTGGTCTGATAAGGATACTGATTCCCCTCTCTGGTTTAATAGGTCTTATCCTGAACTACTTAAATTATCATCGGATAATATATGGCTCCTGAAGTGTGTTAGGACTCTAGGTCAAGTGTATGAGGGTGCAAACTTCAAATCGTTTCAGCAGCTACAAATTGACTTTAATATTCCTAATACAGCATTTTTTCGGTACTTGCAATTACGACATGCTGTACATACACAATTTGCCTGTGCTTCTCCTGTACTCTCCCCATCTCCTGTTAAGTCCATAGTATAGGGTGTCTTCTATCTATGCAGTTCTCAATGATAGAATATTTCCAGAATTGCTTATACCCCTTAGGCTAAAATGGGACAGAGATTTGGGCCAACTCTCTGATGAACATTGGTCTCAAATATTAAGTTCAATTAAATACACTACACCCTGTGTTAGGTATCAACAGGTAAATTTTTATGTCCTGCATAGTGTATCGTACACCTGTTTTTTTGCACCGTGCTGGTTTTAGGGATGATTCTGTCCTAGATGTAGGGAGGAGAATGCTGGTTTCTGGCACCTGCTATGGGAATGCCCGCTAGTTCATATATTTTGGGAGCATGTTTGGGGGGTCATATTGGTAATGGACCTCTCTCTACCGAGCTTCAGCCCTGAAATTTGCTTGTTCAGACTTGACCTGGAGGAAACACACTCCCTGATATTATACCGTTATGTTATGTGTCTTTCTAAACTGGCCAAGGTAATTGTAGCCCGAAGGTGGTTTGCATTTGACCCTCCTGATGTGCTTAATTGGAGAATCTTGGTGGGTGATGTGATTAGACACGGAAAGCATATGTTCAAATCCCGTAATACTATGTCTAAATTTCATGACAAATGGGATAGATGGTGCCATTCAAGATTGGGCAGAGCTAACTATTCTTCCCTTTTTTCCATTTTGGGTGGGATGTGTGTGCCTGGGCTCGGGCAAAGATAATCGACTTATCCAAATATATCGTGCTTTCCTTGATATAAGCATATCTATGTTCTTTAATCACTGATATTGTATGTTCTGTATATTGAGGTGTTTTTTTTTATACCTACTTTTGTATATTGTCTGATAAACAGATTTTTTTTGTCTATTTGTATCATATGTATGATTTATCATATATGTAACTGATGACTTTATTTTGTTTGTATTTTTGTAAATTTTGTAAACTTGTTTTTCAATAAAAATTGCTTGATTCAAAAACGTTGGATAGGTCAGGACCTTCTCCTTTGTGTGTGCGACTGGATCTTCATAAAGCCTGAAGGCCCCCACTATCCCGTGCTGGATTTCCTTTGTTTTACAGTATCATGGGTGAGGGGAAATATTGAGTTTCAGGGGCAGCACATTACATTGCTTAACTGCAAATAAAGGGATCTAGAATAATTACATCAATAATATTACATTTATATTTACAGCAGAGATGCAGTATTTATCTATAAATTACATATCAAATGCCATTTAAAATAAGACTAAACATCAATATACAGTTATACAAATTTAATAAAAAATAGGAAATTACAATTATAATGAAAATAATATTTATAATAACGTACAGAAAGTATTGTATTTTATTGTACTTCAAAAGGAGTGACCTGAATGCAGATAGGCGACCAAAATGGCAAAGGTGTGACATTGATGGAAATGTGCAGCTTTGTAGGTGGTATACAGCCTTGAGGGCCGAGGTGCGGCCTTGTCATTTGTATGAGGCCTTGACGGCCGAGTTGCAGCTTTAGTGGCAAGGTGCAGCCTTGAGGGCCAAGGTGGTATGCGGCCTTGAAGGCTGAGAGGACCAGGCTACAAATGGAGGCCGCTAGATGGGTATGCCACAGGTGCAGTAAGCCCAAAGGCAAAGGTCAGGCTTGAGATGAAAACCACTTGCTGTGAACTTCCCGAATGCTGGTGGCACTGCTCTGGATAACTGCAGCGAGTGAATAATTAGATGTTCCATTGGAGTCACAGCTATGCAGAAGTCTCACACTATGAAAATGGATACTGACAGGGAATACGACTGACAGGAACCGGAATACACATGCTAAGGGTACGCTATAACCAGCAAGATGGTGCCGAACCGGCAGACTTTTAAAAGATATTGCATCAATAACAAGCAAAGCTGGAGATTAGCTAATGACCAACAGCTGAGCCAGTGCCTATCATCCAGTGGTCCCAGAAGTATGTGTGGCTGCCCGGCATCCTGACCTCCCAGCAGGCATCCCAGTTCGGCATCGATGTTGCCTGGTAACAAAGGAGGCTGTCTGAAGCTGCGGCAGAAGAACAATGCGTCCCGGAAAGGGAGCGAGAAGGAAACAAGCTGCGATGGCGGCTTGTGGCAGCATCCAAAACACCTCCTGACGGCATAGACAGTGATACCTGTCACTGCCCCTGGGATAGTTCATATTAAAATATTATACATTTGTATTGCATCTTTATCTAACCCTATATTTATTGTTAAGATTTCCCTAGCGCTGTACATCCACCCTCTTTTTATATTAATGGCACACATCCCAATTATCTGTGGATGGATAACTTAAAATGTTGAAATACTGTGTGACTGGAGTGTTGCTACAGCCCTGTTTTATGTCAGCTCATATAACAAAGGTAAGTTTTTACCATATCTCTTGTTTCTACGAAGTCCTCAGGGTCCACAGGGATACCTTGGGGGAACAGGTGAGTTGGGACAACCGGGCACCATGCAGTTAAAAATTTCATCCTCCCAGGATGCATAAGGCTCCCCTCCTATACCCTGCCCCCAGGCCAAGGCACCTTCAGTTACGTACTAAGCCATAGGCCGGAGGAGGAGAAAAAGAGAGAAGAAAGTCTGGCACACACAAGAATATCATTCTCACACAAAGGAGACAGAAGACTGGTGACCAGAACAACACCCTACTGGAGCACAGGGTGACAACGTCGGCGCCCTTTGGACCCTAAGGACTTCGTAGAAACAGAGATAACAAAGGTAAGTTCTTACCATATCTCGTTTTCTACATCAGGGTCCTTAGGGATCCACAGGGATACCTTGGGGATGTTCCAAAGCAGTATCCATCAAGAGAGGGGATGCTCCTGTGCAGAAAGGAGAATCCACCTCCCGAAGGAAGCATCCTGAGAGGCAAATGTATCAAAAGCATAATACCTCACAAAGATCTGGACAGAAGACCACGTGGCCGCCTTACACAGCTGAACAGCAGAGGCACCATACCGAGCTGGCCACGAGGTACCCACAGACCGAGTAGAATGAGCGGTCACAGAGGGCGGCGCTGTTATGCCGTCATGAGTATAAGCCTCAGATAACGCCATGCGAATCCACCGGGTTAAAGTTTGCTTATTGGCCGGCCATCCTTTCTTGTGGAAACCATAGCTGTAAGCCATTTGAAATCCACTGAGCCCAGGGGTTCAAATGGAGATCATTGTAGAGCCCTCAGGACTACAGGCAAATCCCAAGGAGCCACTGGAGGGACAAAGGGAGGCTGAATGCGAAGGACCCCCTGCATAAAGGTGCGGATATCAGGAAGAGGAGCAATCCTATGCTGAAACCACACCGACAGGGCAGAAACCTGCACCCTTAAGGAGGCGAGGCGGAGACCCTGAATCCAAGCCTACCTGTAAGAAGGCTAGAACTCTGGATATCTTGAAACACCAGAGGATCGTACCCTTTAAGGCAACACCATTCAAAATAGGTATGCCACACCCTGTGGTAAATCCTGGCCGAAGCAGGCTTTCTAGCCCTGAGCATGGTGTTCACCACGGAGCTGGAGAAACCCTTCGACCTTAGGAGGGATGTCTCAAGAGCCACGCCGTCAAAGACAGGTGACCCAGATCTGGGTTAAGACAAGGACCCTGAGACAACAGGTCCGGGCGTTGAGGCAACAGCAACGGAGTGTCGATGGAGAGACTCCAAAGATCTCAGTACCAGTGACGTCTGAGCCACGTTGGAGCTACCAGCAGGATTGTGCCTCCTTCTTGCTTGAACTTTCAAAGTACTCGAGGAAGAACGGAGGAAACAGGTACGCAAACTGGAAGGTCCACTGTACCGACAGAGCGTCTACCAGAAGAGCCTCTGCGTCTCTTGTTCGGGACCCATACACCAGCAGCTTGCGGTTGTGTCTGGGAAGCCATGAGGTCTATTTCAGGAAGGCCCCACCTGTCCACTAGGAGCTGAAATACTTCCTGGTGAAGAGACCATTCCTCTGGATGCACGTTGTGACGACTGAGTGAAGTACCTCTGGAGACCCGGCTAACAGCAGGAGGTCATCCAGGTAAGGTAGCAGGCGGACCCCCTGCAGCCGCAAATGGGACGCCATGACTTTGGTAAACACCTTTGGAGCTGTAGAGAGGCCAAATGGTAATGCCTGAAACTGGTAATGTTGGTTTGCCACTGCAATTCTGAGGAAACGCTGATGAGTGGAAGCAATCGGGATATGCAGGTAGGCATCCTGAATATCCAGAGACACCATAAAATCCCCAGGTTCCATAGCCAATATAATGGAATGCAGGGTTTCCATCCTGAACTGAGGTACCCCCAGAAACTTGTTTAGGGGCTTGAGGTAGAGGATAGGGCGGTACGATCCGTTTAGTGTACCAGAAAGAGGTTGGAGTAATAACCCGTCCCCCTTTGGGGTAACGGGACCGGCACTACAAGCCCTGCCTGGAGCATAGAGTGCACTACCTTGTGGATTTCCAGAGCCTTCTCCTGGTGTGAATGAAGGTCTGTGGTAAAGAACTGATGGGGAGGCCTTCTGCGGGAGAGGGCATACCCGTGAGACCACTTCCCTTACCCAAGTGTCTGTGGTGGTCTGGCACCAGCACTGGGCGAACTGAAGAAGTCGGCCTCCCACCTTGGAGTCCCCCAAGAGAAGGCCCTTCCCGTCAGGCTGAGGGTTTGTCGTCGGGCTTAGCCGCCGGATGTCTGGTGCTCCAAGCTTGGTTCCTGGGCTTTTCAGCCTTCTTGGCACCTGATGGTCTCGAAAAGAACTGCACTTTAGTCTTACCTGCCGCCAGCGTATCCACAAATCTGTCTAAGTCAGGACCGAACAGGACCTGACCATTATACGGTAAACATTCCAAGCCGTTCTTGGAATCTGCATCTGCTCTCCAACAGCGTAACCACAGGGAGCGTCGAGCTGAAATTGCCTAGAAGCAGGCTAACATCCAAAGGTGCCTTATTAATGTGCCCACTAGCACAATTTGCCCACTGGTAGCCCCTGAAGACAATGACACTTCCAAGGCATCCTTTTTCCATGGCTCTGGCCGCCCAGCAGACAGCCATAGCCGGTCTGGTGGCCCCAACAGCGAGGGAGTAAATTGATTTCAGACATACCTCCACCTTGCGGTCCATAGTATCTTTCAGAGAGGAAATGGAAGGCATAGGTAGGGTCACTCTCTTCACCAAGTGCATTACGTGAGAATCCATCTAAGGGGGGAGTTTCCCATTTAGTGAAATAATCCTTCGCAAAAGGGTAGGCATATGCTAAAATGTCGATGAGGCTGAAACCCCTTCCCAGGAGACTTCCATGCCTCCAAATGATCCACTAACTGACCAGACAGGGGAAACACTGCAGCAGTGCTTTTAACATCCTTAAAGTAAGCATATGTAGGCTTAGCCACAGGTAGGTCTTTGTCCTCAATCACCATGCTCATATGGACCGCCCGTATGAGGCCTGGAATATATCTTAGACTTCGGAGGGGGTTCAGAATCAGATAAGTCAAGAATTTCACCATCATCTGACGTCATGTCATTCTCCTCATAATGTGTAGACTGGGATGACAATAATAGCCTTTTAGCAGGCTGAAGCAGTGATTCCTGCAAAATCTCTGTTCGGTTTTGTACCGTGGTAGACAGAGTTCATCTAATAGGTTTCCGGAGATACTTGAGGTGTATGCTGAGGGGGACATTGTGCCACCATCATCTGCCCGGGGTACCCCTGCAAGGGAGCTGGGACCAATGGCTGCTGCGTGAACCCAATGGAGCAATACAAGGGCGGAGCTGATAAGCGTCCCACTAGGGCTTTTAACACATGAGCAAGACAGGACCAACGGGGCTCCTCAGTAGCACAGGATATTGTAGAGGGACCTGGGAAAGCACATGTAGCACACAAGTCTACCCTATCCCTATTTTCTTCCCCAATTCCTGCCTTACATCTGACACAGGAAACCAGGACAGCTGCAGAGATCTGCACAGACTCCTCACTGCCTGACATGGCAGCAGACACAGTGTATGTGACACTATACACAGAAAAAAAAAAAACCTGTGATACAATTGAACCCCCCCTGAATAGCACCTGTACTGTAGGGGTCTGTTGTAAAGAGAAAAAGGGACAGTTAAAATGGCTGACAGAGAAAATAAATATACAGGTAGACAGCACTAGCATAAGTCACATACAATGCAGAATAGCCTGCTACATTGGCGCTTACCGTCAACTACACAGGCTCTGTACCTGGTAGGACCAAGCGCTACATAACTGACCTCGCTAACGTGGACGGGTATGCAGAGGGGGATCCGGCTCCGCACCACTGAAGGCTGCGACAGACTGTAGAAAATTGCCGCCAGAGCTCAGAAATAAGAAGCTGGGAGAGTATAGCCAGCGTGCCAGACCGCAGTGGAAAGGTGCGCTATGCAGTGGGTGAGGAGCCGGCTGTTCAACAGGGAAGGCATCCTCCCCTGGCCTGCAGTTAACCCCAGGGACGGCGGAGCGTTCCGCTCTGCGCCGGTCCTCTTGTCCCTGGTGGTCTAGTGGCAGCGCAGGACTCAGTCCCTGGCTCTAGGAGGGCACTTCCCCAGGGAGACCCCAGCCCTGGGGAAAAAAAGCGTGACTGTGATGGCAAGCATCTACCACGGGTGCCCGCAACTTACCAAATCCCCGGGCGTCCGGCCACAGTAAGGGATCCTCCAGGGTCCCTGCTAGTAAGAACCCCGGAAGCCTGCCGAGAGCCCCAGATCAGTACTGGGGTCTCGGCGCCAGCGGGGTGACAGAGCGGCGGTGTGGACATCCACAGTACCGCCTGGGGGCGGAGTATAGGAGGGGAGCCTGGTGCATCCCGGGAGGATGACATTTTTAACTGCATGGCGCCCGGTTGTCCCAACTCACCTATACCCCCAAGGTATCCCTGTGGATACCTAAGGACCCTGATTTAGAAAAATGCTTTTCTCTTGTGTGAGATCTCATGTCTACAAAGATGTGACTTCTGTGTAAAACATTTCCCACACTCAGAGCATGGAAATGGTTTCTCACCTGTGTGAATTCTCTGATGTGTAATACAAACTGATTTCCGTGTAAAACTTTTCCTACACACAGAGCATTCAAATGGCCTCTCACCTGTATGACTTCTCTGATGTGCAACAAAATCTGATTTAACTGTAAACCATTTTCCACACTCAGAACATGGAAATAGTTTCTCACCTGTATGACTTCTCTGATGCTTAACAAGATATGATTGATCTCTAAAACATCTCCCACACTCAGAGCATGAAAATGGCTTCTCCCCTGTGTGACATCTCTGATGTATAACAAGATCCGATTTCCGTGTAAAACATTTCCCACACTCAGAGCATGGAAATGGTTTCTCACCTGTGTGCCTTCTCTGATGTATAACGAGATCTGATTTCCGTATAAAACATTTCCCACACTCAGAGCATGGAAATGGCTTCTCACCTGTGTGACTTCTCTCATGTATAACTAAACGTGATTTCTGTTTAAAACATTTCCCACAAACAGAACACGGAAATAATTTATCAGGTGCATAAGCTGCACTGTGTCTAACAAAAGCTGAGGTATCAAGAGACTAGTCCTGATAATTATAAGCATCAGATGATATATCTGCACTCTGAGGTACTGGATGTATATTTAGCGTAACATGATTATCTCCTGGAGATTCCTGTGTGATGTTATCTTCTATTTTAATATCTGTAGACAAGATGAGATCTTCCTCCAAGTCATTCCTGCATGTGCTTCCATCTGAATAATAATAACAACACAGTTATTGTATTTCCAGCAGAGTTCTTTATACAGCACACACATATTACACAGCACTTTACAGAGAATATTTGGCCAATCACATCAGTCCCTACAATCTATATTCCCTCCCATATCTACACGCACTCACATTATGGTTAAATTCTATCAGAAGCCAATTAACCTACCAGCATGATTTTTGGGGGAAACACATACAAACTCCACACAGCACCTTGGCTGGGAATTGAACTCATGAACTCAGTGCTGTGGGGCAGCAATATTAACCATTACACCACCATGTTACTATTATGAAGGGGTTTGGTTGTTTAATTTACAAGTATGAGCTATGACCACATTATTTCATATCCAAATGAACCAACAATAAATAAGACTCTTTGAACAGATAACATTCCACACCCACATTATCAGCACATGTCATAGACCCAGCCCCAGGGACAGGCAGATGGCACATCCAATGTATATCTCCCCCCAAATGCAGTCTTTGCTGGGTAACGTTCCCTAGCCATCATCACAGAGCAGGAAGCCTCATTAGCCAGTGACATTGGTGAACCATAATACCCATCTAGACCGCCCTCACACATACACATGGGAAACTTGTGGGCGAATTACCAACAACTGCGTCCACACTGCACAAAGTTCTCCAGGTGAATATATATGTAGAAAAAGCAGCCTCTATATGGTCCTCTGGTCATCCTCAGGGATAGTAGCCCCACCAGAGTCATGCTACTAACTTAGGGTAATGAGTCACTGTATATAACCGCTGAGAGGGAAGGAGAGCGATAGGACACAGCAACACAGAATGATGGCGGCACAGAGCGGAGGGGGAGGCAGCAGGACAGGGTAGGGGAATGGTGCAGGGAACAGAGCAGGACAGGCAGCAGGACAGGGTAGGAGAATGGTGCAGGGCACAGAGTGGGGGAGGCAGCAGGACAGGGTAGGGGAATGGCGCAGGGCACAGAGGAGGGGAAGCAGCAGGACAGGACAGGGGAATGGCGCAGGGCACAGAGGGGGAGGCAGCAGGACAGGGTAGGGGAATGGCGCAGGGCACAGAGTGGAGGAGGCAGCAGGATAGGGTAGGGGAATGGCGCAGGGCACAGAGTGGAGGAGGCAGCAGGATAGGGTAGAGGAATGACACAGGGCACAGAGCAGGGGAGGCAGCAGGACAGAGTAGGGGAATGGTGCAGGGCACAGAGCGGGGGAAGCAGCAGGACAGGGTAGGGGAATGGTGCAGGGCACAGAGCGGGGTAGGCAGGACAGGGTAGGGGAATGGTGCAGGGCACAGAGTGGGGGAGGCAGCAGGACAGGGTAAGGGAATGGTGCAGGGAACAGAGCGGGGGAGGCAGCAGGACAGGATAGATGGCGCAGGGCATAGAGCAGGAGAGGCAGAAGGACAATGTAGGGGAATGGCGCAGGGCACAGACGGGCAACAGCAGAAAGAGGAAAAAAGCAGAAGTGCAGAGCAGGGAACAGAAGCAAACAGTAGGATCATGGATAATGTTACAAGGGGTTTCATCACATTGACCAGTGATTTAATCATTATAGCAATGTCCCCTGCACTGATGTATGATATACACAGAGTGTGGGGAGGAGACTGGTCAGATCTCTGGGCTGGTAACACACAGTGACATGATGTGAGGGGGAGAGGAGGAGTATAAAAGGGGCTGATGGCTCATGATGTATGAGATACACCAGAGAGTGTGGGGAGGAGACTGGTCAGATCTCTGGGCTGGTAACACACAGTGACATGATGTGAGGAGGAGTATAATAGGGGCTGATGGCTCCTGATGTACGAGATACACCAGAGAGTGTGGGGAGGAGACTGGTCAGATCTCTGGGCTGGTAACACACAGTGACATGATGTGAGGAGGAGAGCAAAATATAATAGGGGCTGATGAATCCTGATGTATGAGATACACCAGAGAGTGTGAGGAGGAGACTGGTCAGATCTCTGGGCTGGTATCACACAGTGACATGATGTGAGGGGGAGAGGAGGAGTATAATAGTGGCAGAAGAGACTTTAGTTAGAGATCATTGTACAGACTGAATTATTAACTGAGAAGTATATTTTGGACTGGGGAAGCAAAGCCACGTAAATTGGGAGTACATACAAACATTCCACATATAAGACACTGGTTAAAATCAAGCCGAACACAATCATCACGGTGTATGGAGAGAATATTTGAGGCTCTTTTGTAATTAGTGTTTATTACTCACCTGTGCTGAAATCTGTAGGGATTTCTTCCTCCTTACACTGCTGATCACCCCTGATATATGTCTCTTCTTCTCCCTCTGTATCTTCTACCTTTATATTAGTCACATACGTCTCTTCTTCTCCCTCTATATATTCTGCCTTATTATCAGTCACATACGTCTCTTCTCCTTCTATATCTTCTGCCTTTATATCAGTCACATACGTCTCTTCTTCTCCCTCTATATCTTCTGCCTTCATATCAGTCACATACATCTCTTCTTCTCCCTCTATATCTTCTGCCTTCATATCAGTCACATACGTCTCTTCTCCCTCTATATCTTCTGCCTTCATATCAGTCACATACATCTCTTCTTCTCCCTCTATATCTTCAGCCTTCATATCAGTCACACACGTCTCTTCTTCTCCCTCTATATCTTCTGCCTTCATATTAGTCAGATTTTCACTCTAAATAATCCACAAAATAATAAAATAACACTTTAGTAATTTCTGTAGAATATTTGTGTATTAGATGCACACAGGTCATATAATGAAACATTGGATTTTTGTACTTGCATTATGAATCCATCTCTCTCAGTCCTCTGAGGGACACTGGATACTATGAGGTACGGAGTGTGGAAACAGGAGCATGGTCACTTTATATTACCTGGAAACTGTCATACTCCTGCTTATTTCTCTGCCTCATAGTATTCAGTGTCCTCCAAGTAGATGTTAGAGAAAACAGCAAATGATGTACCTGAAAAGTATTTTTCATTGATGTTCTTTATGGCAGCTCTTACAGTGTGTTAAGTTCCATCTAACTTAGCTAGAGACAGCTTTATAAAAACACAGGCAATAGGATGGTATATAGGGCCTTACTCAGCTCCTGCTGCATTACGTATCCGATCTGCGTTGTCCAGTGCAGAATCAGATACTCTGCAGACCATCGGTCGGCTAATAGGGTCATGCAGCCGGCCGTCGCAGCTGCGAAGAAGAGGCCAGGGAATCTCCATCAGCCGACGGAGATCCTGGCCTCTTCCCTCCTCCCCAACAGTGGCAACACACCTCCGTTTTGGGTAACGGAGGCTGTCGTTGCCCTGTCCCCACCCACAACCGCGGCAGAGTGTCAATCACTGACAGTCTGCTGACAGTCTCCATGCGGGCTCTCAGACCCGTTCTGCACATGCACAGAACGGGTCTGGTGCCTGGGCAGATTCCTGATCATTGTGCAGTAACATGTACTGCTAAATTAGGCCCATAATGTGGATCCTCATTTCATGTCATGTTTTGTGTAGTATGAGAAGCTGGTAAGAAAGTATCCTGGCTGAGTAGATGTGACAGGTGTAGTGCGAGTCCCCAGCATTATGGAAATTCTTCTGTGCATGTGCAAGTTGTCTGCGTCATCTGACACTGTAAAGTAGGGATGCTAGGTGATTGCTAATGCTATCACAGCTATTCCTGCACACAATGCTAGGTGATAAAGTATACCACTACTTGCTTGTGTTTGATTACATTCTTCTGCTCCTCCTGCTTATATAGTGTATAGGTCCTAGCTTGTGTGTGGCTACTCACGTCTTCTCTGATCTTCCTGTTACTGATACAGTGTCTGATCCTGGCTTGTGTGCAACTATTCACCTCTCCTTTAATCCTTCTGCTGATATGTTGTTCCAAACCTGGCTCTGTTCTTGGCTATAATTTAGTGCACTGGCCAATGAACTGAAAAGCTTACACCAGATAGCTGCCTAAGGTCTATCCTGCTCTTATATATGGCTGCTAGTGTGCAGACCTCAAGACTGTGCAGACCCTGCAGAACAGTGCTACACATATCTTTACGTTTAATCACTGCATCCAAAACATCTTGTGGGTTACTTGCTTCTCGCTGCCATACCTGCACCAGCTCCTGCCACTGGAATCCTCCCCTGAACCTCACTTGGTAAGTTTATACCCAGGTCATGTGACACACTGTGTCTTTGAGAAACTTCCCAGCTGTCTCTGAAATATATATAATATGAAACAATATGGGTGGGAACACTGGGCCACCATGGAGTGCTGAGAGGAATAGGAATTATCAGGTACATAAATCACTGGTTTCGCCTTCAGTCCTCCTTGGCAGCACTTACCATGGGTCATACCCAGACAATACAATAGCGAGGGCCACAAAGAAATCTTTAAAGCCACATATGCTGCATAATAATACATTTATTATATGGCTGTGTGGAGAACGTATCGCACACTGAGAATCAGCAGAGGATAATATATCCCAGTGGTAATGACTAGTGAGGTCATCCAGCTGCCTCTGCTAAGTTCTGTCACTGAGGGCTGAGCTTCCTTTGCCAAAAAAGTTACCTCTGTTCTAGCATAGGGGCTTATTATTACCCCTGGTACCTTATGTGCATATTTCTTGTATCCGTGTGTGATTACTTCCGTGAAATGTTTGGAAGGGGCACAAACTTTCTGTGGTCCCTAGGGTATCACCAATAAATATTTTATATACTTAGGACACTCTATCCTGAGAGAACACACAGTAATCGCTCACACTAAGCCCAGTGACTGACGTCTCCTCACTTTGCTCCGCACTGGCTGTGGGTAAGATGGTAAAATACTCATCCTTCTCATGAGAAGTTCCTGAATCGCCCTATTAAAGTATCCAGTGCTAGACTGAGAGCCCATGGGGCCACAAAGGATCTTACAGACAGATGGATTCTCTTCAACACCTGGAGACAACAAAGAATGCCCTGAAACCAAATTAGCATGTAAGAAAGAACTTACTGATGATACATGTACCATGTGTGTATATAAGGCAAGTCTCTTACTGCAGGTGATAAATCAGAGGAAAAGACATAGGCTAGCTGAACCCTCCATGGCCTTGTCCATGCATCTACTCAGTCCCAGGAACGGTGTGCTGAGAGAAAAATACTGGTACTTTGGCATTCTGGGTTATTGCCATACTGCCCATCTGTAGAAGACAGAAGCTTGCCATCAACCATTGGAAGACTTCCTGATGCAGGGACTATTCTCCTGGGGCCACTTGCTGTCGAAACCGAATAATTGGATAGGACAGAATCTGTTTGCCAATCAGGAAAACCTGCATGATGCCATCTTGTGAATGGCAGCAAGACTCCATTTTAAAAAGGAAAGCTTACACAAGCGCCATTTTGTCACAAATACATAGTATACAATCCACAGTGCAAAATTGATAAAAGTAGCAATTTTGCTACTCACAACGCAAAGTTGCTAAAAAGTAGCACGAACAGCTTTTTAACAATCTTCCCCAAACACCTACCGACGGTGTTTAGCAGACATAAAATAACTTTCCAACACATTAAAATCACCACAAACTTATATTTCAGCAGTAGCAAAGTAGTGGTGTTTTCCCTGCATTCACATTAACACATACGCGATGTAGCAAAAAGTAGCAAATTAGTGGTGTTTTCCCTGCACTTCATGTTAAACATAGGACAATGCAAAATAGCTATTTAGACGCACAGCCAGCTTTTTAGTGACCTTTCCCAAACCCATACTGGCATGCTCATACACATACACAGAAGCCTTTCCAACTTAGTGCTGGTCGCTAAGTGCCCCACAGACCCTCAAACACACAACACAATTTAGTGTCATTTCTCCCCGCATACACATTTAAAAGCAATGGTCCCGCAGCCCGAAAGGAATGATTATTACTTGGTTTAATCGCAATGTCAGCATATAAAGAAATTAATGTTTTCTGTAACTATGGCTTAGTAAATGACAATTGGACTATGTTTGGTGCCGTACTGATCTACTCTGTTCCCACAGCGTTCCGGTGGCATCGGTGAGAAGATCAGAACATGCGGCTATGACATATGAATGTTAGAGAGAATAACTTCTTGAAATGTTGTATGCCATAGTTAGATTAGATTTATTATGCAGCGGGAAGGTGAACACAATCAGGCTGTTAGAGGCTGGGTTGAGTCTTTGCACTGACCTATGAATTGTACCGTAACGGAAGAAGCAAGAGGAACCAATGAGAACCTGCCAACGTATTCTATTGTATTGCTTATCCCAGTACGGGTATATATGTGAGTACTCTGAAACAAGATGCCAGTCTGCGGTGTTCCTGTTATGCTGTTTGACGAAAGGTCTCATTACTGATGCCGGTATCTGGTCCCAGATCGCACGCGTATGTATTGACTGTACCTTATGACCTAATGTTTGTACAATTTAGTTTGCGCTCATTGTTAGATCATAGCGTGGTAACATCTGTACTTTTACCTGAATAATAATCTTTAGCGCGGTGGACCGCTATTCAACTGTCTTAGAGTTTTATTAATGGTATAATTAAACACAGCGCTAATTAGCGACACCTTATGGTTTTAGAAGGTATAGGCAGGTTTTGTCTTAGAGGTTCTAGGCAGGTGAATCTTAGAGGTTTATAGGCAGGAATGTACTAAAGGTTTATTTACGATTCAACATTGCCTACAGCCCAGGCAATTTGCCACAGTATACTCCTTACCTGAGACATGGAATCCTGAAAGAGGCCGGAGGTTTTCTTCTGCCCAAGAGATTAGTTTTTTTACTTCCAACATCACAGTTCTGCTTCTGGTGCCTCCTTGGTGATGTATGATGGACCCCAAGTTATCTTCTCTATAAATACTTTCCCAGCAATTATGTATGGAATTGCTGAACTGCATCCCATACAGCTCTCATTTCTAGTACATTTATGTGGAGTCTCCTTTCTTTCTGTGACCAAGTCCTTTGTGTGATCATATTAGTTACATGAGCTGGAATCTGTCGTCCATGTTGCCCATGGATCTGAGAGTGACATACCCGGTGTCCTCAGTCCTGGGTCTTGTCACCAGATTAGAAATCTCCTGGTAGGTGATGACAGGCTGTTTGTGATACCAGAGAGTAACCAACCCCAGCTGGAGACTGTGCAGGTGCCATCTTGCCCGGGAGGAACTATTCCTATGGCTGAGAACATTCCCGATAATTGCAGCACTCTCCTCATTGGTGACCAGTGATGAATCCGTACATCATACGCTAAGTGCTGTTGTCTGAGACATCTGTCCTCTGACAGAGTTACTGTGTACTGTATGGTATTTGTGCTCCTAGACATTGTATTTGCTTTGAGGGAACAAGCTGACTTTCTGTCCTGACCACAATCCGGCCAAGTTTCTGCAATAAGGTCATCACCTGTATTTTCTTGATGTCTGTCACATGTTCTGATTCTCCTACATCTAGCCCCCAGATCTCTTAGTTCTGCACCTGCACCAGCATTTCCATAAAGGTTCATAGAGAAGTTGCCAGGCCAAAAGGAAGGCCGGTGAGCTGGTAATGGTGTCCCTGATCCAGCACCTGAGACACTACAACATAAGAGAAAGCGTCCTGCAGGTCTATGGGTGTGAGGAAATCCTCCTGGCTGATAACAGAGAGGCTCAAATTCACTATTTCCATGCAAAGTGGTCTGACACTGACATAGTTGTTTAGTCTCCTCAGGTTGAGGATGGTGCAAAAGAATCCTAATGTCCTCCTATAAGGAAAAGCCTTTGCTCTTCTGACCTGAAGGAACTGGGATAACTGTGGCTGTTCTTAATAGAGGTTGTAGGAGGTTCTGTAGATAATCTAGTTCCATTAATTCTAAAGGAGTCTTAGTTTATATGAAAACAGTTATTTCTGGATTCTGGACACTGTGGAGACTGGATATACACTGGGGGCTGGAGGGACACTGTGGAGACTGGATACACTTGGGCTGGAGGGACATATTGCGGGGACTAGAGATACACTGGGGTATGGAGAGATACTGTAGGGACAGGAGATACACTGGGGACTGGTGATACACTGGGGGCCGGAGGGACACTGTGGGGACTAGAGATACAATGAGGAAACTATCTAGCATCCATACTTAATAATGTCCAGAACCCATTAGTCTTTGAGTACATGTTACGATAAACTGTGTGTGTAAAGTGCAAAAATCTGCTCCCTACAGGTGTTAGATTGGATTGATTATACCAATAGTTATTGTGGGTTTCTACATATTAGTCTTCATTTTGAAGGCTGTTTAGAGGTAGAAGGATTTGCAAACATGAGGAGAGAGGCTGGAAGAGCCGGGATCTTTTCATTAGATTTTTCTCCAGAGGATTTCATTATCCAGTTTTCCTCAGAATAAAAAGGTTTCATGCAATAAGCAGATTATCAAAATGGGCTTTGATTGGGCAACAGCTGCAAAAGAGCGTAATCAGACAGGGCATCTGGCCACTAATGCTGATCTTCATGATGAAGCTGTGGTGTTTAAAATAGCTTCACACAGATATGGATACAGACAAGTCTTTGAGCATTATACTGGCGTTCTCCAGGTGATCCTGTTCCCAAAGGACTAAATCCTCCACCTCCCGATGTTCCTGTGAACCTCTGTTCTTGTGGCTGCAATCCTCAGAGATTTTCCTGCTAATGTGGGTGTTATTAGTGCCGTCATTCCCATAGATTTATGTTAATCAGCACAGATTCCTCATTAATGAGCTAAATATCATCAGTGTTTCCTCACTGTCTTCAGATCCAGCTCTAGAGGAATCTTCTACTAATCAGGGGAATCCATCTCGGAGTCCAGGCTTTTAGGGGATCTTGGGGGGAGATGTTTTAAAGCTTCTTAAGTGTGCTGATTGGTTGTATGAGCAACTTTTGTACTTGACCATTTACCTATGGAGTCAGAAAAACCGCCAACACCGACTTTTTAGTAAAATTGAGGACTCGGAGTCTAAGGTTTCGGTTACCGACTTCACAGCCCTGTTTGATATATCTCACCCTTGTTATTCTAGCCTGCCTGTGTAACAAAGCTCTTCCTTAGTAATAAAAGCTTCTCTCATTCATAGAAGTTATTCTATAAATTGCTCTGGAGGCTGATTCCATCCCTTATCCTGGGATCTGCGTTTGCTACACAGTACTCCTTTATTGTGTGCAGGAAACCTCCCATCACAGGCTGCACAGAGCTTATTATGTGGTCACTTGTTCGTCACCCCCAAAGACTCTGCATGGGTACTGAAGAGAAACACTAATCACTATGCATCAGGGTACAGCATATGGACACCCCCTATTTAGGGAATTACCTTGGGCAGGGGACTTCTAAGTGTGTGGGATTATGCTCCAGCTCCAACCGGTTTCCAGGCATGGTTTCTTTCACCCTTGCAGCAAGAACGATATTGCTCAAGGTTCCCGGCTTCTCGCATCCTGTCCGGTGCTACGACCGTGCCGCGGAGCGTGTGCATCCTCAGTGCATCGATCCGTTTAGTTTAGGTGCTTTATGTTACATCACTCACTTACAATGATGCACGCAGGTCAGACTGCCCGTCCTCAGCTTGTAGAACTGATATGGTGCATTGCCAGGAACAATAAGAGAGATAAGCCTCTGATATATCCAGGAACCATGAGAGAGGTAAGCCTCTGTTACAGCCGGGAACGATGAGAGAGGTAAGCCTCTGTTACAGCCGGGAACCATGAGAGAGGTAAGCTTCTGTTACAGACAGGAACAATGAGAGAGGTAAGCCTCTGTTACAGCCGGAAACGAGGAGAGAGTTAAGCCTCTGTTACAGCCAGGAACAATAAGAGAGGTAAGCCTCTGTTACAGCCGGGAACCATGAGAGAGGTAAGCCTCTGTTACAGCCAGGAACAATAAGAGAGGTAAGCCTCTGTTACAGCCGGGAACCATGAGAGATGTAAGCCTGTTACAGCCAGGAACGATGAGAGAGGTAAGCCTCTGTTACAGCCGGAAACGAGGAGAGAGTTAAGCCTCTGTTACAGCCAGGAACAATAAGAGAGGTAAGCCTCTGTTACAGCCGGGAACCATGAGAGAGGTAAGCCTCTGTTACAGCCAGGAACAATAAGAGAGGTAAGCCTCTGTTACAGCCGGAAACCATGAGAGATGTAAGCCTGTTACAGCCAGGAACGATGAGAGAGGTAAGCCTCTGTTACAGCCGGGAACCATGAGAGAGGTAAGGCTCTGTTACAGCCAGACACGAGGAGAGAGGTAAGCCTCTGTTACAGCCGGGAACTATAAGAGAGATAAGCCTCTGATACAGCCAGGAATGATGAGAGAGGTAAGCCTCTGATACAGCCAGGAACCATGAGAGAGGTAAGCCTCTGTTACAGCTGGGAACCATGAGAGAGGTAAGCCTCTGTTACAGCTGGGAACCATGAGAGAGGTAAGCCTCTGTTACAGCTGGGAACCACGAGAGAGGTAAGCCTCTGTTACAGCCGGGAACCATGAGAGAGGTAAGCCTCTGTTACAGCCGGGAACCATGAGAGAGGTAAGCCTCTGTTACAGCCGGGAACCATGAGAGAGGTAAGCTTCTGTTACAGACAGGAACCATGAGAGAGGTAAGCCTCTGTTACAGCCGGAAACGAGGAGAGAGGTAAGCCTCTGTTACAGCCAGGAACAATGAGAGAGGTAAGCCTCTGATACAGCCAGGAATGATGAGAGAGGTAAGCCTCTGATACAGCCAGGAACCATGAGAGAGGTAAGCCTCTGTTACAGCCAGGAACCATGAGAGAGGTAAGCCTCTGTTACAGCTGGGAACCATGAGAGAGGTAAGCCTCTGTTACAGCTGGGAACCACGAGAGAGGTAAGCCTCTGTTACAGCCGGGAACCACGAGAGAGGTAAGCCTCTGTTACAGCCGGGAACCATGAGAGAGGTAAGCCTCTGTTACAGCCGGGAACCATGAGAGAGGTAAGCCTCTGTTACAGCCGGGAACCATGAGAGAGGTAAGCTTCTGTTACAGACAGGAACAATGAGAGAGGTAAGCCTCTGTTACAGCCGGAAACGAGGAGAGAGTTAAGCCTCTGTTACAGCCAGGAACAATAAGAGAGGTAAGCCTCTGTTACAGCCGGGAACCATGAGAGAGGTAAGCCTCTGTTACAGCCAGGAACAATAAGAGAGGTAAGCCTCTGTTACAGCCGGGAACCATGAGAGATGTAAGCCTGTTACAGCCAGGAACGATGAGAGAGGTAAGCTTCTGTTACAGCCGGAAACAAGGAGAGAGTTAAGCCTCTGTTACAGCCAGGAACAATAAGAGAGGTAAGCCTCTGTTACAGCCGGGAACCATGAGAGAGGTAAGCCTCTGTTACAGCCAGGAACAATAAGAGAGGTAAGCCTCTGTTACAGCCGGGAACCATGAGAGATGTAAGCCTGTTACAGCCAGGAACGATGAGAGAGGTAAGCCTCTGTTACAGCCGGGAACCATGAGAGAGGTAAGCCTCTGTTACAGCCAGAAACGAGGAGAGAGGTAAGCCTCTGTTACAGCCGGGAACTATAAGAGAGATAAGCCTCTGATACAGCCAGGAATGATGAGAGAGGTAAGCCTCTGATACAGCCAGGAACCATGAGAGAGGTAAGCCTCTGTTACAGCTGGGAACCATGAGAGAGGTAAGCCTCTGTTACAGCTGGGAACCATGAGAGAGGTAAGCCTCTGTTACAGCTGGGAACCACGAGAGAGGTAAGCCTCTGTTACAGCCGGGAACCATGAGAGAGGTAAGGCTCTGTTACAGCCAGAAACGAGGAGAGAGGTAAGCCTCTGTTACAGCCGGGAACTATAAGAGAGATAAGCCTCTGATACAGCCAGGAATGATGAGAGAGGTAAGCCTCTGATACAGCCAGGAACCATGAGAGAGGTAAGCCTCTGTTACAGCTGGGAACCATGAGAGAGGTAAGCCTCTGTTACAGCTGGGAACCATGAGAGAGGTAAGCCTCTGTTACAGCTGGGAACCACGAGAGAGGTAAGCCTCTGTTACAGCCGGGAACCATGAGAGAGGTAAGCCTCTGTTACAGCCGGGAACCATGAGAGAGGTAAGCCTCTGTTACAGCCGGGAACCATGAGAGAGGTAAGCTTCTGTTACAGACAGGAACCATGAGAGAGGTAAGCCTCTGTTACAGCCGGAAACGAGGAGAGAGGTAAGCCTCTGTTACAGCCAGGAACAATGAGAGAGGTAAGCCTCTGATACAGCCAGGAATGATGAGAGAGGTAAGCCTCTGATACAGCCAGGAACCATGAGAGAGGTAAGCCTCTGTTACAGCTGGGAACCATGAGAGAGGTAAGCCTCTGTTACAGCTGGGAACCATGAGAGAGGTAAGCCTCTGTTACAGCCGGGAACCATGAGAGAGGTAAGCTTCTGTTACAGACAGGAACAATGAGAGAGGTAAGCCTCTGTTACAGCCGGAAACGAGGAGAGAGTTAAGCCTCTGTTACAGCCAGGAACAATAAGAGAGGTAAGCCTCTGTTACAGCCGGGAACCATGAGAGAGGTAAGCCTCTGTTACAGCCAGGAACAATAAGAGAGGTAAGCCTCTGTTACAGCCGGGAACCATGAGAGATGTAAGCCTGTTACAGCCAGGAACGATGAGAGAGGTAAGCTTCTGTTACAGCCGGAAACAAGGAGAGAGTTAAGCCTCTGTTACAGCCAGGAACAATAAGAGAGGTAAGCCTCTGTTACAGCCGGGAACCATGAGAGAGGTAAGCCTCTGTTACAGCCAGGAACAATAAGAGAGGTAAGCCTCTGTTAAAGCCGGGAACCATGAGAGATGTAAGCCTGTTACAGCCAGGAACGATGAGAGAGGTAAGCCTCTGTTACAGCCGGGAACCATGAGAGAGGTAAGCCTCTGTTACAGCCAGAAACGAGGAGAGAGGTAAGCCTCTGTTACAGCCGGGAACTATAAGAGAGATAAGCCTCTGATACAGCCAGGAATGATGAGAGAGGTAAGCCTCTGATACAGCCAGGAACCATGAGAGAGGTAAGCCTCTGTTACAGCTGGGAACCATGAGAGAGGTAAGCCTCTGTTACAGCTGGGAACCATGAGAGAGGTAAGCCTCTGTTACAGCTGGGAACCACGAGAGAGGTAAGCCTCTGTTACAGCCGGGAACCATGAGAGAGGTAAGCCTCTGTTACAGCCGGGAACCATGAGAGAGGTAAGCCTCTGTTACAGCCGGGAACCATGAGAGAGGTAAGGCTCTGTTACAGCAATACATGTTGGTAGCTGCTCAATCACTTCAGTAATATCGCTCAGATGCATGTAAGGGAGGGGTTATTCTATACTAGAAACAACAATAAGTAATCCCCCAGCACTCAGAATGAAATCAGCAATAAGATTTGAAAAACTACATGGTGGTAGATAATCCAGAGATCTCAGTTGCATATATTTGCAAAAATATGGCTAAGCCTCCAGGCCATGTCACGGTGCCCCACGGGGTGGGTATGGCGCTGGGGTGGCACACTTTAACACTTTATTTAGCACTTTAACACTTTCAAATTATATTTTTTTCTCGCCAACCAAGGGCACGTTCGCTCAACGTTTCAGTCGACTTTTATCAAGAACTAGACTAAGCGACTGAAACGTTGAGCGAACGTGCCCTTGGCTGGCGTCATTCTTTATTACAAGACCCGTGAGTGCCGCTGTGTTTTGCTGCATATACATTGAGTATTTTATACTACAGATGGCACCAGGGCCATTATAATGCGTTTGAGTGCTGGCTTAAAGAGACACTTTAGTATTTCACTGGTGTGCTTCACTGGGGTGGCTGGCCTTCGCCGGCTTTTTTGGGGTTCTGCACCCCAGACCAAGTGATAGGGACCTCCAGTATCTGAGACGCCGTGATGCAGCCTGGAGGCTTAGCCATATTTTTGCAAATATATGCAACTGAGATCTCTGGATTATCTACCACCATGTAGTTTTTCTGTTACAGCCAGGAACTATGAGAGATGTAAGCCTCTGTTACAGCCTGGAACTAAGAGAGCGGTAAGCCTCTGTTACAGCCAGGAACCATGAGAGAGGTAAGCCTCTGTTATAGCTGGGAATGATGAGAGAGGTAAGCCTCTGTTGCAGCCGAGAACGATGAGTGAGATAAGCCTCTGTTACAGCCAGGAACTATGAAAGAGGTAAGCCTCTGTTACAGCCGGGAATGATGAGAGGGGTAAGCCTCTGTTACAGCCGGGAACGACGAGAGGGGTAAGCCTCTGTTACAGCCGGGAACGATGAGAGACGTAAGCCTCTGTTACAGCCGAGAACGATGAGAGAAGTAAGCCTCTGTTACAGCCAGGAACAATGAGAGATGTAAGCCTCTGTTACAGCCGGGAACTATGAAAGAGGTAAGCCTCTGTTACAGCCGGGAACTATGAAAGAGGTAAGCCTCTGTTACAGCCGGGAACTATGAAAGAGGTAAGCCTCTGTTACAGCTGGGAATGATGAGAGAGGTAAGCCTCTGTTACAGCCTGGAATGATGACAGATTTAAGCCACTGTTACAGCCGAGAACGATGAGAGAAGTAAGCCTCTGTTACAGCCAGGAACGATGAGAGATGTAAGCCTCTGTTACAGCCGGGAACTATGAAAGAGGAAAGCCTCTGTTACAGCTGGGAATGATGAGAGGGGTAAGCCTCTGTTACAGCCTGGAATGATGAGAGAGGTAAACCTCTGTTACAGCTGGGAATGATGAGAGATGTAAGTCTCTGTTACAGCTGGGAATGATGAGAGAGGTAAGCCTCTGTTATAGCTGGGAATGATGAGAGAGGTAAGCCTCTGTTGCAGCCGAGAACGATGAGTGAGATAAGCCTCTGTTACAGCCAGGAACTATGAAAGAGGTAAGCCTCTGTTACAGCCGGGAATGATGAGAGGGGTAAGCCTCTGTTACAGCCGGGAACGACGAGAGGGGTAAGCCTCTGTTACAGCCGGGAACGATGAGAGACGTAAGCCTCTGTTACAGCCGAGAACGATGAGAGAAGTAAGCCTCTGTTACAGCCAGGAACAATGAGAGATGTAAGCCTCTGTTACAGCCGGGAACTATGAAAGAGGTAAGCCTCTGTTACAGCCGGGAACTATGAAAGAGGTAAGCCTCTGTTACAGCCGGGAACTATGAAAGAGGTAAGCCTCTGTTACAGCTGGGAATGATGAGAGAGGTAAGCCTCTGTTACAGCCTGGAATGATGACAGATTTAAGCCACTGTTACAGCCGAGAACGATGAGAGAAGTAAGCCTCTGTTACAGCCAGGAACGATGAGAGATGTAAGCCTCTGTTACAGCCGGGAACTATGAAAGAGGTAAGCCTCTGTTACAGCTGGGAATGATGAGAGGGGTAAGCCTCTGTTACAGCCTGGAATGATGAGAGAGGTAAACCTCTGTTACAGCTGGGAATGATGAGAGAGGTAAGCCTCTGTTATAGCTGGGAATGATGAGAGAGGTAAGCCTCTGTTGCAGCCGAGAACGATGAGTGAGATAAGCCTCTGTTACAGCCAGGAACTATGAAAGAGGTAAGCCTGTTACAGCTGGGAATGATGAGAGAGGTAAGCCTCTGTTACAGAGACCATACAAACTAACTGACCTAAACTGGAAAAGAAACAGTTCACGTCAAGAAGCCTAATTATAGACATAACCCTTTGTGGGGTCTGCCATGGAGTACTGACATAGAAAGTCACTTTGTATATTGCTATTTGGGGAGAACTAAATCCCACCTACCTGATGCTCCTCAGGGGTCCGATGACTCTCCTCTGTACAATCCTGTAAATAAAGAGGATGGGGACATCACTCTGGGGTATTTCTGTTACTGGGTCCATCTGTAGGAGACACACAATGACAGAGTACATTGTATATATATGTGATTATCAGGTAATGTGTGTATATAGGGACCCCATACCTGCTCTCCCCTGTACAATAAATGACAGTCACCACTTACCCAGTGATGTGAGGGGCCGGTGATTCTCCATCATCACATCCTGTGTTCCTCTATATTCTCCCCCTCCTGCATGGAGACATAGACAGTCACATCCTGACACCTTATAGGAACCTGACACACACAATGATACAGTCATCACCCAGACACATCCCCTGGTGTTACTGTATAATGTCCCATTCCCAGCAGTCACCTCTCCGGTCATCACCCAGACACATCCCCTGGTGTCACTGTATATGTCCCCTTCCCAGCAGTCACCTCTCCAGTCATCACCCAGACACCTCCGGCTGGTGCTACTGTATAATGTCCCCTTCCCAGCAGTCACCTCTCCAGTCATCACCCAGACACCTCCCCTGGTGTCACTGTATAATGTCCCCTTCCCAGCAGTCACCTCTCCGGTCATCACCCAGAAACCTCCGGCTGGTGTTACTGTATAATGTCACCTTCCTAGCAGTCACCTCTCCAGTCATCACCCAGACACCCCCGGCTGGTGTTACTGTATAATGTCCCCTTCCCAGCAGTCACCTCTCCAGTCATCACCCAGACACATCCCCTGGTGTTACTGTATAATGTCCCATTCCCAGCAGTCACCTCTCCAGTCATCACCCAGACACATCCCCTGGTGTTACTGTATAATGTCCCATTCCCAGCAGTCACCCCTCCAGTCATTACCCAGACACCTCCGGCTGGTGTTACTGTATAATGTCCCCTTCCCAGCAGTCACCTCTCCAGTCATCACCCAGACACATCCCCTAGTGTTACTGTATAATGTCTCATTCCCAGCAGTCACCTGTCCAGTCATCACCCAGACACATCCCCTGGTGTTACTGTATAATGTCTCATTCCCAGCAGTCACCTCTCCAGTCATCACCCAGACACATCCCCTTGTGTTACTGTATAATGTCCCCTTCCCAGCAGTCACCTCTCCAGTCATCACCCAGACACATCTCCTGGTGTTACTGTATAATGTTCCATTCCCAGCAGTCACCTCTCCAGTCATCACCTGGTGTTACTGTATAATGTCCCATTCCCAGCAGTCACCTCTCCAGTCATCACCCAGACACCTCCGGCTGGTGTTACTGTATAATGTCCCCTTCCCAGCAGTCACCTCTCCAGTCATCACCCAGACACATCCCCTTGTGTTACTGTATAATGTCCCCTTCCCAGCAGTCACCTCTCCAGTCATCACCCAGACACATCCCCTGGTGTTACTGTATAATGTCCCCTTCCCAGCAGTCACCTCTCCAGTCATCACCCAGACACATCCCCTGGTGTTACTGTATAATGTCTCATTCCCAGCAGTCACCTCTCCAGTCATCACCCAGACACATCCCCTTGTGTTACTGTATAATGTCCCCTTCCCAGCAGTCACCTCTCCGGTCATCACCCAGACACATCCCCTGGTGTTACTGTATAATGTCCCATTCCCAGCAGTCACCTCTCCAGTCATCACCTGGTGTTACTGTATAATGTCCCATTCCCAGCAGTCACCTCTCCAGTCATCCCCTGGTGTTACTGTATAATGTCCCATTCCCAGCAGTCACCTCTCCAGTCAGCAGCTGAATGATCCTATTGGTGAGTTCCAGGATCTTCTGGTCATTGTGTCTCTCATGTATCAGTGAGTGAGGTGGAGGCACCGTGATGGGGCTCTGGGTCCTGCTCAGTCCTCCTGACACACAGGGACAGCTGCTGCGTATCTCACAGTCACCGGATTTCTTCTTCACTACTGTGTAATCCTGTGTATTGGGGGAGACACCAAATATCACTGCATACAGTCACAGATCCCCTCACCTCCCCAGACATGTCAGCGCACAACAGGGGGTGTAACAGCTGTACAGAGGTGTCAGTAACACAGGGGAGGGGGAAGGGAACAGAAGAGGTTAATAACACAGGGATAGGACAGCAGGCAGCCCAGGGGACACACAAAGGGTTACACAATACAGAATCCCATCAGTCACTCTGCACAAATGATGAAATGACAAATGACCGCTCCTCAGATGTATGTTACATGTGTGACCAGCCTGCCGGCCGTGTGTGTGCAGCGTAGGGTGGGGTGAGACATGTCCTGGGGGATAATCAGTGACACTCTGAGGATCTGGGGACTGTCACAGCCACTGGCTGTCTCTGAGAGAGTCTCTATTGCTCAGGATAACAAGACGCTCTGACAGACAGTCTCAGCTCAGGGAGTGCAGCCCTTTGTTACATTGCATGTCTGTGTCCTTCTCACACATCGTTCCCCAGCTCCTGTTATGTATCATCTGGTATATATATACAGTACATCATACATGTTATACCTATTGTGTGTTATTCCCTGACCACTCATTACTGACCACTCATTATTATTACTCTGCAGCTGCTGCTATAACAGGACACCACAGGCTGCTCCCCCTGTATAATAATAATAACAAGACACCACAGGCTGCTCCCCCTGTATAATAAAAGAATAGGACACCACAGGCTGCTCCCCCTGTATAAGAAAAATAACAGGACACCGCAGGCTGCTCCCCCTGTATAATAAAAATAACAGGACACCACAGTCTGCTCTCCCTGTATAATAGTACCAGGACACCATAGGCTGCTTCCCATGTATTGTAATAATAACAGGACACCACAGGCTGCTCCCCCTGTATAATGATTAGAATAACAGGTCACCACAGGCTGCTCCCCCTGTATAAGATTAGAATAACAGGTCACCACAGGCTGCTCCCCCTGTATAATGATTAGAATAACAGGACACCACAGGCTGCTCCCCCTGTATAATGATTAGAATAACAGGTCACCACAGGCTGCTCCCCCTGTATAAGATTAATAAAAGGACAACAAAGGCTGCACCCAATGTATAATAATAATAATAATAAAAGGACACCACAGGCTGCTGCCCCTGTATAATAACAACAGGACACTACAGGCTGCTCCCAATGTATAATAATAATAACAGGACACTACAGGCTGCTACCCCAGTATAATAATAATAACAGGACAACACAGGCTGCTCCCCCTGTATAATAATATTAACAGGACACCACAGTCTGCTCTCCCTGTATAATAGTACCAGGACACCATAGGCTGCTTCCCCTGTATTGTAATAATAACAGGACACCACAGGCTGCTCCCCCTGTATAATGATTAGAATAACAGGTCACCACAGGCTGCTCCCCCTGTATAAGATTAGAATAACAGGTCACCACAGGCTGCTCCCCCTGTATAATGATTAGAATAACAGGACACCACAGGCTGCTCCCCCTGTATAATGATTAGAATAACAGGTCACCACAGGCTGCTCCCCCTGTATAAGATTAATAAAAGGACAACAAAGGCTGCACCCAATGTATAATAATAATAATAATAATAATAAAAGGACACCACAGGCTGCTGCCCCTGTATAATAACAACAGGACACTACAGGCTGCTCCCAATGTATAATAATAATAACAGGACACTACAGGCTGCTACCCCAGTATAATAATAATAACAGGACACTACAGGCTGCTTCCCCTGTATAATAATAATAACAGGACACCACAGGCTGCTCTCCCTGTATAAGAGTAATAAAAGGACAACAAAAGCTGCTCCCAATGTATAATAATGATAACAGGACACCACAGGCTGCTCCCCCTGTATAATAATAACAGGACACTACAGGCTGCTCCCCCTGTATAAGATTAATAAAAGGACAACAAAGGCTGCTCCCAATGTATAATAATAATAAAAGGACACCACAGGCTGCTCCCCCTGTATAATAACAACAGGACACTACAGGCTGCTCCCCCTATATAATAATAATAACAAGACACTACAGGCTGCTACCCATGTATAATAATAATAATAATAACAGGACACTACAGGCTGCTTCCCCTGTATTATAATAATAGCAGGACAGCACAGGCTGCTCTCCCTGTATAAGAGTAATAAAAGGACAACAAAGGCTGCTCCCAATGTATAATAATAATAATAATAACAGGACACTACAAGCTGCTACCCCTGTATAATAATAATAATAATAATAATAATAATAATAATAATAATAATAAATACCATTACCTGCTCCAACCCGCTCTCTGCCTTTTCCAGATGTAGAAAAAACGCCCTATGAAAAACCACGCCCCTCTCTCCTCCGTGTAGCTATGGCTACTGTCTGCCCCGCCCCTCTTAACTAAGTAACCGCCCTCCTCTCACTCCCCTTAGTGCAGTGATTGGCAGCAGCGAGTAGCCAATCAGGCGGCACAAAGTAGGAAGGACGTCCTGTAACTCGCAGCCACTGGCAACTGCCGCTCACAGCTTAATCACTAGAGTCACACTTATATATAGTCTAATGGTGTCCTCATAAAGGGTGACCGGCGGCCATATTCTTATAGTCTACCAGTCACAGAGCAGAGGGGGCGGGGACACAGGGGCTTTAGCTGCCATTTTGTCATAGACATTCCTGACTGCCAGAGCCAGGTAACGTGTCCTGTATATATTATATTATTATTGTATAGGGGGAGGGGAGGGGACGGGACTGTGCAGTGATATATGAGGGGGAATACAGCTCCTAGCACACACTGATATGTGGTATAATTATATAGGGGAGAGGGGATTGTACAGTGATATATGAGGGGGAATAACAGCTCCCAGCACACACTGATATGTGGTATTATTATTATATAGGGGAGAGGGGACTGTACAGTGATATATGAGGGGGAATAACACCGCTCCCAGCACACACATACCAATGTGGCATTATTATTATATAGGGTAGAGGGGACTGTACAGTGATATATGAGGGGGAATAACACCGCTCCCAGCACACACATACCAATGTGGCATTATTATTATATAGGGTAGAGGAGACTGTACAATGATGGATGAGGGGGAATAACACAGCTCCCAGCACACACTGATATGTGGTATTTCTACTTCAGGGTCCATAGGGGGTCCACAGGGTTGACCTTGGGGTATAGGTTGGGAACCAAATCCGGGCACCACGCAGTTAAAGCTTTTATCTCCCAGGATGCACTTGGGTCCACTCTCCCTATAACCCCACCCCCCAGCCAGAGGCACCTCAGTTTAAGTTGGTGCCCGGCCGGAGTTGGGTCACCGTTACTGCAGGGGGGCTGCTTAGCAGCCCCTAAGCTTAAAAGAGTTTTTTTTTATAATTTTTTACTACTCTTCAGAGCGGCAGCATCAGACTGTCCAATGGACGTCTGAGCTGCCGCTCCTACACCCCGCCGGCGCTGCGACGCCAGTACAGATCTGGGGATCGCAGCGGGACCCCAGAGTCTGTACTAGCCGGGCTCTGGAGGAATCCCTGGGCTGCTGCCGGATCGACAGGGAGCAGGTAAGTCGCGTGGTCACCGCTTGCGGTGATCCACGTGTGAATATGCAGCCTTATGCCTCCGGTCTCTGGGGACAGACCGGAGGCGCTAGCGGTGGCGGCGGGCTCCCCCTCCATGGAGGCATACCCCGCGTGTCCACAGCCCACCAGGGATTATAGCGGCAGCGGGAGCCGGCATCCCGGGGGGGTTAATTGCTAGCCAGGGGAGGAAGCCTTCCCTGTCTAGCGGCTCCAGCTCAGCGCGCCTTTCAATACTACAGTCTGGCGTCGCTGAGCTGCTTCCTCCGCGGGCCACGCTTCTTCTGAGGTCTCCAGTGGCCATTTTCTCTCTGTGGTGCTGCAGAACTCTTAGGATGTCAGTGAGCCCAGTCCCCCTGCGTACCTGGCCATTTTGGGTGAGTGTACACAGCGCTATAGCCTTCCCAGACACTGAATCTGGGCAGTTGAATGTAGCGACATTGTGCAGTATATTATATGTCATGCAAATGTATGTATATATATTTTTCTGCATTGTATGTGACTTATGCTAGTGTTGACTGTCTGCTTTTTCTCTCACCTGTCAGTGTATATCTATCCCTTTTCTTTATCTGCCCTAATACAGGTGTACCTGGGGTGGTTCTGAGACCTCACATATATATATTTGTTAATATCTGTGAGGTTTGTCACATACTGTTGCGTGCTGCACGTTGCCATATTTTAGATGGAACTGTGAGTTGCATACGCTGATAATGGGTCCCTGCAGCTAATCTTAGCGTCAGTCAGGACCGGTATGGCGCTGCTTAATATTTCCGTCAAGATAGTCAGATATATCTGACCAGGAGATTGCACACGATACTGCACCCATTATTGCTATCCTGCAAGTCATAGCCTGCAGGAATTAGTGCGGAGGATTTTAACTCAGAAAGGTTTATGTATGCGGCACCATCTGGTGCGGGGCCCCTTGCACGACCCCCTTAAAGGGCGGTTTATTTCTCAGGATCCTCTCCTTTGAGGATCGCCGGGCGGGCCCCATTGTCGTCACTCGCTTGGAGTTACTTCACCATACTGCCCTTTTGAACTCGGGGTATCTCGCAATTTCTTGCAATTTACCCCTGTGCAACAGACTGTCGCTCCCCGCCGGGGTTTTTCACAGTACATGAATTACCTCCGATACCACATCGGTCTGTCATTCCCCTTGCAGGGATTACCACAACGGCCACCCTGGTGGATGTCGTTTTATACGAAATACTAATTGGCGTGATATACGCCCTGTGGTTACTGACCAGTGGCTCTGCCGTGAACTGGATGGTATATTCGGCTCTTTCCCTCTCACATGGGGGGAGCCGATTTCAAGTATTATTATCCCTGCTTTGGGGCTGGTAGCCAGGTTCATTCTGGATATAGAGAATGTCGATCCTGCACCTGTATCATACATCTCCCGTTTTCTGCCCAGCGGGTGGATCTCATAGCGGGAGTCTGGCTGTCGCCAGATACGAGGAGTCACAAAGGCCTCCTGTTTCCCATTCCCTGAGGGTCCTCACAAGTAATGGAAATCCCCTTCTGGGATGGATTTGTATGTTAATCATCGGGTTACAGGCATTAATACGCCTCCCATCCCAGCCTGGACGGATTTTACGGATCCGTAGGTGGTAACTTTGCCTGAAATCAATGTACTCGTTTTCAGGGCCTGTTGCCCGTCCTACCATGGCCATCGCATGGTGATGCTTTTGTGATGTTTTTCCCCTCCAACACGTCTGAGGTTCAAATATCTTTTGCCGCTCACATAAAATATGCAGTGGTCATATGTGGGATTACCTCATGGGATGCCGGTCTTCTAACTTTCAGGGTTTCGGCGGCGTCTGTATCCGCCGCAGTACCCTATGGCTGCGTTATGGGAAAGCAGAGGTGCACACTCCTTCCATGGGGAAGATCTTGTTTGGTCCTGACAAGATCGTTGCATCATTGGCAGTATCACTAATGGAGAGATACCGTCTTTAGCTACTCCCACTACATTCGGACTAACTCTGTTAAGTCTTTTTGTCCTCAGGGTCAGCCTAAAGGCCTGTTTTTTCCTAGGCTGTCGGCCTCCATGGGGGCCACCATATCCAGTACTGAGCAGTCCTGGACTTCCGGACGACCCTGTTTCTACACCTGAGGATATACCCTCAGCCTGACGGGACAGGTCTACATCTGGGGAATTTCCAGAGTGAGGTACTGATTCTCAACGGCCTCTCATTGCTCAGGCAGCCTCCTCACAGGCATTGCTACACGGGCCCTTCTTCAGACCTGATCAGGGCCTTACAATCCCAGAAAGCTATACAGTCTTTGTGGTAAGCAGAGCTATTTCACTATCTCAGTGAGGGACTGGTTGTTCTACTTTCTTTCTGGGGCGGTGACCGACTGGTCCTCATTTGCCTATACTCCTGTCTCAAATCCCTGAATCAGATTCCAACGGTGCCTGGACTCAGGTGGAATCGTCCATGCTCCATCATATGACGTTTGGAACCTGGGGATTTTAGGGTATATCTGAGTATTCAGGATACGTACCTACGGGTACGTACAGAGCCCTCTCGTCAGCATGGGTTCAGGTTTGCTGTGCCACAGCAACACTTGTAATTTTCGGGCTCTGCCTTTTGGGACTGTCCTCAACTCCACCGGGGTTTACCAGCCTTATGGATTTTCTGACAGTTCACCTGTTCAGGGTATCCGAATGCTCCTTTCTCTGGACGGTCTCCTGCTTTTAGCAGGATCACCAAGGTACTTTACCGCCAGGTCAGGATAACCGTGGCTTCTTCTCGGCACAGATAATAAGTCAACGGAGAAAAAGTCCTCCCTACATCCCTCACAGGGTTTTCTTCATCTGGGAGCACTGCTGGATTCTCAGACTCTGAGAATTTTTCTGGCGTAAGATAAGATCTCCACTCTTCAACTTGGAGTGTGCGGATATCTACGCATTCGACATATGTCATTACTCTTTGTGATGCGCGGTCTACCAGAGTGTCTACCTTTTGGTAGGGTGGAATGTGCTCAGTTCCATTCCAGGCCTTGCCATAATTGACTCCCCTCCAGATGGATCGAGTTTTTCCCATCGGATCGCTGTTCGAACGATGATACTTTCTCCGGAGGCAAGTTGGTCTCTGTCCGGGTGGCTATGGCCATCTCGTCCAGGGTGTTCTTTGCTACAGACAGTGTCTGGTCCGCATTCGTTTCGGGGCAGTTGGACGTCTGTCGTTTCTGCCCTGCCACTTAACTTGTTGATACTTTAGGCTGTCTTGGACCTTCACTCTGGCCTAACCCATATGTCACGGTAAACCTGAATAGGTTCAGTCTGACAGTGTCACAACAGTGACTTCCATCTAGGCAACACTGGTAGTTGGGTGGCAATGTCAGGTATGTCATCCATTCTGACATAGTCCAAGGGTCTTCTCCTGGCCAACTCTGCAGTGTTTATTCCCGGAGCTCTCCATTGGGAAGCGGGCTTCCTCAGCCGTCGCGACGTGCATCCCGGGGACTAGTCTCTTCTCCAAGAGAGGTTTCAGCTCCTGGTGAGCAGAGGGGGCCTCCCTGAGGGGATTGATCCTCATGGCCTTCTGACTTGATCACACATTACCGGTGTTACAGTCCAGCTCCAGGAGTACTGAAGCTACCTTCAGTGACTCTTTGTCAGTGAAGTGGTCCTTCCACTTTGTGTACCTGTGTCCTCCGGTCTCCCTTCTTCCTCGAGGTCTTCGGAAGTTTAATTCGAGACGGAGGGGCTTTCCTTCTGGGGGCTCCAGTTCGTCCCAGACATCACTGGTACTAAGATTTTCGGAGTCTCCTCATCGATACTCCGTTCCTACTGCTTCACTATCTGGACCTGTTGTCTCAGGGTCCTTGTTTTTCCCTGGACCTGGATCGTTTGTCTTTGACTGCGCCCCTACTGTGGTCCTAGGGCTTCCCTGGCTCTGTCTTCATTGAGATGTTTAGAGCAGATAGGCCAGACTTTGCTGGGATCTACCACAGACTGTGGCATACATAATTCTTATGGTATCGTACCTGTCGATACGATCCTCCGGTGTCCAGGATTTTCAGATATTCTGGCATTCCTTCCGGCTGGCTTGGGTTTCACCCTTGGCCTGGCCTTCCTGACAGTGCGGATCTCTACACTGTCGGTATGGTTAAGATATGGAATTGCTCCGCTCTGGTATCCAGTTCATCCTTTGGAGTGTTTTCTGGATTATGCCTCCACTTGTCCTCCCTAGGGACTCCTGGGGAGTTAGTAGTGGTTCTTTGTTCCCTCTGGGGACAGTCAATGGAACCGCTGGTTGTGATAGCCATTACATGGTCTATTGTTTAAGCTTTCTCTCTCTCAGGGTGTTTAAATCAACCAGGAGAGTGTCTGAATTGGGAGCGTTCTCATGTGGCTCCCTCTTCTGGAGGGCATCATGTCAGGGTGTGAGTTGCTCTCGCCCTGTGTTTCTTCTTAATGTGGTTTTTAGGTTCCATATTATTCTGGAACTTATGGTACGGCCATTCAGTCCCCAGTCTTCTCGGCTGGTGTGGCCTCATTGACTGTGGTCCGGCCTCTTTGGCTTTATATGATCCGTTCAAGTTCCTTATGGTAATCGGACTCCTTATTGGTGGTCTGCGGTTTCTGGTTTTCACAGGAAACGATGGCCGGCCTATAATGAAATGTTGGCTGGATGGCCTCGTATGTCTTCCTCAGGGGCCTACCCATGGGTAGGCATTTCTGTCGTTGAGGCTTGTTTTTTCTCGGGCCATGTAACCCTCGTGGGCGGCTCGTTGTGGCGCCTCGGCTGTTTTGCCTTACTAGGTGTTCACGTGGTTTTCTGTCCATACCTTTTTAAGGTTCTAGGCATTGGTTTCCTTTGCCTCTCAGGATGCTTCCTTTTTGGCGACGGATTCTCCTCTCAGCACAGGAGCGTCCCCACCCTTGGTTGAACTGCTTTGGGACATCCCCAAGGTCAACCCTGTGGACCCCCTATGGACCCTGAAGTAGAAAACAAGAGATATGGTAAGAACTTACCTTTTGTTATCTCTGTTTCTACGAAGTCCATAGGGTCCACAGGGCGCCCACCCTGACGCACCTGGCTTCATATGGGCTGTGTTACTGGTCACCGGTTTCCCGTCTCCTTTTCTGTGAGTATGGTTCTAGAGTGTTCCAGTTTTCTCTCTCTTTTTCTCTCCTCCTCCGGCCTTTGGCTACTTACAAACTGAGGTGCCTCTGGCTGGGGGGTGGGGTTATAGGGAGAGTGGACCCAAGTGCATCCTGGGAGCTAAAAGCTTTAACTGCGTGGTGCCCGGATTTGTTTCCCAACCTATACCCCAAGTTCAACCCTGTGGACCCTATGGACTTCGTAGAAACAGAGATAACAAAGGTAAGTTCTTACCATATCTCTTGTTTATTATTATATAGGGGAGGGGACCGTATAGTGATATATGAGGGGAAATAACACAGCTCCCAGCACACATTGATATGTGGTATTGTTACTATATAGGGGAGATGGGACTGTCCAGTGATATATGAGGGGGAATAACACAGCTCCCAGCACACACATATCAGTGTGGTATTATTATTATATAGGGGAGAGGAGACTATGGGCCTGATTCAGAGCCGTTCGCTATTTGCGGTCGTTCGTTCAAAAACAAGGGGTGGCTATTCAAATGATCCGTTCGCACATTGCAGTCTGTTCACACCTCTAAGTCTGAACGAGCGAGCAAAACATACGCTCGTTTATTTGATAAAAACGCCCCCTGGCCGCACGCACCATACGTCATGTCCGCTATTTATTAGATTAATCGAGTACATCGTACAGCGTATGAACTGCTCGCTATTCTTGTGGTTGGTGTTTTCAACCGCTATTTTGCGAGCAGTTCTGAGTTAAAAAAAAACAAGTGACGTGGTCAATGACGCTGCTGTATTAATTATGCACTCCCTTAAAACGCCCGTTTTGACCTTTAAGCACGCCTGCGTTCGAATTCCACTCCCCCGTTTTCAAGCACCTTCCCCTGTTACCACCCACATACGCCTCATTCTGTCACTCAAAAAAGCAGGTACTCGCTACATAGCGTACAAACGATTTGCGGCCGCACTGACTGGTTCGCGCATGCGTACTAAAAACCGTACGCATGCGCAGATGTGCGAACATCGCTCGGAACGAGCGTACTGCCGCTAGCGAGCGGCTCTGAATGAGGGCCTATGTACAGTGTTGTATGAGGTGGAATCACACAGCTTCCAGCACACACTGATATGTGGTATTACTATTATATAGGGGTGGGGACCGTACAGTGATATATGAGGGGGAATAATACAGCTCTCATCACACACTGATACGTGGTATTATTATATAGGGGAGAAGGGACTGTACAGTGATATATGAGGGGGAATAATACAGCTCTCATCACACACTGATACGTGGTATTATTATATAGGGGAGAAGGGACTGTACAGTGATATATGAGGGGGAATAATACAGCTCTCATCACACACTGATACGTGGTATTATTATATAGGGGAGAAGGGACTGTACAGTACACATCAATTATGCAATTTTCCTCCACTTTGCAATTTATCACTCCAAAAATGACATATCATTATTGGGTAAGTTGCGTTATTTAAAAAATTCATATTGCCAAATAAGTCCTTAAGGAGGGTGTCCCATTGTTTCTTAACTAAGTCCTGACATTTTTCCTTTATATAGGGATTTTCCCCAACTTTTCACCTGCTTAGGAGGTTATAATAAAGTCGCAAAAAAAGTTATGTAGAATTCGCACCCGTGAAAAACGCATCTAATAGGATTGCGTGATAAGTATATATTTGCATCATAGGCCATTTTTCATGAAAAAGAAGCATATCGTGTCTAATTGAATTCTCCTCTTAATGTGATTGTGGGCATGACAATCTAAAATTTTGTGGAATGATATAACAAAAGCCATAAATAATAATTCTCTTTAATTAATCCCTTTGTAACAAAATTAAAGTTGAGCAATTTGAATAAAAGAAGTGTCTGGGAGGAACAATGCTCCTGGGACCTTACCGTTTTATATTTCCGGGTTTAAACTGCAAAGAATTGTCAGCCGGCTAATTCTAGCCCCCAGCCGCCAGTTGTGGTGGTTTGTCCTTAGCAACATAGGATTGTGTGACTGCGTCTGAGGCGCCTTATGTAGCTGGATCTGAGAAACACTGACCAGATCTCCATAGCTCGGGGAGGAGGGCTTACTGGTCACATGGTGTTTCCTATCTGAGTATGTGACATGTACTCTGATATTTATTGTAAATAATATTTTCATTCTTAGATAATTCAGCTGTAAGGAACCAGAGAGTCTACACTAGACTTCACGTGAGAGTCCTGTATAAATTACTGAGGATGGACAATGACAAGAGTCACATGACTGAGAGAATAATAGATCTCACCCTGGAGATCATCTACCTGCTGACTGGGGAGGTGAGAGGATCTGGGAGTGTCACAGTGACATCACTTTTACCTATACAATACAGGTTCATGACTGGGGAGGTGAGGGAATCTGGGAGTTTCACAGTGACATCACTATTACCTATACAATACAGGTTCATGACTGGGGAGGTGAGGGAATCTGGGAGTTTCACAGTGACATCACTATTACCTATACTAATAATACAGGGACATGAAAAGGAAGGTGAAGGGGATATAGGAGTGTCACAGTGACATCACTTTTATCTACAGTGCATCCGGAAAATATTCACAACACTTCAAATTTTTCCACATTTTGTTATGTTACAGTCTTATTCCAAAATGGAATAACTAAATTTTTGCCCTCAAAATTCTACACACAATACCCCATAATGAGAACGAGTAAAACATTTTTTTTAGATATTTGAAAATGTAATTAAAAAAACGCCAGCAACAGACCGGCATCTCGCACCCTTCGCGGCCCACACTGAGCCCAAATTCGCAGGATTTTGCTCGCAGCCCTACGGGGCTGCGAACAAAATTACGCAAATTCGGGCTGCCGTAAGTGCGGCCATTGCCGCGATGACTTGCACTGGTGACATCATCACGGCTAATTGGATCGACCTCTAAAGCTGCATACACACACAACGATTTTGTTACCAACGATTTTATGAACAATTATCTGTCAGATTTTTTAAAGTGTAATGAACGATTTCTACTTCAGGGTCCATAGGGGGTCCACAGGGTTGACCTTGGGGGTATAGCTGGATCTGGATCCACGGGCACCACGCAGTTAAAGCTTTTCCTGCTCCCAGGATGCACTTGGGTCCATCCTCTATACCCCGCCCCCGAGCCACAGACACCTCAGTTTTAGTTGGTGCCCGGCTGGAGTCGGGTCACCCTGCAGGAGCAGCCCCTAAGCTTATCTTTAAAGAAGAAACGTTTTTATTTTTTCTTGTTTTTTACACTCTTCAGAGTGGCAGCATCAGACTGTCCATTAGGACGCTTATGCTGCCTCTCTTACACCCCGCTGGCGCCGCGACGCCAGTACAGATCTGGGGATCGCGGCGGGACACCAGAGTCTGTACTAGCCGGGCTCTGGGGACTCCCTTCGACTGCTGCCGGAAGCGCTGGGAATCAGGTAAGCCGCGGGTCGCCGAGTGTGGTGGCCCGCGGTTACTAAATGCAGTCGGATGCCTCCGGTCTCTGAGGAGGCATGCCCCGCATGACCGCTAGACCACCAGGGTGTCAGGCTGGCAGCGGGAACCGGCAACTCTGGGGTTAATTGCTAGCCAGGGGAGGCAGCCTTCGCTGTCTAGCGGCTCCTCCCCTCAGCTCAGCGCGCCTTCGCTCTTGTGTGCTGGCGTCGCTGTGCTGCTCTTATCTTGCGGCCACTCCTCCTCTGAGGTCTCTGGCGGCCATCTTCTTTTGGCAAAGCATCGCAGATCTCCCAGGCGGTTCAAGTGGTCCGGTCCCCCTGTGTACCTCTCCCCTGCTAAAGGACAGTGTACACAGCGCTATAGCCATCCCAGACACTGAATCTGGGCGGTTGATTGTAGCAAAAGGTGCAGTGAGTATATCTTCTCTGTATTGTATGAGACTTTTGCTAGTGCTGCCTGTCTGTGACTTAGTTCTACTTACTGTCAGCTTATACCTATCCCTTTCCTTCTCCTACGGCCCGGGCAGGTGTGTGGGGGAGGGGCGTTTTTCTGTGTATCTCACTTATATAAATCAAAGTATTTGTGAGGTCAGTCACATACAGCGGTGTGCTACTCAGTACCATTTTATGGGCTGTTTGTGTTGCATACTTGGGAGTGCACAGGTGTTATACGCCTCACCTCTTCTCTGTGATACATACAGTCAGGTGCATAAATATTGGGACATTGACAGAATTCTCATATTTTGGCCTCTATTCACCACCACAACGGCTTTGAAATAAAACAAACAAGATGTGCTTTAACTGCAGACTTTCAGATTTAATTTGAGGGTAATTACATCCAAATCAGGTGAACGGTGTAGGAATTACAACGGTTTCTGTATGTGCCTCCCACTTTTTAAGGGGCCAAAAGTAATGGGACTATCAACTCAAAAGCTATTTCATGGACAGGTGTGGGCTATTCCCTCGTTATTTCATTATCAATTAAGCAGGTAAAAGGTCGAGTTGATTCTTGGTGTGACATTTGCATTTGGAATCAGTTGCTGTCGACTCTCAATATGAGATCCAAAGAGCTGTCACTATCAGTGAAGCAAGCCATCATTAGGCTGAAAAATCAAAACAAACCCATCAGAGAGATAGCAAAAACATTAGGTGTGGCCAAATCAACTGTTTGGAACATTCTTAAAAAGAAAGAACGCATCGGAGAGCTCAGCAACACCAAAAGACCCGGAAGACCACGGAAATCAACTGTGGTGGATGGCAGTAGAATTATTTCCCTGGTGAAGAAAAACCCGTTCACAACAGTTGGCCAAATCAAGAACACTCTCCAGGAGGTAGGTGTGTATGTGTCAAAGTCAACAATCAAGAGAAGATTTCACAAGTGTGAATATAGAGGGTTCACCACAAGATGTAAACCATTGGTGAGCCTCAAAAACAGGAAGACCAGATTAGAGTTTGCCAAACAACATCTAAAAAAGCCATTACAGTTCTGGAACAACATCCTATGGACAGATGAGACAAAGATCAACTTGTACCAGAGTGATGGGAAGCGAAGGGTATGGAGAAGGAAAGGAACTGCTCATGATCCAAAACATACCACCTCATCAGTGAAGCATGGTGGTGGTAGTGTCATGGTGTGGGCATGTATGGCTGCCAATGGAACTGGTTCCCTTCTATTTATTGATGATGTGACTGCTGACAAAAGCAGCAGAATGAATTCTGAAGTGTTTCGGGCAATATTATATGCTCATATTCAGTCAAATGCTTCAGAACTCATTGGACGGCACTTCACAGTGCAGATGGACAATGACCCGAAGCATACTGCAAAAGCAACCAAAGAGTTTTTTAAGGCTAAAAAGTGGAATGTTATGCAATGGCCAAGTCAATCCCCTGACCTGAATCCGATTGAACATGCATTTCACTTGATGAAGACAAAACTGAAGGGAAAATACCCCAAGAACAAGCAGGAACTGAAGACATTTGCAGTAGAGGCCTGGCAGAGCATCACCAGGGATGAAACCCAGCGTCTGGTGATGTCTATACGTTCCAGACTTCAGGCTGTAATTGCCTGCAAAGGATTTGCAACAAAGTATTAAAAAGTGAAAGTTTGATTTAGGATTGTTTAGTTTGTCCCATTACTCTTGGCCCCTTAAAAAGTGGGAGGCACATATAGACACCGTTGTAATTCCTACACCGTTAACCTGATTTGGATGTAATTACCCTCAAATTAAATCTGAAAGTCTGCAGTTAAAGCACATCTTGTTTGTTTCATTTAAAAGCCATTGTGGTGGTGAATAGAGGCCAAAATATGAGAATTCTGTCAATGTCCCAATATTTATGCACCTGACTGTATATCTATAGATCTACAGGGACATGACTGATAAGGTGAGGGGATCTGGGAGTGTCAGTGACATCACTTATATCCATACTAATAGTACAGGGACATGACTGGGGAGGTGAGGGGATTTGGGAGTGTCACAGTGACATTAATTATAGCTATAGTTATAATACAGGGACATGAGGTAAGGTGAGGGGATTTGGGAGTGTCACAGTGACATCACTTATATCTATACTAATAATACAGGGACATGACTGGGGAGGTAAGAAAGGCCTGGGAATGTCACAGTGACTTCACTTATATCTATAGTAATAATACAGGGCCATGACTGGGGAGGTGAGGGGATCTGGGAGTGTCACAGTGACATCACATATCTATAGTAATGATACAGGGACATGACTGGGGAGGTGAGGGGATCTGGGAATGTCACAGTGACATCACATATCTATAGTAATAATACAGGGACATGACTGGGGAGGTGAGAGGGTCTGGGAGTATCCCAGTGACATCACTTATATCTATAGTAATAATATAGGGATATTACTGGGGAGGTGAGGGGATCTGGGACTGTCACAGTGACATAACTTATATCTATAATAATAATACAGGGGCATGACTGGGAAAGTGAGGGGATCTGGGTGTCAGTGACATCACTTATATCTATAGTAATAATACAGGGACATGACTGGGGAGGTGAGGGGATCTTGGAGTGTCACAGTGACATCACTTTATAGTAATAATACAGGGACATGACTGGGGAGGTGAGAGGATCTGGGGGTGTCACAGTGACATCACTTATATCTATAGTAATACAGGGACATAACTGGGGAGGTGAGGATCTGGGAGTATTACAGTGACATTACTTATATCTATAGTAATACATGGACATGACTGGGGAGCTAAACTGATCTGTTACTGTCACAGTGACATCATTTATATCTATAGTTATGACAGATATATAACTGGGGAGTTGAAGGGATCTGTGAGTATCACAGTGACATCACATATCTATAGTAATAATATAGAGACATACATATTATCAGTGCATCAATACTCACAGTAGCTGGGATATATCACATTGCTCACTGGTATCATGTTTAGTTTCTTTTCTATCACAAGATGGCAGGAGATGTGGTATATTCTGTCCACTTTCCTATATATGGTAAACGGTTACAGATAGGATAGGGGTTTTATTTGTAAGACTGACCCATCTTGCATATTGTGCACTGATGACACCTAAGTAAACAGCTCCATGAGTATAATTGTACCCTTTTATTGATATCTCAAAAGGATTACACAGTAGTGAAGAAGACATCCAGTGAGTGTCAGACACCCAGCAGCCGTCCCTGTGTGTCAGGAGGACTGAGCAGGACCCAGAGCCCCATCACGGTGCCTCCACCTTACTCACTGATACATGAGAGAGACAATGACCAGAAAATCCTGGAACTCACCAAAAGGATTATTCAGCTACTGACTGGAGAGGTGACTGCTGGGAATGGGACATTATACAGTAACACCAGGGGATGTGTCTGGGTGATGACTGGAGAGGTGACTGCTGGGAATAGGACATTATACAGTAACTCCAGGGGATGTGTCTGTGTAATGACTGGGGAGGTGACTGCTGGGAATAGGACATTATACAGTAACACCAGGGGATGTGTGTGGGTGATGACTGGAGAGGTGACTGCTGGGAATGAGACATTATACAGTAACACCAGGGGATGTGTCAGGTTGATGACTGGAGAGGTGACTGCTGGGAATGGGACATTATACAGTAACACCAGGGGATGTGTCTGGGTGATGGCTGGAGAGGTGACTGCTGGGAATGGGACATTATACAGTAACGCCAGGGCATGTGTCTGGGTGATGACTGGAGAGGTGACTGCTGGAAATGGGACATTATACACTAACACCAGGGGATGTGTCTGGGTGATGCTGGAAATGGGACATTATACAGTAACACCAGGGGATGTGTCTGGGTAATGACTGTATCATTGTGTGTGTCAGGTTCCTATAAGGTGTCTGGATGTCACTGTCTATGTCTCCATGCAGGAGGGGAAGTATATAGAGGAATACAGGGGTCTGAACAAGGATGTGATGATGGAGAAACATCGGCCCCTCACATCACTGGGTAAGACGAGACTGTCATTTATTGTACACGGTCGAGCAGGTATGGGTGCCCCCTATATACACACATCATCTGATAATCACATATATACAATGTACTAAGTCACTGTGTCTCCTACAGATGGACCCAATTTCAGACATACCCCAGAGAGATGTCCCCGTCCTCTGTATTTACAGTATTGTACAGAGGAGAATCACAGGATCCCACAGGATCATCAGGTAGATGGATTTATAGTATCACCAATATACCAAAGTGACTGTCACTATATGATCCTTACAGAAACTGTGTGTGTATTATTAACCATAACTCTTTTACTTAATGTGAATTAATTTCTGACATTTTTTAAATGTTATTTTCTTGTTTTGTGGGTTACTTAGGGTGAAAGTCTGGCTAATATAAAGGCAGAAGATATAAAGGGAGAAGAAGAGACGTATGTGACTTATATGAAGGCAGAAGATAAAGAGGGAGAAGAAGAGACGTATGTGACTGATAATAAGGCAGAAGATATAAAGGGAGAAGAAGAGACGTATGTGACTGATATGAAGGCAGAAGATATAGAGGGAGAAGAAGAGGCGTATGTGACTGATATGAAGGCAGATGATGTAGAGGGAGAAGAAGAGGCTTATGTGACTGATATGAAGGCAGAAGATATAGAGGGAGAAGAAGAGGCGTATGTGACTGATATGAAGGCAGAAGATGTAGAGGGAGAAGAAGAGACGTATGTGACTGATATGAAGGCAGAAGATATAGAGGGAGAAGAAGAGACGTATGTGACTGATATGAAGGCAGAAGATGTAGAGGGAGAAGAAGAGACGTATGTGACTGATATGAAGGCTGAAAATACAGAGGGAGAACAAGAGACGTATGTGATGAGTAATCTGCAGTATAAGCATGAGGAAATCCCTACAGATATCAGCACAGGTGAGGAAAAAACACTTATTACAGTTGCTCAATCACTACAATAATGTCTTATCCTACACCCTGCTCTGTCAGTACAGACTAATAAAGAAAATGTAACTGCCCAGTTGCGGAGTCAGAAGTCATCAGCCCCTATTATACTCCTGCTCTCCCCCTCACATCATCTCGTGTTACCAGCCCAGAGGTCTGACCAGTCTCCTCCCCGCACTCTCTGGTGTATCTCATACATCAGGAGCCATCAGCCCCTATTAAACTCCTGCACTCCTCCTCCCACCATGTCACTGTGTGTTACCAGCCCGGAGATCTGACCAGTGTCCACCCTACACTCTCTGGTATTTCTCATACATTAGGAGCCATCAGCCTCTAATATACTCCTGCTCTCTCCCTCACATCATGTCGTGTTACCAGCCCAGAGATCTGACCAGTCCCCCCCCCCCCCCCCACTCTCTGGTGTATCTCATACATCAGGAGCCATCAGCGCCTATTATACTCCTGCTCTCTCCCTCACATCCTGTCACTTTGTGTTACCAGCCCAGAGATCTGACCAGTCTCCTCCCCACACTCTCTGGTGTATCTCATACATCATGAGCCATCAGCCTCTATTATACTCCTGTTCTCCTCCTCAGCCCAGAGATCTGACCAGTCTCCTCACCACACATTACTACTATACACCCCCTTATGTGCTGTTTATACCCCTCACCCACAGTACATGCTGCACATTACTACTATACACCCCCTTATGTGCTGTCTATACCCCTCACCCACAGTGTATGCTGCACATTACTACTATACACCCCCTTATGTGCTGTCTATACTCCTCACCTACATTATATGCTGCACATTACTACTATACATCCCCTTATGTGCTGTCTATACCCCTCACCCACAGTGTATGCTGCACAGTACTACTATACACCCCCTTATGTGCGCCCTATACCCCTCACCCCCTTATGGGCTGTCTATACCCCTCACCTACAGTGTATGCTGCACATTACTACGATACACCCCATTATGTGCTGTCTATACCCCTCACCCACAGTATATGCTGCACATTACTACTATACACCCCCTTATGTGCTGTATATACCCCTCACCCACAATGTATGCTGCACATTACTACTATACACCCCTTATGTGCTGTCTGTACCCCTCACCCACAGTGTATGCTGCACAGTACTACTATACATCCCCTTATGTGCTGCCTATACCTCTCCCCCACAGTATATGCTGCACAGTACTACTATACACCCCCTTATGTGCTGTCTATACCCCTCACCCACAGTATATGCTGCACATTACTACTATACACCCCCTTATGTGCTGTCTATACCCCTCACCCACAGTATATGCTGCACATTACTACTATACACCCCCTTATGTGCTGTCTATACCCCTCACCCACAATGTATGCTGCACATTACTACTATACACCCCTTATGTGCTGTCTATACCCCTCACCCACAGTATATGCTGCACATTACTACTCTACACCCCGTCTGTGCTGCCTACACCCCTCACCCACAGTATATGCTGCACATTACTACTTTACATCCCCTTATGTGCTGTCTATACCCCTCACCTACAGTATATGCTGCACATTACTACTATACACCCCCTTATGTGCTGTGTATACCCCTCACCCACAGTACATGCTGCACAGTATTACTATACACCCCTTATGTGCTGTCTATACCCCTCATCCACAGTATATGCTGCACATTACTACTCTACACCCCATTATGTACTGTCTATACCACTCACCCACAGTGTATGCTGCACATTACTACTATACACCCCCTTATGTGCTGTCTATACCCCTCACCTACAGTATATGCTGCACAGTACTACTGTATACCCCCTTATGTGCTGTCTATACCCCTCACCCACAGTGTATGCTGCACATTACTACTATACACCCCTTATGTGCTGTATATACCCCTCACCTACAGTATATACTGCACATTACTACTATACACCCCTTATGTGCTGTCTATACCCCTCACCTACAGTATATACTGCACAGTACTACTATACGCCCCCTTATGTGCTGCCTATACCCCTCACCTACAGTATATGCTGCACATTACTACTATACACCCCTTATGTGCTGTCTGTACCCCTCACCCACAGTATATGCTGCACATTACTACTATACACCCCCTTATGTGCTGTCTGTACCCCTCACCCACAGTATATGCTGCACATTACTACTATACACCCCCTTATGTGCTGTCTATACCCCTCACCCACAGTATATGCTGCACATTACTACTATACACCCCTTATGTGCTGTCTATACCCCTCACCCACAGTATATGCTATACATTACTACTGTACACCCCCTTATGTGCTGTCTATACCCCTTACCCACAGTATATGCTGCACATTACTACTATACACCCCATTATACCCCTCACCCACAGTATATGCTGCACAGTACTACTATACACCCCCTTATGTGCTGCCTATACCCCTCACCCACAGTATATGCTGCACAGTACTACTATACACCCCCTTATGTGCTGCCTATACCCCTCACCTAAAGTTTATGCTGCACATTAATACTATACACCCCCTTATGTGCTGTCTATACCCCTCACCTACAGTATATGCTGCACAGTACTACTATACACCCCCCAATGTGCTGCCTATACTTCTCACCCACAGTATATGCTGCACATTACTACTATACACCCCATTATACCTTTCACCCACAGTATATGCTGCACAGTACTACTATTCACCCCCTTATGTGCTGCCTATACCCCCCACCCACAGTATATGCTATACATTACTACTTTACACCCCCTTATGTGCTGTCTATACCCCTTACCCACAGTATATGCTGCACATTACTACTATACACCCCATTATACCCCTCACCCACAGTATATGCTGCACAGTACTACTATACACCCCCTTATGTGCTGCCTGTACCCCTCACCCACAGTATATGCTGCACAGTACTACTATACACCCCCTTATGTGCTGCCTATACCCCTCACCTAAAGTTTATGCTGCACATTAATACTATACACCCCCTTATGTGCTGTCTATACCCCTCACCTACAGTATATGCTGCACAGTACTACTATACACCCCCCAATGTGCTGCCTATACTTCTCACCCACAGTATATGCTGCACATTACTACTATACACCCCATTATACCTTTCACCCACAGTATATGCTGCACAGTACTACTATTCACCCCCTTATGTGCTACCTATACCCCCCACCCACAGTATATGCTATACATTACTACTTTACACCCCCTTATGTGCTGTCTATACCCCTTACCCACAGTATATGCTGCACATTACTACTATACACCCCATTATACCCCTCACCCACAGTATATGCTGCACAGTACTACTATACACCCCCTTATGTGCTGCCTATACCCCTCACCCACAGTATATGCTGCACAGTACTACTATACACCCCCTTATGTGCAGCCTATACCCCTCACCCACATTATGTGCTGCACATTGCCACTATACCATCCCTTAGGTGCTGTCTATACCTTTCACCCACAGTATATGCTGCACATTACTACTATACACCCCCTTATGTGCTGTCTATACCCCTCACCCACATTATGTGCTGCACATTGCCACTATACCATCCCTTAGGTGCTGTCTATACCTTTCACCCACAGTATATGCTACACAAATGTACAAACCATGAAATATCCAATGCCAACTGACGAGGGCTGTCATTGCTAGGTTATGTGATTCTCTTTATATTTTAAGACAAGAGTCATCTTTGTTATTTTGTAAATGTATCATAATTACAATCTGGAAAAAGAAACAAAACCACTAAACATTGAGAACTTAGTAATTGTAGGAATTCTATCCATACACTTTATTTTATTTCCTACAGATGGACGCACAATCAAGAATACCTCAGAAGGAGATCTCATTTTGTGTTTACATTTTAAAAAAGAAGACAACATCAGAGAGGGTTCTTCAAGAGACGTCCCCATTACTCAATATTTGCATCCAGAATGTCACAGTGCAGATATATCATCTGGTCCCTCTAATCATGAGAAATGTTCCCCTGATACCTCCAATATTGCTACACACAGTACAGCTCACCAAGGTGATAAAAACTTTTTCTGTTCTGAATGTGGGAAATTTTTCACAAGGAAAACCAGTCTTGTTACACATCAGAGATATCACACAGGGGAGAAACCATTTCCATGCTCTGAGTGTGGGAAATGTTTCACAAGGAAAACAAGTCTTGTTACACATCAGAGATGTCACGCAGGTGAGAAACCATTTCCATGCTCTGAGTGTGGGAAATGTTTCTCAAAGAAATCACATCTTGTTATACATCAGAGATATCACACAGGGGAGAAACCATTTCCATGTTCTGAGTGTGGGAAATGTTTTACAGCAAAATCAAATCTTGTTACACATCATAGAACTCACACAGGGGAAAGACCGTTTCTATGCTCTGAGTGTGGGAAATGTTTCACAGAGAAAGCAGTTCTTATTAGACATCAGAGACATCACACAGGGGAGAAACCATTTCCATGCTCTGAGTGTGGGAAATGGTTTACCCAGAAATCACTGCTTGTTACACATCAGAGAACTCACACAGGGGATAAACCTTTTCCATGCTCTGAGTGTGGGAAATGTTTAAGAAAGAAATCATCTCTTGTTACACATCAGAGACGTCACACAGGGGAGAAGCCATTTCCATGCTCGGAGTGTGGGAAATGTTTTTCACAGAAATCAAATCTTATTACACATCAAATAATACATAAAAAAAAACATGAGCTGAAAGACATAAAACATAATACTTTAAATTATTCAAATGCTTAAATTTTTTTGGGCTAATCTTTTGTGTTTTCAGTATCAGCAATAGTAGAATAGACAATAAACAGCGTCATCAGTAGACTAAACATTGGTACATTTTCCACCCAACAATCAACCTGTAATAAAAGAGAAGTATATATTTCACAATCATGTACAACAGAAGGGAACAGACATTGCAAAGAGCAGGGAGGGAAAGATGTTTTTGTGTTGCTAACCGAAAGCAAGTAGTCTTCAGTCTCCTTAAACTCTAGCCAAGAGATCCATGTGGTGATATATTCCCAATGTCAGTCCATCGTGGAGAACATCACATCTTCCATCTGATGTTATACGTATGTGATGTAATGAGTTGCTGTAATTGTCATTACCTGTGTGTGATGGGGATCAGTGAAGCATAGATTATAGTAGCACACTGCCTGTTATATACTTACACACACACAGTGCTATGTATGTCCTTTCATCACTCTGCATTTCATTCCACTGACCAATTGCCTTAGATGTAGGTCTGTGTCTTATCAGCCAGACTATATCTTACTATTCAGTCTTAGGGGGCAGCTAGCTGAGGGGGCAACTAACTGTGGTAATACACAAAGTGTAGAATAACTAAGTGGGTTTTCTAAACAAGTTAAAAAAAAAACAGTGTAACAAACATTGATCACCATCTGTGACCAGGTAACTTCATATTCAAACTTGACATTTGTTTATGTACTGTCCTACAATTTTCACCCTTTTAATCCAAAATCAACATGTTTTAAATATTGATTGTTCTAATATCACTCCATGGTATCTTCTCTAAGGCTATTACATCCGTCACTCTCCCTGTATGTCAACCCTCTGTACACATTGCCACCTCATTACTCTACTCCCCTCTTATATACACACACGAGCTTTTTCCTATATCACTCCATGGTATCTTCTCTAAGGCTATTACATCCGTTACTCTCCCTGTATGTCACCCCTCTGTACACATTGCCACCTCATTACTCTACTCCCCTCTTATATACACACATGAGCTTTTTCCTATATCACTCCATGGTATCTTCTCTAAGGCAATTACATCTGTCACTCTCCCTGTATGTCACCCCTCTGTACACATTGCTGCCTCATTACTCTACTCCCCTCTTATATACACACATGAGCTTTTTCCTATATCACTGCATGGTATCTTCTCTAAGGCTATTACTCCCATCACTCTCCCTGTATGTCACCCCTCTGTACACATTGCCACCTCATTACTCTACTCCCCTCTTATATACACACATGAGCTTTTTCCTATATCACTCCATGGTATCTTCTCTAAGGCTATTACATCCGTCACTCTCCCTGTATGTCACCCCTCTGTACACATTGCCTCCTCATTACGCTACTCCCCTCTTATATACACACATGAGCTTTTTCCTATATCACTCCATGGTATCTTCTCTAAGGCTATTACATCTGTCACTCTCCCTGTATCTCACCCCTCTGTACACATTGTCTCCTCATTACTATACTCCCCTCTTATATACACACATGAGCTTTTTCCTATATCACTCCATGGTATCTTCTCTAAGGCTATTACATACGTCACTCTCCCTGTATGTCACCCCTCTGTACACATTGCCACCTCATTACTCTACTCCCCTCTTATATACACGCATGAGCTTTTTCCTATATCACTCCATGGTATCTTCTCTAAGGCTATTACATCTGTCACTCTCCCTGTATGTCACCCCTCTGTACACATTGCTGCCTCATTACTCTACTCCCCTCTTATATACACACATGAGCTTTTTCCTATATCACTGCATGGTATCTTCTCTAAGGCTATTACTCCCATCACTCTCCCTGTATGTCACCCCTCTGTACACATTGCCACCTCATTACTCTACTCCCCTCTTATATACACACATGAGCTTTTTCCTATTTCACTCCATGGTATCTTCTCTAAGGCTATTACATCCGTCACTCTCCCTGTATGTCACCCCTCTGTACACATTGCCTCCTCATTACGCTACTCCCCTCTTATATACACACATGAGCTTTTTCCTATGTCACTCCATGGTATCTTCTCTAAGGCTATTACATCTGTCACTCTCCCTGTATCTCACCCTCTGTACACATTGCCGCCTCATTACTCTACTCCCCTCTTATATACACACATGAGCTTTTTCCTATATCACTCCATGGTATCTTCTCTAAGGCTATTACATCCGTCACTCTCCCTGTATGTCACCCCTCTGTACACATTGCCTCCTCATTACGCTACTTCCCTCTTATATACACACATGAGCTTTTTCCTATATCACTCCATGGTATCTTCTCTAAGGCTATTACATCTGTCACTCTCCCTGTATCTCACCCCTCTGTACACATTGCCTCCTCATTACTATACTCCCCTATTATATACACACATGAGCTATTTTCTTATCTATATACACTGACAAACATCCTTAACCTGTCACCATAAAAATCTTTCATACACCTCCTACAACTATAATTATCTCTCTCCTGCTTCTATTTGCTGGTGACATATCTCCAAATCTAGGCCCCACTCATAACGGACCATAAATCCAAGAAACCTCATAAACATCATGTTTCTCCCATCACCCTCCCAGGCAGTGGCGGGCTGGGCCGGGGGGCAGGGTGCCATGTGCCCCCCGGGCCGCAGCGTCCACAGACTGCACCGCGTGTGTAGCGCTGACCGGACGGTCAGCGCTACACAGCACAAACACACAGCCGCCGGAGCCGGCAGCTGTGTGTTTGCTTTAGCAGCTGATGAGAGTCAGACAGACTCTCATCGGCTGCTGCTCCCACTGCCAGAGCCGGACATCTTCCGGCTCCCACTGTGGGTAATGGGAGTCCCATGACGCGTCACTCCCATAATGCAAAGCGGCAGACGGAGGAGCTGATCTCGGCGGCGGGAGCAGGAGCCGGTGTCAGGTAAGTGTTTTTTTTTTTTTAATATGTGTCTACTGCGGGGGGTCTGGCACTATAAGGAGGAGACCACTACTGGGGGCACTACAAAGGGTGGGACTACTACTACTGGGGGCGCTACAAGGGGGGAGACTACTACTACTGGGGGCACTACAAGGGGGGGACTGCTACTACTGGGGTCACTACAAGGGGGGGGACTACTACTGGGGGCACTACAAGGGGGGGGAATACTACTGGGGGCACTACAAGGGGGGACTACTACTAGGGGCACTACAAGGTGAGGGGACTACTACTAGGGGCATTGCATAGGGGGGAGGGGACTACTACTAGGGGCACTACATAGGGGGGAGGGGACTACCACTGGGGGCACTGCATCGAGGGACCACTGCTGGTGGCTCTATATACAGGGCAATAGTTGGGGTACTGCATAGGGGGAAGACTACAACTGGGGCCACTATTTAAGGGGCACTGCATAAGGGTTACTGGGGGCACTATAAGGGGCTTACTACTGGGGGCACAAGGGGCACTGCATAGGGGGGATCACTACTGGGGGCACTACTCGATACGGGTGTCCTCTCCTGTGGCACTGCATATGGGCACTACGACAGGGCTGCCCCTAATCTTTATTTTTACCTTACATTAATCCCATATGGACCCGCCTCCTCCCTAGAACACTTGGGGGGGGGGGCGCCGTAGCATGCACGTTCTTTCGGGCACCCTGGCTACACGCTACTCCTCTGCCAGGGCCACCTGCATGCATTTGCCCCCCAGGCTAAAAGTTGCCAGCCAGCCCCTGCTCCCAGTCACTATAATGTGCCTTATGGAATGCTGCTCCATCTGCAACAAATTTACATCCATCCATGACTCTTTATCTCATAGAACCTCAACCTTCTGGCGATAACAGAAACATGGCTCACACAATCAGTCACTCCCTCCCCTGCAGCACTGTCGCACAATCAGACACTCCCTCCCCTGCAGCACTGTCACACCATCAGACACTCCCTCCCCTGCAGCACTGTCACACCATCAGACACTCCCTCCCTTGCAGCACTGTCACACAATCAGACACTCCCTCCCCTGCAGCACTGTCACACAATCAGTCACTCCCTCCCCTGCAGTACTGTCACACAATCAGACACTCCCTCTGCAGCACTGTCACACAATCAGACGCTCCCTCCCCTGCAGCACTGTCACACAATCAGACGCTCCCTCCCCTGCAGCACTGTCACACAATCAGACACTCCCTCCCCTGCAGCACTGTCACACAGACACTCCCTCCCCTGCAGCACTGTCACACAGACACTCCCTCCCCTGCAGCACTGTCACACAATCAGACACTCCCTCCCCTGCAGCACTGTCACACAATCAGTCACTCCCTCCCCTGCAGCACTGTCACACAATCAGTCACTCCCTCCCCTGCAGCACTGTCACACAATCAGACACTCCCTCCCCTGCAGCACTGTCACACAATCAGACACTCCCTCCCCTGCAGCACTGTCACACAATCAGACACTCCCTCCCCTGCAGCACTGTCACACAATCAGACACTCCCTCCACTGCAGCACTGTCACACAATCATACACTCCCTCCCCTGTAGCACTGTCACACGGTGATCTACACGTCACACACACCTCCAGGCCTGGTAATAGTAAAGGAGGAGGGGTTGGAATATTACTGTCCCAATCTATCACATACACAGTTCTCCCACAGGTACCATCACTCACATTACATCATTTGTACATTCTATCAGGACTGTCACCCCTTTCTCCCTGCGTGTTGCTGTCTATCGCCCACCTGGGCAACCCCAACAATCTCTGGAACATATTTCTGCCTGGCTCCCTCACTTCCTATCCTCAGACATCTCCACCATCATCATGGGTGATATCAGTATCACTACTGACAGCCCACAATCACCTCATGTCTCCAATCTACTCTTTGTGACCTCCTCTCTGCCAATGGTCTCCTCTACTCATCAGGAGGGTCACTGCCTTGTTCTGCTAACACCAAGGAAGAACTAGAAGAGGTTGTCAGTCATTGATGCACATGTATAATATATAACTTATTGTTAGCTGTAACATGTATAGATTATATGCAGTCAGTGAGATATTAAAAGAAAGAGAATAAGAAATGTGAATATATAATGAAGCGTGTGTAATAAGGAAATTCTGAGCCGTACGGCCCTACCATTAATTGCTCATATTTATGTGTATATATACGTGTCTTTCTCACTTGTTATATATCGTTATATATTGTGATAATAAATTATTCTTAATCTCTCAATATTGATCAGTGTTTTATTCTCTGTACTCATGTCTATTTCACATTCACTGGTGATCCCAAAACAGATCTTTCATAGAGAATATCATCTGATTCCTTTTACAGTACAGACAAATTAGCCAGAGTATAATGTTTTGTACAATGTATCTCCTGATAGAATCCTTGTCACGACCAGGGCTGTGCAGCGCCGGAGGTTGCGGACCTTACCTGTCCGGGTGCTCTGGCGGGGTCCCTTCGGCTGGGGTACTGGCTTCCGGTGGTGCATGTGTGCAGGTGAGTCCTGAGGGACGGTGGCTGGGCTGCAGGCTGTGGCTCATGTGTGAGAGGTGGGTGCGGTGCAGTGCCTGCTGCCGTGCAGGTGTACGTCTGTTCCTCACCTTGCGTCGCACCCTCTCACCTTCAGGCCGTGTGTTGAACAGACGGTCCTGGAACTTCCAAATAGAACACGGACACAATGACCTAGGGGGAAGGAGACGAGGTGAGTACCGTCCTTCCTCACGTCGACCGACACGCCCTACCGAACCGAGGGATAAATTCAGGTTTTAAGTGAAGATCATCACTGGCACTTTTGGCCTCAGATCCCGAATTTTCACCTATAGGTACTCACGCACCAGGTGAAGATCCGTCCTTGCAGCGGGTTGCAAGGTTCACCGTCCGCCCAGAAGGAAGGAGAGATAGATAGTGACAAACAAACAGGGAGAGACAGTACACACAGATATTTCTCACCTTGTCCACTCTTGCTCTTCGTCCGCTCACTCGCCTACAGGTCCCTGTAAGGAGATACACCACACAGCCGTGCAGGGCCTAAACCTATGTCAAGCAACTACACATACTAAAACAGCATCACCCTCAACCTACAGTGTGTGTAGTGCGACAGATATAACAATAACTAAACTTTTGCCCTGCACGGAACACCAATCACAGACTATAAGTATACAAGAGCAAAACACGGTGCTGTCCCTTTAAATGTCTGCTACCTACCTATCCAGAGCTGGCCAGCTCCTCTTCTTAGTAACTGGGGGAAACTCTAGCTCACTGGTGGGAGCCGGACAGCTCTCCACCACTGCTCACACCTCTAATCATCTATGCGGGGCTACCTTTCTATATGAGGGGCACACCTAATGGGCTCAGGGCCCTGGGCCTAACGCCCAGGGTCTTACCAGCGGCTCAGGGCTTATGCCTGCCTACTGCAGGGTACACGAGGGACTTGGGCCTACTGCCCAGAGTCCCCTTTTTCTATATTGTAGCTCAGGTCTAGGTTCCTGCCTAACGTTGGGCACTGGTAGTGGCCTGGGCCTAATGCCCAGACCACTTTTTATGGAGCTCAGGCCTATTTGCCTGCCTATCTGTGGGGCTCACTTAGCGGTCCGGGCCTAATGCCCAGACCACCTTATATTTTGGGTGGCTCGGGCAGTTGCCCGGCTACTTTATTATTTAGTGACCTGGGCCTAGTACCCAGGCCACTCACACCTGATTAAGGGCCAATCCTTTAATGGGGCCTAATGCCCGCTATTGTGCCCTGGGCCTTGTGCCCGCCTATTTGCGCACGGGCCTAGTGCCCGACAACCCTGGCGGTCTAGGGAGGGGGGGTATATGGTGGGCCTCACGGAGGGCCTACCTGCTACGTTGAAAGAGGCTGCGGGGGGAACTTCGTGTTGCTCTTTTACTTCCCTCCCCCGCATTCTTCGGCCGCTGGCCCATCCTGGCCAGCGGCGCCGCCTTCTTTTCTTCTTCCAGTCGGCGCCGCCTGTCTTCACTCGACAGCGGCGTCTTCTGGCCTCTTCCGCGGCCGCCGCCCCTGTTGACGCGCCGATCTTCCGCTCTTCGGGAGGTCTTTCCTCCCTCTCCGCCGCCGAACTTCCTTTTCCCGCTCGGCGCCGTCTAATACAAGACGGCGCGAGTGGGCGGGGCTATGACGCAGCGAGCCACGATTTGCTCGTCGCGTCCGTCTCTGATTGGCTGCTGGCCCGCGAGCCAGGTTTGGCTTGCGGCCAGAGCCAAACACCCGCCGCACGGAGCGCCGTGCCCAACGCTTGACCGGCGCTGGGAGCAGGTACTCTGTCCCAGCGCCGGCTACCCGCCACTTCTTGGCTGCCGGGCACCAAGCTCCGCTGAGCTTGCGCCCGGAGCCAAGCTTCTCCCGGCGCCACTGTACCATTGGCACTGATGAAAGGGACCAGGCGGTCCCTTCACCAGGTGCCCGCGGTGTCTGCATCGACGCTGGGGACCTCACTGTCCCAGTGCCGGCAACGGATGTGTCCCGCAGAGGACACATGTCCCTGCAACTCTGCTGATGCTGGGATCAAACACTTGGGTATGTGACCTGTTCTGCCTATCCAGTCACAGCATCATCCTGGGAGTCCTAGCAACCAATCATGCACCTTCCTTGGATACTTAATGGCTGTGTGGAAGTCCTTTAGTTGCCAGTGCAACGTTATACACAGTGCTAGCTGCGCGCTAGTTCTCTGTGCTCCCTTGTGTTATAGCTGTATCCTGCAGTTATAGCTGTGTGCTAGTTCTCTGTGCTCCCTTGTGTTATAGCTGTATCCTGCAGTTATAGCTGTGTGCTAGTTCTCTGTGCTCCCTTGTGTTATAGCTGTATCCTGCAGTTATAGCTGTGCGCTAGTTCTCTGTGCTCCATTGTGTTATTGCTGTATCCTGCAGTGCTAGCTGTGCGCTAGTTCTCTGTGCTCCCTTGTGTTAAAGCTGTATCCTGCAGTGCTAGCTGTGCGCTAGTTCTCTGTGCTCCCTTGTGTTATAGCTGTATCCTGCAGTGCTAGCTGTGCGCTAGTTCTCTGTGCTCCCTTGTGTTATAGCTGTATCCTGCAGTGCTAGCTGTGCGCTAGTTCTCTGTGCTCCCTTGTGTTATAGCTGTATCCTGCAGTTATAGCTGTGCGCTAGTTCTCTGTGCTCCCTTGTGTTATTGCTGTATCCTGCAGTGCTAGCTGTGCGCTAGTTCTCTGTGCTCCCTTGTGTTATAGCTGTATCCTGCAGTGCTAGCTGTGCGCTAGTTCTCTGTGCTCCCTTGTGTTATAGCTGTATCCTGCAGTTATAGCTGTGCGCTAGTTCTCTGTGCTCCCTTGTGTTATTGCTGTATCCTGCAGTGCTAGCTGTGCGCTAGTTCTCTGTGCTCCCTTGTGTTATTGCTGTATCCTGCAGTGCTAGCTGTGCGCTAGTTCTCTGTGCTCCCTTGTGTTATAGCGGTATCCTGCAGTGCTAGCTGTGTGCTAGTTCTCTGTGCTCCCTTGTGTTATAGCTGTATCCTGAAGTACTAGCTGTGTGCTAGTTCTCTGTGCTCCCTTGTGTTATAGCTGTGTCCTGCAGTTATAGCTGTGTGCTAGTTCTCTGTGCTCCCTTGTGTTATAGCTGTATCCTGCAGTGCTAGCTGTGTGCTAGTTCTCTGTGCTCCCTTGTGTTATAGCTGTATCCTGCAGTGCTAGCTGTGCGCTAGTTCTCTGTGCACCCTTGTGTTATAGCTGTATCCTGCAGTGCTAGCTGTGCGCTAGTTCTCTGAGCTCCCTTGTGTTATAGCTGTATCCTGCAGTTATAGCTGTGCGCTAGTTCTCTGTGCTCCCTTGTGTTATAGCTGTGTTCTGCAGTTATAGCTGTGCGCTAGTTCTCTGTGCTCCCTTGTGTTATAGCTGTATCCTGCAGTGCTAGCTGTGTGCTAGTTCTCTGTGCTCCCTTGTGTTATAGCTGTATCCTGCAGTTATAGCTGTGTGCTAGTTCTCTGTGCTCCCTTGTGTTATAGCTGTGTTCTGCAGTTATAGCTGTGTGCTAGTTCTCTGTGCTCCCTTGTGTTATAGCTGTATCCTGCAGTTATAGCTGTGTGCTAGTTCTCTGTGCTCCCTTGTGTTATAGCTGTGTTCTGCAGTTATAGCTGTGTGCTAGTTCTCTGTGCTCCCTTGTGTTATTGCTGTGTCCTGCAGTTATAGCTGCTCTCTGTCACTGCTCAGTCTGCTTTAGCTCCAGTTGCAATCGGTCACCGCTCAGCTCTGCTTTAGCTCCAGCTGCAATCAGTCACCGCTCAGCTCTGCTTTAGCTCCAGCTGCAATCAGTCACCGCTCAGCTCTGCTTTAGCTCCAGCTGCAGTCACCACTCAGCTCTGCTTTAGCTCCAGCTGCAATCAGTCACCACTCAGCTCTGCTTTATCTCCAGCTGCAATCGGTCACCACTCAGCTCTGCTTTATCTCCAGCTGCAATCGGTCACCACTCAGCTCTGCTTTAGCTACAGCTGCAATCAGTCACCACTCAGCTCTGCTTTAGTTCCAGCTCTTAAGCTGGCCATACACTGTCAGATATCTGTCCAGCTGGCTGGTTAGAATGAAAACCTGGTAATGTATGGGAGCACATGACAGTCCATCATATGGATTTAAACACTGAAAAAAGGACAAAAAAATTGTTCACATTTATTACATTTGTGTGTTTTAACCAATTTGTCTGAACAAACATTTTTGGCTAATTTCCAGTGTTTGTGAGCAAATATACGATTGTCATACTCAGAGTCTCAGTAATCTAATATGACATTTATTGGTGATAAAATCCACTAAAAGGAATCTTTGGATTTAATAACGATTAGGTAGGTTCATAAAGATATAAAATATTTAAAAAAATATGTAAATACTGTATCAATTCGTTAAAAACTATCTGAAGTGCAAACACCTAATACCGGTATACAAAACATAGGAAATTACCACATGACAACATATATCACATTAACATAAAAAAATGACACATTGGTACAACATATAACATATAAAATCCAGAAACGTATGCATAACTTTTGTGTGTAGTGAAATAACCCCACTTGTAATAATGTATTTCAGGGGATAATGTCCTTATGTATAAATATCAAAATATCTGGTGGTGATACACTTAGTACGTGATACGCTTAGTAGATTTTATCACTGATAAATGTCATATTAGATTACTGAGACTTTGAGTCATTAATTTTATGAACCTAACGATTTGGATATATACTATACTGTAAGGTATGCGCTAGGAATTACTGTCTTTTCTGTATATGATTATTCAAGAAACTGTTGAACCGTCACTGCAAACACAGGCTGACAAATTTCAGGGTGCAGTAGCAGAAATAAAATCGCAGTTGTCTGGTATATCACATCAAGTCTCTGAAAATGAGAACCGTATTGGGGGTAATTTTCATGATATCACTGAACTGAAACAAGTGTCTTCACTAACTACCATACAACAACAGCTACTCTCCAAGGTTGATGACCTCGAAAATTGGTCGAGACACAACAATCTCCACCAGGTGGGACTAAGCGAGTCTGTCAAGGGCCCCGATATGACCAAATTTCTATTATCTGATCTTCCTGAGCTTCTTGGCCTCTCGGAGGAATTAAGGTCCATGGAACTTTTCATGATTCTCATCATACAAGACCTCGTGCAGTTATATTTAAGTGTCTAAACTTCTGCCATAAGGAACTAATTTGGTCTACTGCCAGGAAAAAAGGCTCGCTCTCCTGGCATGGTAAACGTATTTCCATTTTTCAGGATTATAATGCAGAAGTATCCAGAGCCCGCAGAGAAATGACTCCGGTCTGCTCTCAGCTTGTGCAGACTGGTCAACGTTTTGCCATCCTCTATCCTGCTCGGCTGAGATTATTCACATCGCAAGGTCCTAGAGACGTTACCACTGTAGCTGATACACAAGCCTATCAAGAACAGACCGACTCCACACTGATTTCTGACATGGATCAGAATAACTAAGTATTAGAGATGTGCGGGTTCGGTTTTACTCGGACTTGTTCGGATCTCAAAAACTGCATTTTATTGGCTATCAGCTATCACGTGTTTTGGATAGCCAATGAAATAAATCCAAACTAATCTGAACTTGAGATAATTTAGGCAAAAAGAACCGAGTAAATCCGAGTAACCGAACCTGCACATCTCTATTATATATATGTATTGTTTGTACTATCTCTACTGTTCTTTTATTGCCCGTTGTCTCATTTATGTTTGATGCTCATTTGATAATTGCATACTTTTCAGATGAAAGTTGTATTATCCTTGTTATGGTCATCATGGTCTTCTCCTGGGAGTGGTTACATCATAACCTAGATGAGAACTCTCAACATATTTTCTGTACATTTCTCTTATAATTATATCACTGACACTTTGGTTTTCTTTCTAGGTTTGATGTTCTCAGAGACATTGCAAGACCGCCTTCATTTCCTTCATTTATTAACGGAATAAGGAATCTCCCTGTTTTTTTCTTATTATAATGATACTGTATTTACCGTTATGTTTAGGTGGTGATGTGGCTTGGCTGTCAATATATATGTTATCTTTAGGTGCAAGTCTATCACAGAACTAATAAGCAGACAGCGAGTTAGTATACAACACTATCCTTATGGGTTATTTGTCTGGCTAACACATTGCTGCTCGCACCTCTTATCTTATTCTATAGACAATTTTATAAGACATATACTGTATCTGGGATTTCTTTATGGTCTATTTGTTATTCATGCATTTAATTGTTTTATAACTATGTCCACTAGATGCTCAAGTTATTCCTCTGTATAATTTGTTTTATCTGTGTTGATTTGTTTTTAATTAATTTTTTTTTTACCTTTTTGTGAACTTTTTTGGAAAATTTTAGTTTTTTCATTAATGTTATTTATAATTGTTTTTTTCTGAGGTGGAGTTGGTAACCCTAGCGCGGCAGGCCATGAGTCTTTGGTTTATATGTTGGATTAGATATATATATTTTCACTTTGACTTCCATTCTCAATTCCTTGATTTATGTCTGAGTTAAAAGTGTGTTCCTGGAATGTTGGAGGAATAATTTCCCCTATAAAAAGGAAAAAAAAAATATTTTGTACCCTAAAAAAATGCAAATCGATATAGTAATGTTACAAGAAACACATTTGACAAATGCGGAAACAGCTAAGTTATCTCTATTGGGGTTTTCTGTGGTGGTGCATGCCTCTTATCCATCCAAGGCCAGAGGGGTAGCGATACTGATAAAGGAGAGTTTAAATCCAAAAATTCAGTCCACTGTTGCTGACCCTGATGGGAGGTATGTTATTTATATGGTATCAGTGACATCTGAGATTTTCATGTTGTGTAATGTCTAAGCCCCTACAACCTGTTCTAAAGTCTTTCTCCGGGGATTGTACCCGTATATGGACTCTCAACTATTGGTTGGGGGAGATTTCAATTTGACTGCAATGTCCTCAATGGATAATCTATGGATTAAGCCCAAACTGGGCTTAAATATTTTTATTTCCCAATTAGGCTTGGTAAACGGTTGGAGGTGCATCGCCCCACCGATAGAGATTTTACCTGTCTATCTGCAGCTCATAGTACCTTACTCCGTATTCTGCAGCTCATAGTACCTTACCCCGTATCGATTACATCTTCCCAACCTCGATCCTATTCTCTAAAGTTGTGGATACTGGGATTGCTCCAATAAGTTTATCTGATCATGCTCTAGTGTGGTGCACCCTAGCTTAGTCTGTGGACATGGGACCCTGTCGCCAATGGCGTTTCCCAACATATCTCTCTTTCTCCATTGCATTTAGAAATATGATAGAGGTGAAATGACAAGATTATGTACATAACAATCAAGGTCATAGCTCTGACCCACTATGGTTTTGGCAGACACCCAAATCTGTCCTGAGGGGGGAGATTATTTTAAAAAATAGATTTTGTCATTATACTTGTGGAGAAGTTAACTGCGACTTACGCTAAGTTTAAATCCTCCACAACGCTTAGTAATAGAATGATTATATAACAGCAGGGACTCAGTTTGAATAGGTGTTAGAACAGCGGTCCTCCCGCCTCACCTTCTCTTCTAACTTCCAGTTTTACAAACATGGAAACAAATCTGGTGGACTTTTATCTAATCTAGTGAAAAGCCAGAGATCAGCCACAGTGGTTACTGCTTTAAACAGACCGGATGTACTCGAGTTATTAATGGTAAATATATTATTGAGATTTTTACACCTCTCTTTATTTAAAAGATCCTATTGATACAGCCCAGAAAACTGCTTTTTGGGCAAACATCTCCATGCCCCATATATTGGTAGAACAGGCTGAGTCCTTGCTTGTTCCAGAAGTAGTTAAGTCTATCACAGGATTGAAACGACTTACAGCACCGGGGCCGGATGGCCTTTCAGGAGAATGTGACAAAATATTGATAAACAGAGCGAGTGATTCCTTGACGGATGTCTGTAACTTTATCTTGAAAGAATGTAGATTGGATTTATATTTTAATTCGGCTGTTATCAAAGTGCTGCCCAAATCTAATCGTTAGCTGGAAGATCCGGGGTCGTATCCACCGATATCACTGTTGGACGTTGATTACAAAATGTTAACTAAAATTTTATCTGATCGATTGAAGTTTATTTTACCCACTATAAATTCTAGAGACCAAACTGGGTTTAGGTTGGGTAGACACTCAGTGGTCAATATACGGAAAGTGCTAGCTCTTGGTCTCCCAGGTGCTCCACAGCCTCATGCTATAATTTCAATGGATGCCGAAAAGGCTTTTGATTTGGTCACTTGGGACCATTTAATTTAAACATTAGGAAGATTTGGATTTTGTGTCTGTACTTCAAGCATTATATAGTGATCCATTAACTCAGGTTCTACCAACGGCTATTTATCTACCACATATGAGATTCAGAAGGGCACAGGACAGGGGTTTCCCCTTCCACCACTACCATTTGCTCTGGCATTGGAACCCCTTGCTATAGCTCTTCATCAATATGAGGGTTTTACAGGTGTTCCTTTTAGGAAGTTAATGCTTGAGCTTTGCTTATTTGCAGAGGACATGCTCATTTGTATCAGATCTTCCAAAGTCTATCCCTGTCGTTCTTTCATTGTTGTCACTATTTGGCTCTTACGCTGGATATAAAGTCAATCTCCACAAGTCTGAGGTTCTTTATGTTAACACTCCAGGGCCCTCTACTATATCTTCTTCTATACAATGTTTAGGCCAATTCTGATTGGCGGGAGAGCAACTCATATATCTAAAGCTGCATACACACACAACGATGTTAGTAACCAACGATTTTAGTGAACGATTTTCTTTCAGATTTTCCCTTGAAAAAGTGAACGAAAATCGTTCACTAAAAATCATTGGTTACTAAAATAATGAACGATTTAAAAAAATTATGAACAATGTATGATTTTTTAATCATGCATACAGTGAATGGAAATCGTTCATCGTTCATTCTGCACAACATGAACGATTTTCTGAATGAAAAATGTTTGTTGGACAGTCAGAATGGATGAGTCCTCGATAAACTACAAACGTGAACGGGCATGAACGATTATCGTTCAGCTTAAAAAGATGAACGATTTTACGATAACGACGTCGTTATCGTTAAAAAAATCGTTATGTGAGTACGCACCTTAAGTATTTACATTCCAGCTGATATAACTAAATGATATGATCTGAATGTCACTCCTGTGATAACTGAAGTAACAAGATTATTGGACGTTTGGCATGGTCTCCCGTTATCTCTCCTGTGATAGCTGAAGTAACAATATTATGGGAGGTTTGGCATGGTCTCCCGTTATCTCTCATGGGTAGGGTGGCATTGCTGAAATCAGTCATATTACCTAATTGGCCTACACTATTCATATGTTGCCAATAAGACTATCGAGACCTGATATTGTTAAAATTACTAATCTATTTCTTAAGTTTGTATGGAGGATTGGGAAACCACGTATATCTAGGGCCAAGATGTATGTAATTAAAGCTGAAGGTGGACCGGCAGTGCCGCATGTCTCGGCGTTTACCAATGCTGTATTCTTTCGGTATAAACTGTACCTGATTGGCTGATGGGTTCTGAGACTTATTCCTATAAATCCTTGGAGGAAGAATTAGCTTACCCTTAGTCACTAGCTGCAGTCCTGTATACCCCTAAAACCATCTTCCATCTTTGGTTTGGCTGCAAATAACCCGCAATGTATGCAGGCGACATACTATATCCCCGAGCAACACGTTATGGGGTAATCATATGTTTATCCCTGGTCTAGAAAACGCTAGATATTTGGCCTGGAGGGTGAGGGGGTATAGCTGCTATTAGAGATGTACTAGAAGATAATAATACGCGCAAATAAAGACTTTACCGCTGATGGATAAGGTCGCTTTAAGGGAAAAATCTGGCATCCAGCGAGTCCAACAGGAAGCCTGAAGCACAATCCACAAGGAGTAATCCAAGAGCTGCAACAGATGATGGCAAAAGGGGATAGAGACCCTCATTCAGAGACGCTCACAAAATGCCAGCGTGATGATGATGATGGTCAAGACCATCGCGACCATCGGGGCTTGTGACGAGACCCATGAGGTTTGGTCTCAGCAACCGGAAGCCCCAGGGAGCGCTCTGATCGAGCAGGAAGCTCCCCACTGACATCACTGCTGATGTCAATGCGGCCGCCCACAAAGTGGCATGTGTTCCTTAAGGAACGCCTCCGTTTGTGAAACCACCCCCCCTCCCCGCCTACTAAACGGGGCGAGCTGTCAATCAACATCGACAGCCGCCCCATTGGTAGCGAGCCCCGGAGCAAGAGAATTTCTCGCTCATGGGGCTTGCGCACATGCAGTGCGGCCGCTGCGCGTGCGCAGGGCCTAAACATCGACCCGCTTGCGAGTGCTCAGTGCTTGCGAGCGGGTCTGAATGAGGTCCAGAGTCCAAATGGATCAGAATGATTCCAGGAGTCCGGATAGTGTGTCAGAATGTTACGCTGAGCAATGGACGCTCAGCTTTCATCAGTGGTAAAGTCTTTGGCCCTCATTCAGAGCCGCACGCTCTGAATGAGGGCCGCCCTCCATAATTATGGAGCGTCCTCCTGGATGCTCGTATAGCTGTGGGTCACCACCCACAGCCTATACGAGCGTGCAGGTTGATGGCCGCGATGGTCTTGACCATCGCCACTGCGAGCCGGAGCCTGCGGTTGAGTTTTACAACCGCAAGGCCCGGAGTGATTTTGGCTCTATCAGAGCCAAAATCACTCCCACTGACATCACTAGTGATGTCAGTGGGCCGGCTTCTGACGGTAGGCGTTCCCTTGGGAACGCCCCCGTCAGGGAGGCACGCCCACCAAAGGGGGCGTGCTGTCAATCAACATCGATAGCACGCCCCCTTTGATCAGACACAACGAGCGAAGGAAAGTCCTTCGCTCGTCGCGTCTGGCGCATGCGCACGACGGTGCTCCCGCTGTCGTGCGCATGCGCAGTGCACAACATCGACCCACTTGCGAGCGGACAGCCGCTTGCGAGTGGGTCTGAATCAGGCCCTTTATTTGCTGCTAAAAATTATCAACCTGGGGTCAGATAAAAGAGAGAATTTTCCTTCTAACCAATCAATTGTTACAGGAACGGACTAATGGTGTCTTTTATGCATGCTTTTACTTTTTTAACCTTTTTTATAACTTTTTCTAATGTGTGTATTTTTGAGATGCATCTACACTGTCAGATCATCAGTATATATGTGATAGATTATATATGATAGATTTTATATGATTTTTTTGTCTTATTAAATATTTGTTCATTTATTTTAAAACCGTGCATCAACTTTTAATTGTTCTCTAGCGCTGGTTATACGCTATTAGAGATGTGTTTGATCCTGGGGGTTTATTGTACGCCTTCCAGGATTTTAAGTCCAAATATTTGCTCCCCAACAATGGGCCTGATTCAGACCCACTCGCGAGCGGCTGTACGCTCGCAAGTGGGTCGATGGTCTGCACTGAGCATGCGCACGACGGAGGGAGCTCCGTCGTGCGCATGCGCCAGACACGACGAGCGAAGGACTTTCCTTCGCTCGTTGTGTCCGATCAAAGGGGGCGTGCTGTCAATGTTGATTGACAGCACGCCCCCTTTGGTGGGCGTGCCGGGGGCGTGCCTCCCTGACGGGGGCGTTCCCACGGGAACGCCTCCCGTCAGAAGCCGGCCCACTGACATCACTAGTGATGTCAGTGGGAGTGATTTTGGCTCTGATAGAGCCAAAATCACTCCGGAGCTTGCGGTTGAAAACCTCAACCGCAGGCTCCGGCTCGCAATTTCGATGGTCGCGATGGTCACGACCATCGCGGCCATCAAAATGCACGCTCGTATAGCCTGTGGGTGGTGACCCACAGCTATACGAGCGTCCAGGGGGACGCTCCATGAAAAAGGAGCCCGGCCCTCATGCAGAGCGTGCGCTCTGCTCAGAGCGTACGGCTCTGAATGAGGGCCAATGAGTTCTACCTGTATTTGCAAATTCGTCATTTTATACAGGCCTCACTATCACCCATGCTATAGGAGGCTGATACCGATATTTTATACAGTCTTCACTATCACCTTTGCTAAAGGAGGCTGATACCGATATGTTATACAGTCCTCACTATCACCCATGCTAAAGGAGGCCGATACCGATATTTTATACAGTCCTCACTATCACCCATGTTAAAGGAGGCTGATACCGATATGTTATACAGTCCTAACTATCAACCATGCTAAAGGAGGCCGATACCGATATTTTATACAGTCCTCACTATCACCCATGCTAAAGGAAGCTGATACCGATATGTTATACAGTCCTAACTATCACCCATGCTAAAGGAGGCCGATACCGATATTTTGTACAGTCCTCACTATCACCCATGTTAAAGGAGGCTGATACCGATATGTTATACAGTCCTAACTATCACCCATGCTAAAGGAGGCCGATACCGATATTTTATACAGCCTTCACTATTACCCATGCTAAAGGAAGCAGATACCGATATTTTATACAGTCCTCACTATCACCCATGCTAAAGGAGGTTGATACCGATAATTTATACAGCCCTCACTATCCCCCATGCTAAAGGAGGCTGATACCGATATTTTATACAGTCCTAACTATCACCCATGCTAAAGGAGGTTGATACCGATATTTTATACAGCCCTCACTATCCCCCATGCTAAAGGAGGCTGATACCGATATTTTATACAGTCCTCACTATCACCCATACTAAAGGAGGCTGATACCGATATTTTATACAGTCCTCACTATCACCCATGTTAAAGGAGGCTGATACCGATATGTTATACAGTCCTATCACCCATGCTAAAGGAGGCCGATACCGATATCTTATACAGTCTTCACTATCACCCATGGTAAAGGAGGCCGATACCGATAATTTATACAGTCCTCACTATCACCCATGTTAAAGGAGGCTGATACCGATATGTTATACAGTCCTAACTATCACCCATGCTAAAGGAGGCCGATACCGATATTTTATACAGTCCTCACTATCACCCATGTTAAAGGAGGCCGATACCGATATTTTATACAGTCCTCACTATCACCCATGCTAAAGGAGGTTGATACCGATATTTTATACAGCCCTCACTATCCCCCATGCTAAAGGAGGCTGATACCGATATTTTATACAGTCCTCAATATCACCCATACTAAAGGAGGCTGATACCGATATTTTATACAGTCCTCACTATCACCCATGTTAAAGGAGGCTGATACCGATGTTATACAGTCCTAACTATCACCCATGCTAAAGGAGGCCGATACCGATATTTTATACAGTCTTCACTATCACCCATGCTAAAGGAGGCCGATACCAATATTTTATACAGTCCTCACTATCACCCATACTAAAGGAGGCTGATACCGATATATTATACAGTCCTCACTATCCTCCATGCTAAAGGAGGCCGATACCGATATTTTATACAGTCCTCACAATCACCCATGCTAAAGGAGGCCGATACCGATATTTTATACAGTCCTCACTATCACCCATGCTAAAGGAGGCTGATACCAATATGTTATACAGTCCTCACTATCACCCATGCTAAAGGAGGTTGATACTGATATTTTATACAGTCCTAACTATCACCCATGCTAAAGGAGGATGATACCGATATTTTATACAGTCCTCACTATCACCCATGCTAAAGGCCGATACCGATATTTTATACAGTCCTCACTATCACCCATGCTAAAGGAGACCGATACCGATATTTTATACAGTCCTCACTATCACCCATGCTAAAGGAGGTCGATACTGATATTTTATACAGTCTTCACTATCACCCATGCTAAAGGAGGTCGATACCGATATTTTATACAGTCCTCACTATCACCCATGCTAAAGGAGGTCGATACCGATATTTTATACAGTCTTCACTATCACCCATGCTAAAGGAGACCGATACCGATATTTTATACAGTCCTCACTATCACCCATGCTAAAGGAGGCCGATACCGATATTTTATACAGTCCTCACTATCACCCATGCTAAAGGAGGCCGATACCGATATTTTATACAGTCCTCACTATCACCCATGCTAAAGGAGGCCGATACCGATATTTTATACAGTCCTCACTATCACCCATGCTAAAGGAGGCCGATACCGATATTTTATACAGTCCTCACTATTATCCATGCTAAAGGAGGCTGATACCGATATTCTATACAGTCCTCACTATTATCCATGCTAAAGGAGGCTGATACCGATATTTTATACAGCCTTCACTATCACTAATGCTAAAGGAAGCTGATACCGATATTTTATACAGTCCTCACTAATATCCATGCTAAAGGAGGCTGATACCGATATTCTATACAGTCCTCACTATTACCCATGTTAAAGGAGGCTGATACTGATATTTTATTCAGTCCTAACTATCACCCATGCTAAAGGAGGTCGATACCGATATTTTATACAGTCCTCACTATCACCCATGCTAAAGGAGGTCGATACCGATATTTTATACAGTCTTCACTATCACCCATGCTAAAGGAGACCGATACCGATATTTTATACAGTCCTCACTATCACCCATGCTAAAGGAGGCCGATACAGATATTTTATACAGTCCTCACTATCACCCATGCTAAAGGAGGCCGATACCGATATTTTATACAGTCCTCACTATCACCCATGCTAAAGGAGGCCGATACCGATATTTTATACAGTCCTCACTATTATCCATGCTAAAGGAGGCTGATACCGATATTTTATACAGCCTTCACTATCACTAATGCTAAAGGAAGCTGATACCGATATTTTATACAGTCCTCACTAATATCCATGCTAAAGGAGGCTGATACCGATATTCTATACAGTCCTCACTATTACCCATGTTAAAGGAGGCTGATACTGATATTTTATTCAGTCCTAACTATCACCCATGCTAAAGGAGGCTGTTACCAATATTTTATACAGCCTTCACTATCACTAATGCTAAAGGAAGCTGATACCGATATTTTATACAGTCCTATTATCCATGCTAAAGAAGGCTGCTACCGATATTTTATACAGTCCTCACTATTACCAATGTTAAAGGAGGCTGATACCGATATTTTATTCAGTCCTATCACCCATGCTAAAGGAGGCTGCTACCAATATTTCATACAGTCTTCACTATCACTAATGCTAAAGGAAGCTGATACCGATATTTTATACAGTCATCACTATCACCCAAGCTAAAGGAGGCCGATATCAATATTTTATACAGTCTTCACTATCACCCAAGCTAAAGGAGGCTGATACCGATATTTTATACAGCCTTCACTATCACCCATGCTAAAGGAGACTGATACCAATATTTGATACAGTCCTCACTATCACCCATGCTAAAGGTGGCTGATACCGTTATTTTATATACTCCTCACTATTACCCATGCTAAAGGAGGCTGATACCGATATTTTATACAGTCCTCACTATCACCCATGTTAAAGGAGGCTGAGACCAATATTTTATACAGTCCTCACTATTACCCATGTTAAAGGAGGCTGATACCGATATTTTATTTTAGTCCTAACTATCACCCATGCTAAAGGAGGCTGATATCGATATTTTATACAGCCTTCACTATCACTAATGCTAAAGGAGGCTGCTACCAATATTTTATACAGCCGTCACTATCACTAATGCTAAAGGAAGCTGATACCGATGTTTTATACAGTCCTCACTATTACCCATGTTAAAGGAGGCTGATACCGATATTTTATACAGTCCTCACTATCACCCGTGCTAAAGGAGGCCGATACCGATATTTTATTTTAGTCCTAACTATCACCCATGCTAAAGGAGGCTGATACCGGTATTTTATATAGTCCTCACTATTACCCATGCTAAAGGAGGCTGATACCAATATTCTATTTTAGTCCTAACTATCACCCATGCTAAAGGAGGCTGATATCGATATTTTATACAGCCTTCACTATCACTAATGCTAAAGGAAGCTGATACCGATATTTTATACAGTCCTCACTATTATCCATGGTAATGGAGGCTGATACCGATATTTTATACAGTCCTCACTATCACCCGTGCTAAAGGAGGCCGATACCGATATTTTATACAGCCTTCACTATCACCCATGCTAATGGAGACTGATACCCATATTTGATACAGTCCTCACTATCACCCATGCTAAAGGAGGCTGATTCCGTTATTTTATACAGTCCTCACTATTACCCATGCTAAAGGAGGCTGATACCGATATTTTATACAGTCCTCACTATTACCCATGTTAATGGAGGCTGATACCGATAGTTTATTTTAGTCCTAACTATCACCCATGCTAAAGGAGGCTGCTACCGATATTTTATACAGCCTTCACTATCACTAATGCTAAAGGAAGCTGATACTGATTTTATACAGTCCTCACTATTATCCATGGTAAAGGAAGCTGATACTGATATTTTATACAGTCCTCACTATTATCCATGCTAAAGGAGGCTGATACCGATATTTTATACAGTCCTCACTATTATCCATGCTAAAGGAGGCTGATACCGATATTCTATACAGTCCTCACTATTATCCATGCTAAAGGAGGCTGATACCGATATTTTATACAGCCTTCACTATCACTAATGCTAAAGGAAGCTGATACCGATATTTTATACAGTCCTCACTAATATCCATGCTAAAGGAGGCTGATACCGATGTTCTATACAGTCCTCACTATTACCCATGTTAAAGGAGGCTGATACTGATATTTTATTCAGTCCTAACTATCACCCATGCTAAAGGAGGCTGTTACCAATCTTTTATACAGCCTTCACTATCACTAATGCTAAAGGAAGCTGATACCGATATTTTATACAGTCTTCACTATCACCCAAGCTAAAGGAGGCCGATACCAATATTCTATACAGTCCTCACTATCACTAATGCTAAAGGAGGCCGATACCAATATTTTATACAGTCCTCACTATCATCCATGCTAAAGGAGGCCGATATCAATATTTTATACAGTCTTCACTATCACCCATGCTAAAGGAGGCTGATACCGATATTCTATACAGTCCTCACTATTATCCATGCTAAAGGAGGCTGATACCGATATTTTATACAGCCTTCACTATCACTAATGCTAAAGGAGGCCGATACCAATATTTTATACAGTCCTCACTATCACCCATGCTAAAGGAGGCTGATACCGTTATTTTATATAGTCCTCACTATTACCCATGCTAAAGGAGGCTGATACCGTTATTTTAAATAGTCCTCACTATTACCCATGCTAAAGGAGGCTGATACCGATATTTTATACAGTCCTCACTATCACCCATGTTAAAGGAGGCTGAGACCAACATTTTATACAGTCCTCACTATTACCCATGTTAAAGGAGGCTGATACCGATATTTTATTTTAGTCCTAACTATCACTCATGCTAAAGGAGGCTGATATCGATATTTTATACAGCCTTCACTATCACTAATGCTAAAGGAGGCTGCTACCAATATTTTATACAGCCTTCACTATCACTAATGCTAAAGGAAGCTGATACCGATGTTTTATACAGTCCTCACTATTACCCATGTTAAAGTAGGCTGATACCGATATTTTATACAGCCTTCACTATTACCCATGCTAAAGGAGGCAGATACCGATATTTTATACAGTCTTCACTATCACCCATGCTAAAGGAGGTTGATACCGATAATTTATACAGCCCTCACTATCCCCCATGCTAAAGGAGGCTGATACCGATATTTTATACAGTCCTCACTATCACCCATGCTAAAGGAGGCTGATACCGATATTTTATACAGTCCTCACTATCACCCATGTTAAAGGAGGCTGATACCGATATGTTATACAGTCCTATCACCCATGCTAAAGGAGGCCGATACCGATATTTTATACAGTCATCACTATCACCCATGGTAAAGGAGGCCGATACCGATATTTTATACAGTCCACACTATCACCCATGTTAAAGGAGGCTGATACCGATATGTTATACAGTCCTAACTATCACCCATGCTAAAGGAGGCCGACGCCGATATTTTATACAGTCCTCACTATCACCCATGTTAAAGGAGGCTGATACCGATATGTTATACAGTCCTCACTATCAACCATGCTAAAGGAGGCCGATACCGATATTTTATACAGTCCTCACTATCACCCATGCTAAAGGAGGCCGATACCGATATTTTATACAGTCTTCACTATCACCAATGCTAAAGGAGGCTGATACCGATATTTTATACAGTCCTCACTATCACCCATGCTAAAGGAGGCTGACACCGATATTTTATACAGTCCTCACTATCACCCATGCTAAAGGAGGCTAATACCGATATGTTATACAGTCCTCACTATCACCCATGCTAAAGGAGACCGATACCGATAATTTATACAGTCCTCACTATCACCATTCTAATGGAGGCCGATACCGATATTTTATACAGTCCTCACTATCACCCATGCTAAAGGAGGCCGGTACCGATATTTTATACAGCCTTCACTATCACCCATGCTAAAGGAGACTGATACCAATATTTGATACAGTCCTCACGATCACCCATGCTAAAGGAGGCTGATTCCGTTATTTTATACAGTCCTCACTATTACCCATGCTAAAGGAGGCTGATACCGATATTTTATACAGTCCTCACTATTACCCATGTTAATGGAGGCTGATACCGATAGTTTATTTTAGTCCTAACTATCACCCATGCTAAAGGAGGCTGCTACCGATATTATATACAGCCTTCACTATCACTAATGCTAAAGGAAGCTGATACTGATTTTATAAAGTCCTCACTATTATCCATGGTAAAGGAGGCTGATACCGATATTTTATACAGTCCTCACTATTATCCATGCTAAAGGAGGCTGATACCGATATTTTATACAGTCCTCACTAATATCCATGCTAAAGGAGGCTGATATCAATATTTTATACAGTCCTCACTATTACCCATGTTAAAGGAGGCTGATACCGATATTTTATTTTAGTCCTAACTATCACCCATGCTAAAGGAGGCTGATATCGATATTTTATACAGCCTTCACTATCACTAATGCTAAAGGAGGCTGCTACCAATATTTTATACAGCCTTCACTATCACTAATGCTAAAGGAAGCTGATACCGATGTTTTATACAGTCCTCACTATTACCCATGTTAAAGGAGGCTGATACCGATATTTTATTTTAGTCCTAACTATCACCCATGCTAAAGGAGGCTGATACCGTTATTTTATATAGTCCTCACTATTACCAATGCTAAAGGAGGCTGATACCGATATTCTATACAGTCCTCACTATTATCCATGCTAATGGAGGCTGATACCGATATTTTATACAGCCTTCACTATCACTAATGCTAAAGGAAGCTGATACCGATATTTTATACAGTCCTCACTAATATCCATGTTAAAGGAGGCTGATACCGATGTTCTATACAGTCCTCACTATTACCCATGTTAAAGGAGGCTGATACTGATATTTTATTCAGTCCTAACTATCACCCATGCTAAAGGAGGCTGTTACCAATATTTTATACAGCCTTCACTATCACTAATGCTAAAGGAAGCTGATACCGATATTTTATACAGTCCTCACTATTATCCATGCTAAAGAAGGCTGCTACCGATATTTTGTACAGTCCTCACTATTACCAATGTTAATGGAGGCTGATACCGATAGTTTATTTTAGTCCTAACTATCACCCATGCTAAAGGAGGCTGCTACCGATATTTTATACAGCCTTCACTATCACTAATGCTAAAGGAAGCTGATACTGATTTTATAAAGTCCTCACTATTATCCATGGTAAAGGAGGCTGATACTGATATTTTATACAGTCCTCACTATTATCCATGCTAAAGGAGGCTGATACCGATATTTTATACAGTCCTCACTAATAGCCATGCTAAAGGAGGCTGATACCGATATTCTATACAGTCCTCACTAATATCCATGCTAAAGGAGGCTGATACCGATATTCTATACAGTCCTCACTATTACCCATGTTAAAGGAGGCTGATACCGATATTTTATTCAGTCCTATCACCCATGCTAAAGGAGGCTGCTACCAATATTTTATACAGTCTTCACTATCACTAATGCTAAAGGAAGCTGATACCGATATTTTTTACAGTCATCACTATCACCCAAGCTAAAGGAGGCCGATACCAATATTTTATACAGGCCTCACTATCACTAATGCTAAAGGAGGCCGATACCAATATTTTATACAGTCCTCACTATCACCCATGCAAAAGGAGGCCGATATCAATATTTTATACAGTCTTCACTATCACCCATGCTAAAGGAGGCTGATACCGATATTTTATACAGCCTTCACTATCACCCATGCTAAAGGAGACTGATACCAATATTTGATACAGTCCTCACTATTACCCATGTTAAAGGAGGCTGATAACGTTATTTTATATAGTCCTCACTATTACCATGCTAAAGGAGGCTGATACCGATATTTTATACAGTCGTCACTATCACCCAGGTTAAAGGAGGCTGAGACCAATATTTTATACAGTTCTCACTATTACCGATGTTAAAGGAGGCTGATACCGATATTTTATTTTAGTCCTAACTATCACCCATGCTAAAGGAGGCTGATATCGATATTTTATACAGCCTTCACTATCACTAATGCTAAAGGAGGCTGCTACCAATATTTTATACAGCCTTCACTATCACTAATGCTAAAGGAAGCTGATACCGATGTTTTATACAGTCCTCACTATTACCCATGTTAAAGGAGGCTGATACCGATATTTTATTTTAGTCCTAACTATCACCCATGCTAAAGGAGGCTGATATCGTTATTTGATATAGTCCTCACTATTACCCATGCTAAAGGAGGCTGATACCAATATTCTATTTTAGTCCTAACTATCACCCATGCTAAAGGAGGCTGCTACCAATATTTTATACAGCCTTCACTATCACTAATGCTAAAGGAAGCTGATACCGATATTTTATACAGTCCTCACTATTATCCATGGTAATGGAGGCTGATACCGATATTTTATACAGTCCTCACTATCACCCGTGCTAAAGTAGGCCGATACCGATATTTTATACAGTCCTCACTATTACCCATGCTAAAGGAGGCTGATACCGATATTTTATACAGTCCTCACTAATATCCATGCTAAAGGAGGCTGATACCGATATTCTATACAGTCCTCACTAATATCCATGCTAAAGGAGGCTGATACCGATATTCTATACAGTCCTCACTATTACCCATGTTAAAGGAGGCTGATACCGATATTTTATTCAGTCCTATCACCCATGCTAAAGGAGGCTGCTACCAATATTTCATACAGTCTTCACTATCACTAATGCTAAAGGAAGCTGATACCGATATTTTATACAGTCATCACTATCACCCAAGCTAAAGGAGGCCGATATCAATATTTTATACAGTCTTCACTATCACCCAAGCTAAAGGAGGCTGATACCGATATTTTATACAGCCTTCACTATCACCCATGCTAAAGGAGACTGATACCAATATTTGATACAGTCCTCACTATCACCCATGCTAAAGGTGGCTGATACCGTTATTTTATATAGTCCTCACTATTACCCATGCTAAAGGAGGCTGATACCGATATTTTATACAGTCCTCACTATCACCCATGTTAAAGGAGGCTGAGACCAATATTTTATACAGTCCTCACTATTACCCATGTTAAAGGAGGCTGATACCGATATTTTATTTTAGTCCTAACTATCACCCATGCTAAAGGAGGCTGATATCGATATTTTATACAGCCTTCACTATCACTAATGCTAAAGGAGGCTGCTACCAATATTTTATACAGTCCTCACTATTACCCATGTTAAAGGAGGCTGATACCGATATTTTATTTTAGTCCTAACTATCACCCATGCTAAAGGAGGCTGATACCGGTATTTTATATAGTCCTCACTACTACCCATGCTAAAGGAGGCTGATACCAATATTCTATTTTAGTCCTAACTATCACCCATGCTAAAGGAGGCTGCTACCAATATTTTATACAGCCTCCACTATCACTAATGCTAAAGGAAGCTGATACCGATATTTTATACAGTCCTCACTATTATCCATGGTAATGGAGGCTGATACCGATATTTTATACAGTCCTCACTATCACCCGTGCTAAAGGAGGCCGATACCGATATTTTATACAGCCTTCACTATCACCCATGCTAATGGAGACTGATACCCATATTTGATACAGTCCTCACTATCATCCATGCTAAAGGAGGCCGATATCAATATTTTATACAGTCTTCACTATCACCCATGCTAAAGGAGGCTGATACCGATATTTTATACAGCCTTCACTATCACCCATGCTAAAGGAGACTGATACCAATATTTGATACAGTTCTCACTATCACCCATGTTAAAGGAGGCTGAGACCAATATTTTATACAGTCCTCACTATTACCCATGTTAAAGGAGGCTGATACCGATATTTTATTTTAGTCCTAACTATCACCCATGCTAAAGGAGGCTGATATCGATATTTTATACAGCCTTCACTATCACTAATGCTAAAGGAGGCTGCTACCAATATTTTATACAGCCTTCACTATCACTAATGCTAAAGGAAGCTGATACCGATGTTTTATACAGTCCTCACTATTACCCATGTTAAAGTAGGCTGATACCGATATTTTATACAGCCTTCACTATTACCCATGCTAAAGGAGGCAGATACCGATATTTTATACAGTCTTCACTATCACCCATGCTAAAGGAGGTTGATACCGATAATTTATACAGCCCTCACTATCCCCCATGCTAAAGGAGGCTGATACCGATATTTTATACAGTCCTCACTATCACCCATGCTAAAGGAGGCTGATACCGATATTTTATACAGTCCTCACTATCACCCATGTTAAAGGAGGCTGATACCGATATGTTATACAGTCCTATCACCCATGCTAAAGGAGGCCGATACCGATATTTTATACAGTCATCACTATCACCCATGGTAAAGGAGGCCGATACCGATATTTTATACAGTCCACACTATCACCCATGTTAAAGGAGGCTGATACCGATATGTTATACAGTCTTCACTATCACCCATGCTAAAGGAGGTTGATACCGATAATTTATACAGCCCTCACTATCACCCATGCTAAAGGAGGCTGATATCGATATTTTATACAGCCTTCACTATCACTAATGCTAAAGGAGGCTGCTACCGATATTATATACAGCCTTCACTATCACTAATGCTAAAGGAAGCTGATACTGATTTTATAAAGTCCTCACTATTATCCATGGTAAAGGAGGCTGATACCGATATTTTATACAGTCCTCACTATTATCCATGCTAAAGGAGGCTGATACCGATATTTTATACAGTCCTCACTAATATCCATGCTAAAGGAGGCTGATATCAATATTTTATACAGTCCTCACTATTACCCATGTTAAAGGAGGCTGATACCGATATTTTATTTTAGTCCTAACTATCACCCATGCTAAAGGAGGCTGATATCGATATTTTATACAGCCTTCACTATCACTAATGCTAAAGGAGGCTGCTACCAATATTTTATACAGCCTTCACTATCACTAATGCTAAAGGAAGCTGATACCGATGTTTTATACAGTCCTCACTATTACCCATGTTAAAGGAGGCTGATACCGATATTTTATTTTAGTCCTAACTATCACCCATGCTAAAGGAGGCTGATACCGTTATTTTATATAGTCCTCACTATTACCAATGCTAAAGGAGGCTGATACCGATATTCTATACAGTCCTCACTATTATCCATGCTAATGGAGGCTGATACCGATATTTTATACAGCCTTCACTATCACTAATGCTAAAGGAAGCTGATACCGATATTTTATACAGTCCTCACTAATATCCATGTTAAAGGAGGCTGATACCGATGTTCTATACAGTCCTCACTATTACCCATGTTAAAGGAGGCTGATACTGATATTTTATTCAGTCCTAACTATCACCCATGCTAAAGGAGGCTGTTACCAATATTTTATACAGCCTTCACTATCACTAATGCTAAAGGAAGCTGATACCGATATTTTATACAGTCCTCACTATTATCCATGCTAAAGAAGGCTGCTACCGATATTTTGTACAGTCCTCACTATTACCAATGTTAATGGAGGCTGATACCGATAGTTTATTTTAGTCCTAACTATCACCCATGCTAAAGGAGGCTGCTACCGATATTTTATACAGCCTTCACTATCACTAATGCTAAAGGAAGCTGATACTGATTTTATAAAGTCCTCACTATTATCCATGGTAAAGGAGGCTGATACTGATATTTTATACAGTCCTCACTATTATCCATGCTAAAGGAGGCTGATACCGATATTTTATACAGTCCTCACTAATAGCCATGCTAAAGGAGGCTGATACCGATATTCTATACAGTCCTCACTAATATCCATGCTAAAGGAGGCTGATACCGATATTCTATACAGTCCTCACTATTACCCATGTTAAAGGAGGCTGATACCGATATTTTATTCAGTCCTATCACCCATGCTAAAGGAGGCTGCTACCAATATTTTATACAGTCTTCACTATCACTAATGCTAAAGGAAGCTGATACCGATATTTTTTACAGTCATCACTATCACCCAAGCTAAAGGAGGCCGATACCAATATTTTATACAGGCCTCACTATCACTAATGCTAAAGGAGGCCGATACCAATATTTTATACAGTCCTCACTATCACCCATGCAAAAGGAGGCCGATATCAATATTTTATACAGTCTTCACTATCACCCATGCTAAAGGAGGCTGATACCGATATTTTATACAGCCTTCACTATCACCCATGCTAAAGGAGACTGATACCAATATTTGATACAGTCCTCACTATTACCCATGTTAAAGGAGGCTGATAACGTTATTTTATATAGTCCTCACTATTACCATGCTAAAGGAGGCTGATACCGATATTTTATACAGTCGTCACTATCACCCAGGTTAAAGGAGGCTGAGACCAATATTTTATACAGTTCTCACTATTACCGATGTTAAAGGAGGCTGATACCGATATTTTATTTTAGTCCTAACTATCACCCATGCTAAAGGAGGCTGATATCGATATTTTATACAGCCTTCACTATCACTAATGCTAAAGGAGGCTGCTACCAATATTTTATACAGCCTTCACTATCACTAATGCTAAAGGAAGCTGATACCGATGTTTTATACAGTCCTCACTATTACCCATGTTAAAGGAGGCTGATACCGATATTTTATTTTAGTCCTAACTATCACCCATGCTAAAGGAGGCTGATATCGTTATTTGATATAGTCCTCACTATTACCCATGCTAAAGGAGGCTGATACCAATATTCTATTTTAGTCCTAACTATCACCCATGCTAAAGGAGGCTGCTACCAATATTTTATACAGCCCTCACTATCACTAATGCTAAAGGAAGCTGATACCGATATTTTATACAGTCCTCACTATTATCCATGGTAATGGAGGCTGATACCGATATTTTATACAGTCCTCACTATCACCCGTGCTAAAGTAGGCCGATACCGATATTTTATACAGTCCTCACTATTACCCATGCTAAAGGAGGCTGATACCGATATTTTATACAGTCCTCACTAATATCCATGCTAAAGGAGGCTGATACCGATATTCTATACAGTCCTCACTAATATCCATGCTAAAGGAGGCTGATACCGATATTCTATACAGTCCTCACTATTACCCATGTTAAAGGAGGCTGATACCGATATTTTATTCAGTCCTATCACCCATGCTAAAGGAGGCTGCTACCAATATTTCATACAGTCTTCACTATCACTAATGCTAAAGGAAGCTGATACCGATATTTTATACAGTCATCACTATCACCCAAGCTAAAGGAGGCCGATATCAATATTTTATACAGTCTTCACTATCACCCAAGCTAAAGGAGGCTGATACCGATATTTTATACAGCCTTCACTATCACCCATGCTAAAGGAGACTGATACCAATATTTGATACAGTCCTCACTATCACCCATGCTAAAGGTGGCTGATACCGTTATTTTATATAGTCCTCACTATTACCCATGCTAAAGGAGGCTGATACCGATATTTTATACAGTCCTCACTATCACCCATGTTAAAGGAGGCTGAGACCAATATTTTATACAGTCCTCACTATTACCCATGTTAAAGGAGGCTGATACCGATATTTTATTTTAGTCCTAACTATCACCCATGCTAAAGGAGGCTGATATCGATATTTTATACAGCCTTCACTATCACTAATGCTAAAGGAGGCTGCTACCAATATTTTATACAGTCCTCACTATTACCCATGTTAAAGGAGGCTGATACCGATATTTTATTTTAGTCCTAACTATCACCCATGCTAAAGGAGGCTGATACCGGTATTTTATATAGTCCTCACTATTACCCATGCTAAAGGAGGCTGATACCAATATTCTATTTTAGTCCTAACTATCACCCATGCTAAAGGAGGCTGCTACCAATATTTTATACAGCCTTCACTATCACTAATGCTAAAGGAAGCTGATACCGATATTTTATACAGTCCTCACTATTATCCATGGTAATGGAGGCTGATACCGATATTTTATACAGTCCTCACTATCACCCGTGCTAAAGGAGGCCGATACCGATATTTTATACAGCCTTCACTATCACCCATGCTAATGGAGACTGATACCCATATTTGATACAGTCCTCACTATCATCCATGCTAAAGGAGGCCGATATCAATATTTTATACAGTCTTCACTATCACCCATGCTAAAGGAGGCTGATACCGATATTTTATACAGCCTTCACTATCACCCATGCTAAAGGAGACTGATACCAATATTTGATACAGTTCTCACTATCACCCATGTTAAAGGAGGCTGAGACCAATATTTTATACAGTCCTCACTATTACCCATGTTAAAGGAGGCTGATACCGATATTTTATTTTAGTCCTAACTATCACCCATGCTAAAGGAGGCTGATATCGATATTTTATACAGCCTTCACTATCACTAATGCTAAAGGAGGCTGCTACCAATATTTTATACAGCCTTCACTATCACTAATGCTAAAGGAAGCTTATACCGATGTTTTATACAGTCCTCACTATTACCCATGTTAAAGGAGGCTGATACCGATATTTTATACAGTCCTATCACCCATGCTAAAGGAGGCCGATACCGATATTTTATACAGTCTTCACTATCACCCATGCTAAAGGAGGCCGATACCGATATTTTATACAGTCCTCACTATCACCCATGCTAAAGGAGGCCGATACCGATATTTTATACAGTCCTCACTATCACCCATGCTAAAGGAAGCCGATACCGATATTTTATACAGCCTTCACTATCACCCATGCTAAAGGAGACTGATACCAATATTTGATACAGTCCTCACGATCACCCATGCTAAAGGAGGCTGATTCCGTTATTTTATACAGTCCTCACTATTACCCATGCTAAAGGAGGCTGATACCGATATTTTATACAGTCCTCACTATTACCCATGTTAATGGAGGCTGATACCGATAGTTTATTTTAGTCCTAACTATCACCCATGCTAAAGGAGGCTGCTACCGATATTTTATACAGCCCTCACTATCACTAATGCTAAAGGAAGCTGATACTGATTTTATAAAGTCCTCACTATTATCCATGGTAAAGGAGGCTGATACTGATATTTTATACAGTCCTCACTATTATCCATGCTAAAGAAGGCTGATACCGATATTTTATACAGTCCTCACTAATATCCATGCTAAAGGAGGCTGATACCGATATTCTATACAGTCCTCACTAATATCCATGCTAAAGGAGGCTGATACCGATATTCTATACAGTCCTCACTATTACCCATGTTAAAGGAGGCTGATACCGATATTTTATTCAGTCCTATCACCCATGCTAAAGGAGGCTGCTACCAATATTTCATACAGTCTTCACTATCACTAATGCTAAAGGAAGCTGATACCGATATTTTATACAGTCATCACTATCACCCAAGCTAAAGGAGGCCGATATCAATATTTTATACAGTCTTCACTATCACCCAAGCTAAAGGAGGCTGATACCGATATTTTATACAGTCCTCACTATCACCCATGTTAAAGGAGGCTGAGACCAATATTTTATACAGTCCTCACTATTACCCATGTTAAAGGAGGCTGATACCGATATTTTATTTTAGTCCTAACTATCACCCATGCTAAAGGAGGCTGATATCGATATTTTATACAGCCTTCACTATCACTAATGCTAAAGGAGGCTGCTACCAATATTTTATACAGCCGTCACTATCACTAATGCTAAAGGAAGCTGATACCGATGTTTTATACAGTCCTCACTATTACCCATGTTAAAGGAGGCTGATACCGATATTTTATTTTAGTCCTAACTATCACCCATGCTAAAGGAGGCTGATACCGGTATTTTATATAGTCCTCACTATTACCCATGCTAAAGGAGGCTGATACCAATATTCTATTTTAGTCCTAACTATCACCCATGCTAAAGGAGGCTGCTACCAATATTTTATACAGCCTTCACTATCACTAATGCTAAAGGAAGCTGATACCGATATTTTATACAGTCCTCACTATTATCCATGGTAATGGAGGCTGATACCGATATTTTATACAGTCCTCACTATCACCCATGCTAAAGGAGGCCGATACCGATATTTTATACAGCCTTCACTATCACCCATGCTAATGGAGACTGATACCCATATTTGATACAGTCCTCACTATCACCCATGCTAAAGGAGGCTGATTCCGTTATTTTATACAGTCCTCACTATTACCCATGCTAAAGGAGGCTGATACCGATATTTTATACAGTCCTCACTATTACCCATGTTAATGGAGGCTGATACCGATAGTTTATTTTAGTCCTAACTATCACCCATGCTAAAGGAGGCTGCTACCGATATTTTATACAGCCTTCATTATCACTAATGCTAAAGGAAGCTGATACTGAATTTATACAGTCCTCACTATTATCCATGGTAAAGGAAGCTGATACTGATATTTTATACAGTCCTCACTATTATCCATGCTAAAGGAGGCTGATACCGATATTTTATACAGCCTTCACTATCACTAATGCTAAAGGAAGCTGATACCGATATTTTATAAAGTCCTCACTATCACCCATGCTAAAGGAGGCTGATACCAATATTCTATTTTAGTCCTAACTATCACCCATGCTAAAGGAGGCTGCTACCAATATTTTATACAGCCTTCACTATCACTAATGCTAAAGGAAGCTGATACCGATATTTTATACAGTCCTCACTATTATCCATGGTAATGGAGGCTGATACCGATATTTTATACAGTCCTCACTATCACCCGTGCTAAAGGAGGCCGATACCGATATTTTATACAGCCTTCACTATCACCCATGCTAATGGAGACTGATACCCATATTTGATACAGTCCTCACTATCATCCATGCTAAAGGAGGCCGATATCAATATTTTATACAGTCTTCACTATCACCCATGCTAAAGGAGGCTGATACCGATATTTTATACAGCCTTCACTATCACCCATGCTAAAGGAGACTGATACCAATATTTGATACAGTCCTCACTATCACCCATGTTAAAGGAGGCTGAGACCAATATTTTATACAGTCCTCACTATTACCCATGTTAAAGGAGGCTGATACCGATATTTTATTTTAGTCCTAACTATCACCCATGCTAAAGGAGGCTGATATCGATATTTTATACAGCCTTCACTATCACTAATGCTAAAGGAAGCTTATACCGATGTTTTATACAGTCCTCACTATTACCCATGTTAAAGGAGGCTGATACCGATATTTTATACAGTCCTATCACCCATGCTAAAGGAGGCCGATACCGATATTTTATACAGTCTTCACTATCACCCATGCTAAAGGAGGCCGATACCGATATTTTATACAGTCCTCACTATCACCCATGCTAAAGGAGGCCGATACCGATATTTTATACAGTCCTCACTATCACCCATGCTAAAGGAAGCCGATACCGATATTTTATACAGCCTTCACTATCACCCATGCTAAAGGAGACTGATACCAATATTTGATACAGTCCTCACGATCACCCATGCTAAAGGAGGCTGATTCCGTTATTTTATACAGTCCTCACTATTACCCATGCTAAAGGAGGCTGATACCGATATTTTATACAGTCCTCACTATTACCCATGTTAATGGAGGCTGATACCGATAGTTTATTTTAGTCCTAACTATCACCCATGCTAAAGGAGGCTGCTACCGATATTTTATACAGCCCTCACTATCACTAATGCTAAAGGAAGCTGATACTGATTTTATAAAGTCCTCACTATTATCCATGGTAAAGGCGGCTGATACTGATATTTTATACAGTCCTCACTATTATCCATGCTAAAGAAGGCTGATACCGATATTTTATACAGTCCTCACTAATATCCATGCTAAAGGAGGCTGATACCGATATTCTATACAGTCCTCACTAATATCCATGCTAAAGGAGGCTGATACCGATATTCTATACAGTCCTCACTATTACCCATGTTAAAGGAGGCTGATACCGATATTTTATTCAGTCCTATCACCCATGCTAAAGGAGGCTGCTACCAATATTTCATACAGTCTTCACTATCACTAATGCTAAAGGAAGCTGATACCGATATTTTATACAGTCATCACTATCACCCAAGCTAAAGGAGGCCGATATCAATATTTTATACAGTCTTCACTATCACCCAAGCTAAAGGAGGCTGATACCGATATTTTATACAGTCCTCACTATCACCCATGTTAAAGGAGGCTGAGACCAATATTTTATACAGTCCTCACTATTACCCATGTTAAAGGAGGCTGATACCGATATTTTATTTTAGTCCTAACTATCACCCATGCTAAAGGAGGCTGATATCGATATTTTATACAGCCTTCACTATCACTAATGCTAAAGGAGGCTGCTACCAATATTTTATACAGCCGTCACTATCACTAATGCTAAAGGAAGCTGATACCGATGTTTTATACAGTCCTCACTATTATCCATGTTAAAGGAGGCTGATACCGATATTTTATTTTAGTCCTAACTATCACCCATGCTAAAGGAGGCTGATACCGGTATTTTATATAGTCCTCACTATTACCCATGCTAAAGGAGGCTGATACCAATATTCTATTTTAGTCCTAACTATCACCCATGCTAAAGGAGGCTGCTACCAATATTTTATACAGCCTTCACTATCACTAATGCTAAAGGAAGCTGATACCGATATTTTATACAGTCCTCACAATTATCCATGGTAATGGAGGCTGATACCGATATTTTATACAGTCCTCACTATCACCCATGCTAAAGGAGGCCGATACCGATACTTTATACAGCCTTCACTATCACCCATGCTAATGGAGACTGATACCCATATTTGATACAGTCCTCACTATCACCCATGCTAAAGGAGGCTGATTCCGTTATTTTATACAGTCCTCACTATTACCCATGCTAAAGGAGGCTGATACCGATATTTTATACAGTCCTCACTATTACCCATGTTAACGGAGGCTGATACCGATAGTTTATTTTAGTCCTAACTATCACCCATGCTAAAGGAGGCTGCTACCGATATTTTATACAGCCTTCACTATCACTAATGCTAAAGGAAGCTGATACTGATTTTATACAGTCCTCACTATTATCCATGGTAAAGGAAGCTGATACTGATATTTTATACAGCCTTCACTATCACTAATGCTAAAGGAAGCTGATACCGATATTTTATAAAGTCCTCACTATCACCCATGTTAAAGGAGGCTGAGACCAATATTTTATACAGTCCTCACTATTACCCATGTTAAAGGAGGCTGATACCGATATTTTATTTTAGTCCTAACTATCACTCATGCTAAAGGAGGCTGATATCGATATTTTATACAGCCTTCACTATCACTAATGCTAAAGGAGGCTGCTACCAATATTTTATACAGCCTTCACTATCACTAATGCTAAAGGAAGCTGATACCGATGTTTTATACAGTCTTCACTATCACCCATGCTAAAGGAGGTTGATACCGATATTTTATACAGCCTTCACTATTACCCATGCTAAAGGAGGCTGATACCGATATTTTATACAGTCCTCACTATCACCCATGTTAAAGGAGGCTGATACCGATATGTTATACAGTCCTATCACCCATGCTAAAGGAGGCCGATACCAATATTTTATACAGTCTTCACTATCACCCATGGTAAAGGAGGCCGATACCGATATTTTATACAGTCCACACTATCACCCATGTTAAAGGAGGCTGATACCGATATGTTATACAGTCCTAACTATCACCCATGCTAAAGGAGGCCGACACCGATATTTTATACAGTCCTCACTATCACCCATGTTAAAGGAGGCTGATACCGATATGTTATACAGTCCTCACTATCAACCATGCTAAAGGAGGCCGATACCGATATTTTATACAGTCCTCACTATAACCCATGCTAAAGGAGGCTGATACCGATATTTTATACAGTCCTCACTATCCTCCATGCTAAAGGAGGCCGATACCGATATTTTATACAGTCCTCACTATCACCCATGCTAAAGGAGGCCGACACCGATATTTTATACAGTCCTCACTATCACCCATGCTAAAGGAGGCTGATACCAATATGTTATACAGTCCTCACTATCACCCATGCTAAAGGAGGCTGATACCGATATTTTATACAGTCCTCGCTATCCTCCATGCTAAAGGAGGCCGATACCGATATTTTTTACAGTCATCACTATCACCCAAGCTAAAGGAGGCCGATACCAATATTTTATACAGGCCTCACTATCACTAATGCTAAAGGAGGCCGATACCAATATTTTATACAGTCCTCACTATCACCCATGCAAAAGGAGGCCGATATCAATATTTTATACAGTCTTCACTATCACCCATGCTAAAGGAGGCTGATACCGATATTTTATACAGCCTTCACTATCACCCATGCTAAAGGAGACTGATACCAATATTTGATACAGTCCTCACTATCACCCATGCTAAAGGAGGCTGATACCGTTATTTTATACAGTCCTCACTATCACCCAGGTTAAAGGAGGCTGAGACCAATATTTTATACAGTCCTCACTATTACCCATGTTAAAGGAGGCTGATACCGATATTTTATTTTAGTCCTAACTATCACCCATGCTAAAGGAGGCTGATATCGATATTTTATACAGCCTTCACTATCACTAATGCTAAAGGAGGCTGCTACCAATATTTTATACAGCCTTCACTATCACTAATGCTAAAGGAAGGTGATAAGGATGTTTTATACAGTCCTCACTATTACCCATGTTAAAGGAGGCTGATACCGCTATTTTATTTTAGTCCTAACTATCACCCATGCTAAAGGAGGCTGATATCGATATTTTATACAGCCTTCACTATCACTAATGCTAAAGGAAGCTGATACCGATATTTTATACAGTCCTCACTATTATCCATGGTAATGGAGGCTGATACCGATATTTTATACAGTCCTCACTATCACCCATGCTAAAGGAGGCCGATACCGATACTTTATACAGCCTTCACTATCACCCATGCTAATGGAGACTGATACCCATATTTGATACAGTCCTCACTATCACCCATGCTAAAGGAGGCTGATTCCGTTATTTTATACAGTCCTCACTATTACCCATGCTAAAGGAGGCTGATACCGATATTTTATACAGTCCTCACTATTACCCATGTTAACGGAGGCTGATACCGATAGTTTATTTTAGTCCTAACTATCACCCATGCTAAAGGAGGCTGCTACCGATATTTTATACAGCCTTCACTATCACTAATGCTAAAGGAAGCTGATACTGATTTTATACAGTCCTCACTATTATCCATGGTAAAGGAAGCTGATACTGATATTTTATACAGCCTTCACTATCACTAATGCTAAAGGAAGCTGATACCGATATTTTATAAAGTCCTCACTATCACCCATGTTAAAGGAGGCTGAGACCAATATTTTATACAGTCCTCACTATTACCCATGTTAAAGGAGGCTGATACCGATATTTTATTTTAGTCCTAACTATCACTCATGCTAAAGGAGGCTGATATCGATATTTTATACAGCCTTCACTATCACTAATGCTAAAGGAGGCTGCTACCAATATTTTATACAGCCTTCACTATCACTAATGCTAAAGGAAGCTGATACCGATGTTTTATACAGTCTTCACTATCACCCATGCTAAAGGAGGTTGATACCGATATTTTATACAGCCTTCACTATTACCCATGCTAAAGGAGGCTGATACCGATATTTTATACAGTCCTCACTATCACCCATGTTAAAGGAGGCTGATACCGATATGTTATACAGTCCTATCACCCATGCTAAAGGAGGCCGATACCAATATTTTATACAGTCTTCACTATCACCCATGGTAAAGGAGGCCGATACCGATATTTTATACAGTCCACACTATCACCCATGTTAAAGGAGGCTGATACCGATATGTTATACAGTCCTAACTATCACCCATGCTAAAGGAGGCCGACACCGATATTTTATACAGTCCTCACTATCACCCATGTTAAAGGAGGCTGATACCGATATGTTATACAGTCCTCACTATCAACCATGCTAAAGGAGGCCGATACCGATATTTTATACAGTCCTCACTATAACCCATGCTAAAGGAGGCTGATACCGATATTTTATACAGTCCTCACTATCCTCCATGCTAAAGGAGGCCGATACCGATATTTTATACAGTCCTCACTATCACCCATGCTAAAGGAGGCCGACACCGATATTTTATACAGTCCTCACTATCACCCATGCTAAAGGAGGCTGATACCAATATGTTATACAGTCCTCACTATCACCCATGCTAAAGGAGGCTGATACCGATATTTTATACAGTCCTCGCTATCCTCCATGCTAAAGGAGGCCGATACCGATATTTTTTACAGTCATCACTATCACCCAAGCTAAAGGAGGCCGATACCAATATTTTATACAGGCCTCACTATCACTAATGCTAAAGGAGGCCGATACCAATATTTTATACAGTCCTCACTATCACCCATGCAAAAGGAGGCCGATATCAATATTTTATACAGTCTTCACTATCACCCATGCTAAAGGAGGCTGATACCGATATTTTATACAGCCTTCACTATCACCCATGCTAAAGGAGACTGATACCAATATTTGATACAGTCCTCACTATCACCCATGCTAAAGGAGGCTGATACCGTTATTTTATACAGTCCTCACTATCACCCAGGTTAAAGGAGGCTGAGACCAATATTTTATACAGTCCTCACTATTACCCATGTTAAAGGAGGCTGATACCGATATTTTATTTTAGTCCTAACTATCACCCATGCTAAAGGAGGCTGATATCGATATTTTATACAGCCTTCACTATCACTAATGCTAAAGGAGGCTGCTACCAATATTTTATACAGCCTTCACTATCACTAATGCTAAAGGAAGGTGATAAGGATGTTTTATACAGTCCTCACTATTACCCATGTTAAAGGAGGCTGATACCGCTATTTTATTTTAGTCCTAACTATCACCCATGCTAAAGGAGGCTGATATCGATATTTTATACAGCCTTCACTATCACTAATGCTAAAGGAGGCGGCTACCGATATTTTATACAGTCCTCACTATTATCCATGGTAATGGAGGCTGATACCGATATTTTATACAGTCCTCACTATCACCCGTGCTAAAGGAGGCCGATACCGATATTTTATACAGCCTTCACTATCACCCATGCTAATGGAGACTGATACCCATATTTGATACAGTCCTCACTATCACCCATGCTAAAGGAGGCTGATTCCGTTATTTTATACAGTCCTCACTATTACCCATGCTAAAGGAGGCTGATACCGATATTTTATACAGTCCTCACTATTACCCATGTTAATGGAGGCTGATACCGATAGTTTATTTTAGTCCTAACTATCACCCATGCTACAGGAGGCTGCTACCGATATTTTATACAGCCTTCACTATCACTAATGCTAAAGGAAGCTGATACTGATTTTATACAGTCCTCACTATTATCCATGGTAAAGGAAGCTGATACTGATATTTTATACAGTCCTCACTATTATCCATGCTAAAGGAGGCTGATACCGATATTTTATACAGCCTTCACTATCACTAATGCTAAAGGAAGCTGATACCGATATTTTATAAAGTCCTCACTATCACCCATGTTAAAGGAGGCTGAGACCAATATTTTATACAGTCCTCACTATTACCCATGTTAAAGGAGGCTGATACCGATATTTTATTTTAGTCCTAACTATCACTCATGCTAAAGGAGGCTGATATCGATATTTTATACAGCCTTCACTATCACTAATGCTAAAGGAGGCTGCTACCAATATTTTATACAGCCTTCACTATCACTAATGCTAAAGGAAGCTGATACCGATGTTTTATACAGTCTTCACTATCACCCATGCTAAAGGAGGTTGATACCGATATTTTATACAGCCTTCACTATTACCCATGCTAAAGGAGGCTGATACCGATATTTTATACAGTCCTCACTATCACCCATGTTAAAGGAGGCTGATACCGATATGTTATACAGTCCTATCACCCATGCTAAAGGAGGCCGATACCGATATTTTATACAGTCTTCACTATCACCCATGGTAAAGGAGGCCGATACCGATATTTTATACAGTCCACACTATCACCCATGTTAAAGGAGGCTGATACCGATATGTTATACAGTCCTAACTATCACCCATGCTAAAGGAGGCCGACACCGATATTTTATACAGTCCTCACTATCACCCATGTTAAAGGAGGCTGATACCGATATGTTATACAGTGCTCACTATCAACCATGCTAAAGGAGGCCGATACCGATATTTTAAACATTCCTCACTATAACCCATGCTAAAGGAGGCTGATACCGATATTTTATACAGTCCTCACTATCCTCCATGCTAAAGGAGGCCGATACCGATATTTTATACAGTCCTCACTATCACCCATGCTAAAGGAGGCCGACACCGATATTTTATACAGTCCTCACTATCACCCATGCTAAAGGAGGCTGATACCAATATGTTATACAGTCCTCACTATCACCCATGCTAAAGGAGGCTGATACCGATATTTTATACAGTCCTCGCTATCCTCCATGCTAAAGGAGGCCGATACCGATATTTTTTACAGTCATCACTATCACCCAAGCTAAAGGAGGCCGATACCAATATTTTATACAGGCCTCACTATCACTAATGCTAAAGGAGGCCGATACCAATATTTTATACAGTCCTCACTATCACCCATGCAAAAGGAGGCCGATATCAATATTTTATACAGTCTTCACTATCACCCATGCTAAAGGAGGCTGATACCGATATTTTATACAGCCTTCACTATCACCCATGCTAAAGGAGACTGATACCAATATTTGATACAGTCCTCACTATCACCCATGCTAAAGGAGGCTGATACCGTTATTTTATACAGTCCTCACTATCACCCAGGTTAAAGGAGGCTGAGACCAATATTTTATACAGTCCTCACTATTACCCATGTTAAAGGAGGCTGATACCGATATTTTATTTTAGTCCTAACTATCACCCATGCTAAAGGAGGCTGATATCGATATTTTATACAGCCTTCACTATCACTAATGCTAAAGGAGGCTGCTACCAATATTTTATACAGCCTTCACTATCACTAATGCTAAAGGAAGGTGATACCGATGTTTTATACAGTCCTCACTATTACCCATGTTAAAGGAGGCTGATACCGCTATTTTATTTTAGTCCTAACTATCACCCATGCTAAAGGAGGCCGATACCGATATTTTATACAGTCTTCACTATCACCCATGGTAAAGGAGGCCGATACCGATATTTTATACAGTCCACACTATCACCCATGTTAAAGGAGGCTGATACCGATATGTTATACAGTCCTAACTATCACCCATGCTAAAGGAGGCCGACACCGATATTTTATACAGTCCTCACTATCACCCATGTTAAAGGAGGCTGATACCGATATGTTTTACAGTCCTCACTATCAACCATGCTAAAGGAGGCCGATACCGATATTTTATACAGTCCTCACTATAACCCATGCTAAAGGAGGCTGATACCGATATTTTATACAGTCCTCACTATCCTCCATGCTAAAGGAGGCCGATACCGATATTTTATACAGTCCTCACTATCACCCATGCTAAAGGAGGCCGACACCGATATTTTATACAGTCCTCACTATCACCCATGCTAAAGGAGGCTGATACCAATATGTTATACAGTCCTCACTATCACCCATGCTAAAGGAGGCTGATACCGATATTTTATACAGTCCTCGCTATCCTCCATGCTAAAGGAGGCCGATACCGATATTTTTTACAGTCATCACTATCACCCAAGCTAAAGGAGGCCGATACCAATATTTTATACAGGCCTCACTATCACTAATGCTAAAGGAGGCCGATACCAATATTTTATACAGTCCTCACTATCACCCATGCAAAAGGAGGCCGATATCAATATTTTATACAGTCTTCACTATCACCCATGCTAAAGGAGGCTGATACCGATATTTTATACAGCCTTCACTATCACCCATGCTAAAGGAGACTGATACCAATATTTGATACAGTCCTCACTATCACCCATGCTAAAGGAGGCTGATACCGTTATTTTATACAGTCCTCACTATCACCCAGGTTAAAGGAGGCTGAGACCAATATTTTATACAGTCCTCACTATTACCCATGTTAAAGGAGGCTGATACCGATATTTTATTTTAGTCCTAACTATCACCCATGCTAAAGGAGGCTGATATCGATATTTTATACAGCCTTCACTATCACTAATGCTAAAGGAGGCTGCTAGCAATATTTTATACAGCCTTCACTATCACTAATGCTAAAGGAAGGAGATACCAATGTTTTATACAGTCCTCACTATTACCCATGTTAAAGGAGGCTGATACCGCTATTTTATTTTAGTCCTAACTATCACGCATGCTAAAGGAGGCTGATACCGTTATTTTATTCAGTCCTATCACCCATGCTAAAGGAGGCTGCTACCAATATTTCATACAGTCTTCACTATCACTAATGCTAAAGGAAGCTGATACCGATATTTTTTACAGTCATTACTATCACCCAAGCTAAAGGAGGCCGATACCGATATTTTATACAGACCTCACTATCACTAATGCTAAAGGAGGCCGATACCAATATTTTATACAGTCCTCACTATCACCCATGCAAAAGGAGGCCGATATCAATATTTTATACAGTCTTCACTATCACCCATGCTAAAGGAGGCTGATACCGATATTTTATACAGCCTTCACTGTCACCCATGCTAAAGGAGACTGATACCAATATTTGATACAGTCCTCACTATCACCCATGCTAAAGGAGGCTGATACCGTTATTTTATATAGTCCTCACTATTACCATGCTAAAGGAGGCTGATACCGATATTTTATACAGTCCTCACTATCACCCAGGTTAAAGGAGGCTGAGACCAATATTTTATACAGTCCTCACTATTACCCATGTTAAAGGAGGCTGATACCGATATTTTATTTTAGTCCTAACTATCACCCATGCTAAAGGAGGCTGATATCGATATTTTATACAGCCTTCACTATCACTAATGCTAAAGGAGGCTGCTACCAATATTTTATACAGCCTTCACTATCACTAATGCTAAAGGAAGCTGATACCGATGTTTTATACAGTCCTCACTATTACCCATGTTAAAGGAGGCTGATACCGATATTTTATTTTAGTCCTAACTATCACCCATGCTAAAGGAGGCTGATATCGTTATTTTATATAGTCCTCACTATTACCCATGCTAAAGGAGGCTGATACCAATATTCTATTTTAGTCCTAACTATCACCCATGCTAAAGGAGGCTGCTACCAATATTTTATACAGCCTTCACTATCACTAATGCTAAAGGAAGCTGATACCGATATTTTATACAGTCCTCACTATTATCCATGCTAAAGAAGGCTGCTACCGATATTTTGTACAGTCCTCACTATTACCAATGTTAATGGAGGCTGATACCGATAGTTTAATTTAGTCCTAACTATCACCCATGCTAAAGGAGGCTGCTACCGATATTTTATACAGCCTTCACTATCACTAATGCTAAAGGAAGCTGATACTGATTTTATAAAGTCCTCACTATTATCCATGGTAAAGGAGGCTGATACTGATATTTTATACAGTCCTCACTATTATCCATGCTAAAGGAGGCTGATACCGATATTTTATACAGTCCTCACTAATAGCCATGCTAAAGGAGGCTGATACCGATATTCTATACAGTCCTCACTAATATCCATGCTAAAGGAGGCTGATACCGATATTCTATACAGTCCTCACTATTACCCATGTTAAAGGAGGCTGATACCGATATTTTATTCAGCCCTATCACCCATGCTAAAGGAGGCTGCTACCAATATTTCATACAGTCTTCACTATCACTAATGCTAAAGGAAGCTGATACCGATATTTTTTACAGTCATTACTATCACCCAAGCTAAAGGAGGCCGATACCGATATTTTATACAGGCCTCACTATCACTAATGCTAAAGGAGGCCGATACCAATATTTTATACAGTCCTCACTATCACCCATGCAAAAGGAGGCCGATATCAATATTTTATACAGTCTTCACTATCACCCATGCTAAAGGAGGCTGATACCGATATTTTATACAGCCTTCACTGTCACCCATGCTAAAGGAAACTGATACCAATATTTGATACAGTCCTCACTATCACCCATGCTAAAGGAGGCTGATACCGTTATTTTATATAGTCCTCACTATTACCATGCTAAAGGAGGCTGATACCGATATTTTATACAGTCCTCACTATCACCCAGGTTAAAGGAGGCTGAGACCAATATTTTATACAGTCCTCACTATTACCCATGTTAAAGGAGGCTGATACCGATATTTTATTTTAGTCCTAACTATCACCCATGCTAAAGGAGGCTGATATCGATATTTTATACAGCCTTCACTATCACTAATGCTAAAGGAGGCTGCTACCAATATTTTATACAGCCTTCACTATCACTAATGCTAAAGGAAGCTGATACCGATGTTTTATACAGTCCTCACTATTACCCATGTTAAAGGAGGTTGATACCGATATTTTATTTTAGTCCTAACTATCACCCATGCTAAAGGAGGCTGATATCGTTATTTTATATAGTCCTCACTATTACCCATGCTAAAGGAGGCTGATACCAATATTCTATTTTAGTCCTAACTATCACCCATGCTAAAGGAGGCTGCTACCAATATTTTATACAGCCTTCACTATCACTAATGCTAAAGGAAGCTGATACCGATATTTTATACAGTCCTCACTATTATCCATGGTAATGGAGGCTGATACCGATATTTTATACAGTCCTCACTATCACCCGTGCTAAAGTAGGCCGATACCGATATTTTATACAGTCCTCACTATTACCCATGCTAAAGGAGGCTGATACCGATATTTTATACAGTCCTCACTATTACCCATGTTAATGGAGGCTGATACCGATAGTTTATTTTAGTCCTAACTATCACCCATGCTAAAGGAGGCTGCTACCGATATTTTATACAGCCTTCACGATCACTAATGCTAAAGGAAGCTGATACTGATTTTATACAGTCCTCACTATTATCCATGGTAAAGGAGGCTGATACTGATATTTTATACAGTCCTCACTATTATCCATGCTAAAGTAGGCTGATACCGATATTTTATACAGTCCTCACTATTATCCATGCTAAAGGAGGCTGATACCGATATTCTATACAGTCCTCACTATTACCCATGTTAAAGGAGGCTGATACTGATATTTTATTCAGTCCTAACTATCACCCATGCTAAAGGAGGCTGTTATCAATATTTTATACAGCCTTCACTATCACTAATGCTAAAGGAAGCTGATACCGATATTTTATACAGTCCTCACTATTATCCATGCTAAAGAAGGCTGCTACCGATATTTTATACAGTCCTCACTATTACCAATGTTAAAGGAGGCTGATACAGATATTTTATTCAGTCCTATCACCCATGCTAAAGGAGGCTGCTACCAATATTTCATACAGTCTTCACTATCACTAATGATAAAGGAAGCTGATACCGATATTTTATACAGTCTTCACTATCACCCAAGCTAAAGGAGGCCGATACCAATATTTTATACAGGCCTCACTATCACTAATGCTAAAGGAGGCCGATACCAATATTTTATACAGTCCTCACTATCATCCATGCTAAAGGAGGCCGATATCAATATTTTATACAGTCTTCACTATCACCCATGCTAAAGTAGGCTGATAACGATATTTTATACAGCCTTCACTATCACCAATGCTAAAGGAGACTGATACCAATATTTGATACAGTCCTCACTATCACCCATGCTAAAGGAGGCTGATACCGTTATTTTATATAGTCCTCACTATTACCAATGCTAAAGGAGGCTGATACTGTTATTTTATATAGTCCTCACTATTACCCATGCTAAAGGAGGCTGATACCGATATTTTATACAGTCCTCACTATCACCCATGTTAAAGGAGGCTGAGACCAATATTTTATACAGTCCTCACTATTACCCATGTTAAAGGAGGCTGATACCGATATTTTATTTTAGTCCTAACTATCACCCATGCTAAAGGAGGCTGATATCGATATTTTATACAGCCTTCACTATCACTAATGCTAAAGGAGGCTGCTACCAATATTTTATACAGCCTTCACTATCACTAATGCTAAAGGAAGCTTATACCGATGTTTTATACAGTCCTCACTATTCCCCATGTTAAAGGAGGCTGATACCGATATTTTATTTTAGTCCTAACTATCACCCATGCTAAAGGAGGCTGATTCCGTTATTTTATATAGTCCTCACTATTACCCATGCTAAAGGAGGCCGATACCGATATTTTATACAGCCTTCACTATTACCCATGCTAAAGGAGGCAGATACCGATATTTTATACAGTCTTCACTATCACCCATGCTAAAGGAGGTTGATACCGATAATTTATACAGCCCTCACTATCCCCCATGCTAAAGGAGGCTGATACCGATATTTTATACAGTCCTCACTATCACCCATGCTAAAGGAGGCTGATACCGATATTTTATACAGTCCTCACTATCACCCATGTTAAAGGAGGCTGATACCGATATTTTATACAGTCCTATCACCCATGCTAAAGGAGGCCGATACTGATATTATATACAGTCTTCACTATCACCCATGGTAAAGGAGGCCGATACCGATATTTTATACAGTCCTCACTATCACCCATGTTAAAGGAGGCTGATACCGATATGTTATACAGTCCTAACTATCACCCATGCTAAAGGAGGCCGATACCGATATTTTATACAGTCCTCACTATTACCCATGTTAAAGGAGGCTGATATCGATATGTTATACAGTCCTGACTATCACCCATGCTAAAGGAGGCCGATACCGATATTTTATACAGTCCTCACTATTACCCATGTTAAAAGAGGCTGATACCGATATGTTATACAGTCCTCACTATCAACCATGCTAAAGGAGGCCAATACCGATATTTTATACAGTCCTCACTATTACCCATGTTAAAGGAGGCTGATACCGATATGTTATACAGTCCTCACTATCAACCATGCTAAAGGAGGCCGATACCGATATTTTATACAGCCTTCACTATTACCCATGCTAAAGGAGGCCGATACCGATATTTTATACAGTCCTCACTATCACCCATGTTAATGGAGGCTGATACCGATAGTTTATTTTAGTCCTAACTATCACCCATGCTAAAGGAGGCTGCTACCGATATTTTATACAGCCTTCACTATCACTAATGCTAAAGGAAGCTGATACTGATTTTATAAAGTCCTCACTATTATCCATGGTAAAGGAGGCTGATACTGATATTTTATACATTCCTCACTATTATCCATGCTAAAGGAGGCTGATAGCGATATTTTATACAGTCCTCACTAATATCCATGCTAAAGGAGGCTGATACCGATATTCTATACAGTCCTCACTAATATCCATGCTAAAGGAGGCTGATACCGATATTCTATACAGTCCTCACTATTACCCATGTTAAAGGAGGCTGATACCGATATTTTATTCAGTCCTATCACCCATGCTAAAGGAGGCTGCTACCAATATTTCATACAGTCTTCACTATCACTAATGCTAAAGGAAGCTGATACCGATATTTTTTACAGTCATCACTATCACCCAAGCTAAAGGAGGCCGATACCAATAGTTTATACAGGCCTCACTATCACTAATGCTAAAGGAGGCCGATACCAATATTTTATACAGTCCTCACTATCACCCATGCAAAAGGAGGCCGATATCAATATTTTATACAGTCTTCACTATCACCCATGCTAACGGAGACTGATACCGATATTTTATACAGTCCTCACTATCACCCAGGTTAAAGGAGGCTGAGACCAATATTTTATACAGTCCTCACTATTACCCATGTTAAAGGAGGCTGATACCGATATTTTATTTTAGTCCTAACTATCACCCATGCTAAAGGAGACTGATACCAATATTTGATACAGTCCTCACTAATATCCATGCTAAAGGAGGCTGATACCGTTATTTTATATAGTCCTCACTATTACCATGCTAAAGGAGGCTGATACCGATATTTTATACAGTCCTCACTATCACCCAGGTTAAAGGAGGCTGAGACCAATATTTTATACAGTCCTCACTATTACCCATGTTAAAGGAGGCTGATACCAATATTTTATTTTAGTCCTAACTATCACCCATGCTAAAGGAGGCTGATATCGATATTTTATACAGTCCTCACTAATATCCATGCTAAAGGAGGCTGATACCGATGTTCTATACAGTCCTCACTATTACCCATGTTAAAGGAGGCTGATACTGATATTTTATTCAGTCCTAACTATCACCCATGCTAAAGGAGGCTGTTACCAATATTTTATACAGCCTTCACTATCACTAATGCTAAAGGAAGCTGATACCGATATTTTATACAGTCCTCACTATTATCCATGCTAAAGAAGGCTGCTACCGATATTTTATACAGTCCTCACTATTACCAATGTTAAAGGAGGCTGATACCGATATTTTATTCAGTCCTATCACCCATGCTAAAGGAGGCTGCTACCAATATTTCATACAGTCTTCACTATCACTAATGATAAAGGAAGCTGATACCGATATTTTATACAGTCCTCACTATCACCCATGTTAAAGGAGGCTGATACCGATATTTTATACAGTCCTATCACCCATGCTAAAGGAGGCCAATACCGATATTTTATACAGTCTTCACAATCACCCATGCTAATGGAGGCCGATACCGATATTTTATACAGTCCTCACTATCACCCATGGTAAAGGAGGCCGATACCGATATTTTATACAGTCCTCACTATCACCCATGTTAAAGGAGGCTGATACCGATGTTATACAGTCCTAACTATCACCCATGCTAAAGGAGGCCGATACCGATATTTTATACAGTCCTCACTATCACCCATGTTAAAGGAGGCTGATACCGATGTTATACAGTCCTAACTATCACCCATGCTAAAGGAGGCCGATACTGATATTTAATACAGTCTTCACTATCACCCATGCTAAAGGAGGCCGATACCGATATTTTATACAGTTCTCACTATAACCCATGCTAAAGGAGGCTGATACTGATATTTTATACAGTCCTCACTATCCTCCATGCTAAAGGAGGCCGATACCGATATTTTATACAGTCCTCACTATCACCCATGCTAAAGGAGGCTGATACCGATATTTTATACAGTCTTCACTATCACCCATGCTAAAGGAGACCGATACCGATATTTTATACAGTCCTCACAATCACCCATGCTAATGGAGGCCGATACCGATATTTTATACAGTCCTCACTATCACCCATGCTAAAGGAGGCCGATACCGATATTTTATACAGTCTTCACTATCGCCAATGCTAAAGGAGGCTGATACCGATATTTTATACAGTCCTCACTATCACCCATGCTAAAGGAGGCTGACACCGATATTTTATACAGTCCTCACTATCACCCATGCTAAAGGAGGCTAATACCGATATGTTATACAGTCCTCACTATCACCCATGCTAAAGGAGACCGATACCGATATTTTATACAGTCCTCACTATCACCATTCTAAAGGAGGCTGATACCGATATTTTATACAGTCCTCACTATCACCCATGCTAAAGGAGGCCGATACCGATATTTTATACAGCCTTCACTATCACCCATGCTAAAGGAGACTGATACCAATATTTGATACAGTCCTCACGATCACCCATGCTAAAGGAGGCTGATTCCGTTATTTTATACTGTCCTCACTATTACCATGCTAAAGGAGGCTGATACCGATATTTTATACAGTCCTCACTATTACCCATGTTAATGGAGGCTGATACCGATAGTTTATTTTAGTCCTAACTATCACCCATGCTAAAGGAGGCTGATACCGTTATTTTATACAGCCTTCACTATCACTAATGCTAAAGGAAGCTGATACAGATTTTATAAAGTCCTCACTATTATCCATGGTAAAGGAGGCTGATACTGATATTTTATACAGTCCTCACTATTATCCATGCTAAAGGAGGCTGATACCGATATTTTATACAGTCCTCACTAATATCCATGCTAAAGGAGGCTGATACCGATATTCTATACAGTCCTCACTAATATCCATGCTAAAGGAGGCTGATACCGATATTCTATACAGTCCTCACTATTACCCATGTTAAAGGAGGCTGATACCGATATTTTATTCAGTCCTATCACCCATGCTAAAGGAGGCTGCTACCAATATTTCATACAGTCTTCACTATCACTAATGCTAAAGGAAGCTGATACCGATATTTTTTACAGTCATCACTATCACCCAAGCTAAAGGAGGCCGATACCAATATTTTATACAGGCCTCACTATCACTAATGCTAAAGGAGGCCGATACCAATATTTTATACAGTCCTCACTATCACCCATGCAAAAGGAGGCCGATATCAATATTTTATACAGTCTTCACTATCACCCATGCTAAAGGAGGCTGATACCGATATTTTATACAGCCTTCACTATCACCCATGCTAAAGGAAGCTGATACCGATGTTTTATACAGTCCTCACTATTACCCATGTTAAAGGAGGCTGATACCGATATTTTATTTTAGTCCTAACTATCACCCATGCTAAAGGAGGCTGCTACCGATATTTTATACAGCCTTCACGATCACTAATGCTAAAGGAAGCTGATACTGATTTTATACAGTCCTCACTATTATCCATGGTAAAGGAGGCTGATACTGATATTTTATACAGTCCTCACTATTATCCATGCTAAAGGAGGCTGATACCGATATTTTATACAGTCCTCACTATTATCCATGCTAAAGGAGGCTGATACCGATATTCTATACAGTCCTCACTATTATCCATGCTAATGGAGGCTGATACCGATATTTTATACAGCCTTCACTATCACTAATGCTAAACGAAGCTGATACCGATATTTTATACAGTCCTCACTAATATCCATGCTAAAGGAGGCTGATACCGATGTTCTATACAGTCCTCACTATTACCCATGTTAAAGGAGGCTGATACTGATATTTTATTCAGTCCTAACTATCACCCATGCTAAAGGAGGCTGTTACCAATATTTTATACAGCCTTCACTATCACTAATGCTAAAGGAAGCTGATACCGATATTTTATACAGTCCTCACTATTATCCATGCTAAAGAAGGCTGCTACCGATATTTTATACAGTCCTCTCTATTACCAATGTTAAAGGAGGCTGATACCGATATTTTATTCAGTCCTATCACCCATGCTAAAGGAGGCTGCTACCAATATTTCATACAGTCTTCACTATCACTAATGATAAAGGAAGCTGATACCGATATTTTATACAGCCTTCACTATCACCCATGCTAAAGGAGACTGATACCAATATTTGATACAGTCCTCACTATCACCAATGCTAAAGGAGGCTGATACCGTTATTTTATATAGTCCTCACTATTACCCATGCTAAAGGAGGCTGATACCATTATTTTATATAGTCCTCACTATTACCCATGCTAAAGGAGGCTGATACCGATATTTTATACAGTCCTCACTATCACCCATGTTAAAGGAGGCTGAGACCAATATTTTATACAGTCCTCACTATTACCCATGTTAAAGGAGGCTGATACCGATATTTTATTTTAGTCCTAACTATCACCCATGCTAAAGGAGACTGATACCAATATTTGATACAGTCCTCACGATCACCCATGCTAAAGGAGGCTGATTCCGTTATTTTATACAGTCCTCACTATTACCCATGCTAAAGGAGGCTGATACCGATATTTTATACAGTCCTCACTATTACCCATGTTAATGGAGGCTGATACCGATAGTTTATTTTAGTCCTAACTATCACCCATGCTAAAGGAGGCTGCTACCGATATTTTATACAGCCTTCACTATCACTAATGCTAAAGGAAGCTGATACTGATTTTATAAAGTCCTCACTATTATCCATGGTAAAGGAGGCTGATACTGATATTTTATACAGTCCTCACTATTATCCATGCTAAAGGAGGCTGCTACCGATATTTTATACAGCCTTCACTATCACTAATGCTAAAGGAAACTGATACTGATTTTATAAAATCCTCACTATTATCCATGCTAAAGGAGGCTGATACCGATATTCTATACAGTCCTCACTATTACCCATGTTAAAGGAGGCTGATACCGATATTTTATTCAGTCCTATCACCCATGCTAAAGGAGGCTGCTACCAATATTTTATACAGCCTTCACTATCACTAATGCTAAAGGAAGCTGATACCGATATTTTATACAGTCCTCACAATTATCCATGGTAATGGAGGCTGATACCGATATTTTATACAGTCCTCACTATCACCCATGCTAAAGGAGGCCGATACCGATACTTTATACAGCCTTCACTATCACCCATGCTAATGGAGACTGATACCCATATTTGATACAGTCCTCACTATCACCCATGCTAAAGGAGGCTGATTCCGTTATTTTATACAGTCCTCACTATTACCCATGCTAAAGGAGGCTGATACCGATATTTTATACAGTCCTCACTATTACCCATGTTAACGGAGGCTGATACCGATAGTTTATTTTAGTCCTAACTATCACCCATGCTAAAGGAGGCTGCTACCGATATTTTATACAGCCTTCACTATCACTAATGCTAAAGGAAGCTGATACTGATTTTATACAGTCCTCACTATTATCCATGGTAAAGGAAGCTGATACTGATATTTTATACAGCCTTCACTATCACTAATGCTAAAGGAAGCTGATACCGATATTTTATAAAGTCCTCACTATCACCCATGTTAAAGGAGGCTGAGACCAATATTTTATACAGTCCTCACTATTACCCATGTTAAAGGAGGCTGATACCGATATTTTATTTTAGTCCTAACTATCACTCATGCTAAAGGAGGCTGATATCGATATTTTATACAGCCTTCACTATCACTAATGCTAAAGGAGGCTGCTACCAATATTTTATACAGCCTTCACTATCACTAATGCTAAAGGAAGCTGATACCGATGTTTTATACAGTCTTCACTATCACCCATGCTAAAGGAGGTTGATACCGATATTTTATACAGCCTTCACTATTACCCATGCTAAAGGAGGCTGATACCGATATTTTATACAGTCCTCACTATCACCCATGTTAAAGGAGGCTGATACCGATATGTTATACAGTCCTATCACCCATGCTAAAGGAGGCCGATACCAATATTTTATACAGTCTTCACTATCACCCATGGTAAAGGAGGCCGATACCGATATTTTATACAGTCCACACTATCACCCATGTTAAAGGAGGCTGATACCGATATGTTATACAGTCCTAACTATCACCCATGCTAAAGGAGGCCGACACCGATATTTTATACAGTCCTCACTATCTCCCATGTTAAAGGAGGCTGATACCGATATGTTATACAGTCCTCACTATCAACCATGCTAAAGGAGGCCGATACCGATATTTTATACAGTCCTCACTATAACCCATGCTAAAGGAGGCTGATACCGATATTTTATACAGTCCTCACTATCCTCCATGCTAAAGGAGGCCGATACCGATATTTTATACAGTCCTCACTATCACCCATGCTAAAGGAGGCCGACACCGATATTTTATACAGTCCTCACTATCACCCATGCTAAAGGAGGCTGATACCAATATGTTATACAGTCCTCACTATCACCCATGCTAAAGGAGGCTGATACCGATATTTTATACAGTCCTCGCTATCCTCCATGCTAAAGGAGGCCGATACCGATATTTTTTACAGTCATCACTATCACCCAAGCTAAAGGAGGCCGATACCAATATTTTATACAGGCCTCACTATCACTAATGCTAAAGGAGGCCGATACCAATATTTTATACAGTCCTCACTATCACCCATGCAAAAGGAGGCCGATATCAATATTTTATACAGTCTTCACTATCACCCATGCTAAAGGAGGCTGATACCGATATTTTATACAGCCTTCACTATCACCCATGCTAAAGGAGACTGATACCAATATTTGATACAGTCCTCACTATCACCCATGCTAAAGGAGGCTGATACCGTTATTTTATACAGTCCTCACTATCACCCAGGTTAAAGGAGGCTGAGACCAATATTTTATACAGTCCTCACTATTACCCATGTTAAAGGAGGCTGATACCGATATTTTATTTTAGTCCTAACTATCACCCATGCTAAAGGAGGCTGATATCGATATTTTATACAGCCTTCACTATCACTAATGCTAAAGGAGGCTGCTACCAATATTTTATACAGCCTTCACTATCACTAATGCTAAAGGAAGGTGATAAGGATGTTTTATACAGTCCTCACTATTACCCATGTTAAAGGAGGCTGATACCGCTATTTTATTTTAGTCCTAACTATCACCCATGCTAAAGGAGGCTGATATCGATATTTTATACAGCCTTCACTATCACTAATGCTAAAGGAAGCTGATACCGATATTTTATACAGTCCTCACTATTATCCATGGTAATGGAGGCTGATACCGATATTTTATACAGTCCTCACTATCACCCATGCTAAAGGAGGCCGATACCGATACTTTATACAGCCTTCACTATCACCCATGCTAATGGAGACTGATACCCATATTTGATACAGTCCTCACTATCACCCATGCTAAAGGAGGCTGATTCCGTTATTTTATACAGTCCTCACTATTACCCATGCTAAAGGAGGCTGATACCGATATTTTATACAGTCCTCACTATTACCCATGTTAACGGAGGCTGATACCGATAGTTTATTTTAGTCCTAACTATCACCCATGCTAAAGGAGGCTGCTACCGATATTTTATACAGCCTTCACTATCACTAATGCTAAAGGAAGCTGATACTGATTTTATACAGTCCTCACTATTATCCATGGTAAAGGAAGCTGATACTGATATTTTATACAGCCTTCACTATCACTAATGCTAAAGGAAGCTGATACCGATATTTTATAAAGTCCTCACTATCACCCATGTTAAAGGAGGCTGAGACCAATATTTTATACAGTCCTCACTATTACCCATGTTAAAGGAGGCTGATACCGATATTTTATTTTAGTCCTAACTATCACTCATGCTAAAGGAGGCTGATATCGATATTTTATACAGCCTTCACTATCACTAATGCTAAAGGAGGCTGCTACCAATATTTTATACAGCCTTCACTATCACTAATGCTAAAGGAAGCTGATACCGATGTTTTATACAGTCTTCACTATCACCCATGCTAAAGGAGGTTGATACCGATATTTTATACAGCCTTCACTATTACCCATGCTAAAGGAGGCTGATACCGATATTTTATACAGTCCTCACTATCACCCATGTTAAAGGAGGCTGATACCGATATGTTATACAGTCCTATCACCCATGCTAAAGGAGGCCGATACCAATATTTTATACAGTCTTCACTATCACCCATGGTAAAGGAGGCCGATACCGATATTTTATACAGTCCACACTATCACCCATGTTAAAGGAGGCTGATACCGATATGTTATACAGTCCTAACTATCACCCATGCTAAAGGAGGCCGACACCGATATTTTATACAGTCCTCACTATCACCCATGTTAAAGGAGGCTGATACCGATATGTTATACAGTCCTCACTATCAACCATGCTAAAGGAGGCCGATACCGATATTTTATACAGTCCTCACTATAACCCATGCTAAAGGAGGCTGATACCGATATTTTATACAGTCCTCACTATCCTCCATGCTAAAGGAGGCCGATACCGATATTTTATACAGTCCTCACTATCACCCATGCTAAAGGAGGCCGACACCGATATTTTATACAGTCCTCACTATCACCCATGCTAAAGGAGGCTGATACCAATATGTTATACAGTCCTCACTATCACCCATGCTAAAGGAGGCTGATACCGATATTTTATACAGTCCTCGCTATCCTCCATGCTAAAGGAGGCCGATACCGATATTTTTTACAGTCATCACTATCACCCAAGCTAAAGGAGGCCGATACCAATATTTTATACAGGCCTCACTATCACTAATGCTAAAGGAGGCCGATACCAATATTTTATACAGTCCTCACTATCACCCATGCAAAAGGAGGCCGATATCAATATTTTATACAGTCTTCACTATCACCCATGCTAAAGGAGGCTGATACCGATATTTTATACAGCCTTCACTATCACCCATGCTAAAGGAGACTGATACCAATATTTGATACAGTCCTCACTATCACCCATGCTAAAGGAGGCTGATACCGTTATTTTATACAGTCCTCACTATCACCCAGGTTAAAGGAGGCTGAGACCAATATTTTATACAGTCCTCACTATTACCCATGTTAAAGGAGGCTGATACCGATATTTTATTTTAGTCCTAACTATCACCCATGCTAAAGGAGGCTGATATCGATATTTTATACAGCCTTCACTATCACTAATGCTAAAGGAGGCTGCTACCAATATTTTATACAGCCTTCACTATCACTAATGCTAAAGGAAGGTGATAAGGATGTTTTATACAGTCCTCACTATTACCCATGTTAAAGGAGGCTGATACCGCTATTTTATTTTAGTCCTAACTATCACCCATGCTAAAGGAGGCTGATATCGATATTTTATACAGCCTTCACTATCACTAATGCTAAAGGAGGCGGCTACCGATATTTTATACAGTCCTCACTATTATCCATGGTAATGGAGGCTGATACCGATATTTTATACAGTCCTCACTATCACCCGTGCTAAAGGAGGCCGATACCGATATTTTATACAGCCTTCACTATCACCCATGCTAATGGAGACTGATACCCATATTTGATACAGTCCTCACTATCACCCATGCTAAAGGAGGCTGATTCCGTTATTTTATACAGTCCTCACTATTACCCATGCTAAAGGAGGCTGATACCGATATTTTATACAGTCCTCACTATTACCCATGTTAATGGAGGCTGATACCGATAGTTTATTTTAGTCCTAACTATCACCCATGCTACAGGAGGCTGCTACCGATATTTTATACAGCCTTCACTATCACTAATGCTAAAGGAAGCTGATACTGATTTTATACAGTCCTCACTATTATCCATGGTAAAGGAAGCTGATACTGATATTTTATACAGTCCTCACTATTATCCATGCTAAAGGAGGCTGATACCGATATTTTATACAGCCTTCACTATCACTAATGCTAAAGGAAGCTGATACCGATATTTTATAAAGTCCTCACTATCACCCATGTTAAAGGAGGCTGAGACCAATATTTTATACAGTCCTCACTATTACCCATGTTAAAGGAGGCTGATACCGATATTTTATTTTAGTCCTAACTATCACTCATGCTAAAGGAGGCTGATATCGATATTTTATACAGCCTTCACTATCACTAATGCTAAAGGAGGCTGCTACCAATATTTTATACAGCCTTCACTATCACTAATGCTAAAGGAAGCTGATACCGATGTTTTATACAGTCTTCACTATCACCCATGCTAAAGGAGGTTGATACCGATATTTTATACAGCCTTCACTATTACCCATGCTAAAGGAGGCTGATACCGATATTTTATACAGTCCTCACTATCACCCATGTTAAAGGAGGCTGATACCGATATGTTATACAGTCCTATCACCCATGCTAAAGGAGGCCGATACCGATATTTTATACAGTCTTCACTATCACCCATGGTAAAGGAGGCCGATACCGATATTTTATACAGTCCACACTATCACCCATGTTAAAGGAGGCTGATACCGATATGTTATACAGTCCTAACTATCACCCATGCTAAAGGAGGCCGACACCGATATTTTATACAGTCCTCACTATCACCCATGTTAAAGGAGGCTGATACCGATATGTTATACAGTGCTCACTATCAACCATGCTAAAGGAGGCCGATACCGATATTTTAAACATTCCTCACTATAACCCATGCTAAAGGAGGCTGATACCGATATTTTATACAGTCCTCACTATCCTCCATGCTAAAGGAGGCCGATACCGATATTTTATACAGTCCTCACTATCACCCATGCTAAAGGAGGCCGACACCGATATTTTATACAGTCCTCACTATCACCCATGCTAAAGGAGGCTGATACCAATATGTTATACAGTCCTCACTATCACCCATGCTAAAGGAGGCTGATACCGATATTTTATACAGTCCTCGCTATCCTCCATGCTAAAGGAGGCCGATACCGATATTTTTTACAGTCATCACTATCACCCAAGCTAAAGGAGGCCGATACCAATATTTTATACAGGCCTCACTATCACTAATGCTAAAGGAGGCCGATACCAATATTTTATACAGTCCTCACTATCACCCATGCAAAAGGAGGCCGATATCAATATTTTATACAGTCTTCACTATCACCCATGCTAAAGGAGGCTGATACCGATATTTTATACAGCCTTCACTATCACCCATGCTAAAGGAGACTGATACCAATATTTGATACAGTCCTCACTATCACCCATGCTAAAGGAGGCTGATACCGTTATTTTATACAGTCCTCACTATCACCCAGGTTAAAGGAGGCTGAGACCAATATTTTATACAGTCCTCACTATTACCCATGTTAAAGGAGGCTGATACCGATATTTTATTTTAGTCCTAACTATCACCCATGCTAAAGGAGGCTGATATCGATATTTTATACAGCCTTCACTATCACTAATGCTAAAGGAGGCTGCTACCAATATTTTATACAGCCTTCACTATCACTAATGCTAAAGGAAGGTGATACCGATGTTTTATACAGTCCTCACTATTACCCATGTTAAAGGAGGCTGATACCGCTATTTTATTTTAGTCCTAACTATCACCCATGCTAAAGGAGGCCGATACCGATATTTTATACAGTCTTCACTATCACCCATGGTAAAGGAGGCCGATACCGATATTTTATACAGTCCACACTATCACCCATGTTAAAGGAGGCTGATACCGATATGTTATACAGTCCTAACTATCACCCATGCTAAAGGAGGCCGACACCGATATTTTATACAGTCCTCACTATCACCCATGTTAAAGGAGGCTGATACCGATATGTTTTACAGTCCTCACTATCAACCATGCTAAAGGAGGCCGATACCGATATTTTATACAGTCCTCACTATAACCCATGCTAAAGGAGGCTGATACCGATATTTTATACAGTCCTCACTATCCTCCATGCTAAAGGAGGCCGATACCGATATTTTATACAGTCCTCACTATCACCCATGCTAAAGGAGGCCGACACCGATATTTTATACAGTCCTCACTATCACCCATGCTAAAGGAGGCTGATACCAATATGTTATACAGTCCTCACTATCACCCATGCTAAAGGAGGCTGATACCGATATTTTATACAGTCCTCGCTATCCTCCATGCTAAAGGAGGCCGATACCGATATTTTTTACAGTCATCACTATCACCCAAGCTAAAGGAGGCCGATACCAATATTTTATACAGGCCTCACTATCACTAATGCTAAAGGAGGCCGATACCAATATTTTATACAGTCCTCACTATCACCCATGCAAAAGGAGGCCGATATCAATATTTTATACAGTCTTCACTATCACCCATGCTAAAGGAGGCTGATACCGATATTTTATACAGCCTTCACTATCACCCATGCTAAAGGAGACTGATACCAATATTTGATACAGTCCTCACTATCACCCATGCTAAAGGAGGCTGATACCGTTATTTTATACAGTCCTCACTATCACCCAGGTTAAAGGAGGCTGAGACCAATATTTTATACAGTCCTCACTATTACCCATGTTAAAGGAGGCTGATACCGATATTTTATTTTAGTCCTAACTATCACCCATGCTAAAGGAGGCTGATATCGATATTTTATACAGCCTTCACTATCACTAATGCTAAAGGAGGCTGCTAGCAATATTTTATACAGCCTTCACTATCACTAATGCTAAAGGAAGGAGATACCAATGTTTTATACAGTCCTCACTATTACCCATGTTAAAGGAGGCTGATACCGCTATTTTATTTTAGTCCTAACTATCACGCATGCTAAAGGAGGCTGATACCGTTATTTTATTCAGTCCTATCACCCATGCTAAAGGAGGCTGCTACCAATATTTCATACAGTCTTCACTATCACTAATGCTAAAGGAAGCTGATACCGATATTTTTTACAGTCATTACTATCACCCAAGCTAAAGGAGGCCGATACCGATATTTTATACAGACCTCACTATCACTAATGCTAAAGGAGGCCGATACCAATATTTTATACAGTCCTCACTATCACCCATGCAAAAGGAGGCCGATATCAATATTTTATACAGTCTTCACTATCACCCATGCTAAAGGAGGCTGATACCGATATTTTATACAGCCTTCACTGTCACCCATGCTAAAGGAGACTGATACCAATATTTGATACAGTCCTCACTATCACCCATGCTAAAGGAGGCTGATACCGTTATTTTATATAGTCCTCACTATTACCATGCTAAAGGAGGCTGATACCGATATTTTATACAGTCCTCACTATCACCCAGGTTAAAGGAGGCTGAGACCAATATTTTATACAGTCCTCACTATTACCCATGTTAAAGGAGGCTGATACCGATATTTTATTTTAGTCCTAACTATCACCCATGCTAAAGGAGGCTGATATCGATATTTTATACAGCCTTCACTATCACTAATGCTAAAGGAGGCTGCTACCAATATTTTATACAGCCTTCACTATCACTAATGCTAAAGGAAGCTGATACCGATGTTTTATACAGTCCTCACTATTACCCATGTTAAAGGAGGCTGATACCGATATTTTATTTTAGTCCTAACTATCACCCATGCTAAAGGAGGCTGATATCGTTATTTTATATAGTCCTCACTATTACCCATGCTAAAGGAGGCTGATACCAATATTCTATTTTAGTCCTAACTATCACCCATGCTAAAGGAGGCTGCTACCAATATTTTATACAGCCTTCACTATCACTAATGCTAAAGGAAGCTGATACCGATATTTTATACAGTCCTCACTATTATCCATGCTAAAGAAGGCTGCTACCGATATTTTGTACAGTCCTCACTATTACCAATGTTAATGGAGGCTGATACCGATAGTTTAATTTAGTCCTAACTATCACCCATGCTAAAGGAGGCTGCTACCGATATTTTATACAGCCTTCACTATCACTAATGCTAAAGGAAGCTGATACTGATTTTATAAAGTCCTCACTATTATCCATGGTAAAGGAGGCTGATACTGATATTTTATACAGTCCTCACTATTATCCATGCTAAAGGAGGCTGATACCGATATTTTATACAGTCCTCACTAATAGCCATGCTAAAGGAGGCTGATACCGATATTCTATACAGTCCTCACTAATATCCATGCTAAAGGAGGCTGATACCGATATTCTATACAGTCCTCACTATTACCCATGTTAAAGGAGGCTGATACCGATATTTTATTCAGCCCTATCACCCATGCTAAAGGAGGCTGCTACCAATATTTCATACAGTCTTCACTATCACTAATGCTAAAGGAAGCTGATACCGATATTTTTTACAGTCATTACTATCACCCAAGCTAAAGGAGGCCGATACCGATATTTTATACAGGCCTCACTATCACTAATGCTAAAGGAGGCCGATACCAATATTTTATACAGTCCTCACTATCACCCATGCAAAAGGAGGCCGATATCAATATTTTATACAGTCTTCACTATCACCCATGCTAAAGGAGGCTGATACCGATATTTTATACAGCCTTCACTGTCACCCATGCTAAAGGAAACTGATACCAATATTTGATACAGTCCTCACTATCACCCATGCTAAAGGAGGCTGATACCGTTATTTTATATAGTCCTCACTATTACCATGCTAAAGGAGGCTGATACCGATATTTTATACAGTCCTCACTATCACCCAGGTTAAAGGAGGCTGAGACCAATATTTTATACAGTCCTCACTATTACCCATGTTAAAGGAGGCTGATACCGATATTTTATTTTAGTCCTAACTATCACCCATGCTAAAGGAGGCTGATATCGATATTTTATACAGCCTTCACTATCACTAATGCTAAAGGAGGCTGCTACCAATATTTTATACAGCCTTCACTATCACTAATGCTAAAGGAAGCTGATACCGATGTTTTATACAGTCCTCACTATTACCCATGTTAAAGGAGGTTGATACCGATATTTTATTTTAGTCCTAACTATCACCCATGCTAAAGGAGGCTGATATCGTTATTTTATATAGTCCTCACTATTACCCATGCTAAAGGAGGCTGATACCAATATTCTATTTTAGTCCTAACTATCACCCATGCTAAAGGAGGCTGCTACCAATATTTTATACAGCCTTCACTATCACTAATGCTAAAGGAAGCTGATACCGATATTTTATACAGTCCTCACTATTATCCATGGTAATGGAGGCTGATACCGATATTTTATACAGTCCTCACTATCACCCGTGCTAAAGTAGGCCGATACCGATATTTTATACAGTCCTCACTATTACCCATGCTAAAGGAGGCTGATACCGATATTTTATACAGTCCTCACTATTACCCATGTTAATGGAGGCTGATACCGATAGTTTATTTTAGTCCTAACTATCACCCATGCTAAAGGAGGCTGCTACCGATATTTTATACAGCCTTCACGATCACTAATGCTAAAGGAAGCTGATACTGATTTTATACAGTCCTCACTATTATCCATGGTAAAGGAGGCTGATACTGATATTTTATACAGTCCTCACTATTATCCATGCTAAAGTAGGCTGATACCGATATTTTATACAGTCCTCACTATTATCCATGCTAAAGGAGGCTGATACCGATATTCTATACAGTCCTCACTATTACCCATGTTAAAGGAGGCTGATACTGATATTTTATTCAGTCCTAACTATCACCCATGCTAAAGGAGGCTGTTATCAATATTTTATACAGCCTTCACTATCACTAATGCTAAAGGAAGCTGATACCGATATTTTATACAGTCCTCACTATTATCCATGCTAAAGAAGGCTGCTACCGATATTTTATACAGTCCTCACTATTACCAATGTTAAAGGAGGCTGATACAGATATTTTATTCAGTCCTATCACCCATGCTAAAGGAGGCTGCTACCAATATTTCATACAGTCTTCACTATCACTAATGATAAAGGAAGCTGATACCGATATTTTATACAGTCTTCACTATCACCCAAGCTAAAGGAGGCCGATACCAATATTTTATACAGGCCTCACTATCACTAATGCTAAAGGAGGCCGATACCAATATTTTATACAGTCCTCACTATCATCCATGCTAAAGGAGGCCGATATCAATATTTTATACAGTCTTCACTATCACCCATGCTAAAGTAGGCTGATAACGATATTTTATACAGCCTTCACTATCACCAATGCTAAAGGAGACTGATACCAATATTTGATACAGTCCTCACTATCACCCATGCTAAAGGAGGCTGATACCGTTATTTTATATAGTCCTCACTATTACCAATGCTAAAGGAGGCTGATACTGTTATTTTATATAGTCCTCACTATTACCCATGCTAAAGGAGGCTGATACCGATATTTTATACAGTCCTCACTATCACCCATGTTAAAGGAGGCTGAGACCAATATTTTATACAGTCCTCACTATTACCCATGTTAAAGGAGGCTGATACCGATATTTTATTTTAGTCCTAACTATCACCCATGCTAAAGGAGGCTGATATCGATATTTTATACAGCCTTCACTATCACTAATGCTAAAGGAGGCTGCTACCAATATTTTATACAGCCTTCACTATCACTAATGCTAAAGGAAGCTTATACCGATGTTTTATACAGTCCTCACTATTCCCCATGTTAAAGGAGGCTGATACCGATATTTTATTTTAGTCCTAACTATCACCCATGCTAAAGGAGGCTGATTCCGTTATTTTATATAGTCCTCACTATTACCCATGCTAAAGGAGGCCGATACCGATATTTTATACAGCCTTCACTATTACCCATGCTAAAGGAGGCAGATACCGATATTTTATACAGTCTTCACTATCACCCATGCTAAAGGAGGTTGATACCGATAATTTATACAGCCCTCACTATCCCCCATGCTAAAGGAGGCTGATACCGATATTTTATACAGTCCTCACTATCACCCATGCTAAAGGAGGCTGATACCGATATTTTATACAGTCCTCACTATCACCCATGTTAAAGGAGGCTGATACCGATATTTTATACAGTCCTATCACCCATGCTAAAGGAGGCCGATACTGATATTATATACAGTCTTCACTATCACCCATGGTAAAGGAGGCCGATACCGATATTTTATACAGTCCTCACTATCACCCATGTTAAAGGAGGCTGATACCGATATGTTATACAGTCCTAACTATCACCCATGCTAAAGGAGGCCGATACCGATATTTTATACAGTCCTCACTATTACCCATGTTAAAGGAGGCTGATATCGATATGTTATACAGTCCTGACTATCACCCATGCTAAAGGAGGCCGATACCGATATTTTATACAGTCCTCACTATTACCCATGTTAAAAGAGGCTGATACCGATATGTTATACAGTCCTCACTATCAACCATGCTAAAGGAGGCCAATACCGATATTTTATACAGTCCTCACTATTACCCATGTTAAAGGAGGCTGATACCGATATGTTATACAGTCCTCACTATCAACCATGCTAAAGGAGGCCGATACCGATATTTTATACAGCCTTCACTATTACCCATGCTAAAGGAGGCCGATACCGATATTTTATACAGTCCTCACTATCACCCATGTTAATGGAGGCTGATACCGATAGTTTATTTTAGTCCTAACTATCACCCATGCTAAAGGAGGCTGCTACCGATATTTTATACAGCCTTCACTATCACTAATGCTAAAGGAAGCTGATACTGATTTTATAAAGTCCTCACTATTATCCATGGTAAAGGAGGCTGATACTGATATTTTATACATTCCTCACTATTATCCATGCTAAAGGAGGCTGATAGCGATATTTTATACAGTCCTCACTAATATCCATGCTAAAGGAGGCTGATACCGATATTCTATACAGTCCTCACTAATATCCATGCTAAAGGAGGCTGATACCGATATTCTATACAGTCCTCACTATTACCCATGTTAAAGGAGGCTGATACCGATATTTTATTCAGTCCTATCACCCATGCTAAAGGAGGCTGCTACCAATATTTCATACAGTCTTCACTATCACTAATGCTAAAGGAAGCTGATACCGATATTTTTTACAGTCATCACTATCACCCAAGCTAAAGGAGGCCGATACCAATAGTTTATACAGGCCTCACTATCACTAATGCTAAAGGAGGCCGATACCAATATTTTATACAGTCCTCACTATCACCCATGCAAAAGGAGGCCGATATCAATATTTTATACAGTCTTCACTATCACCCATGCTAAAGGAGACTGATACCGATATTTTATACAGTCCTCACTATCACCCAGGTTAAAGGAGGCTGAGACCAATATTTTATACAGTCCTCACTATTACCCATGTTAAAGGAGGCTGATACCGATATTTTATTTTAGTCCTAACTATCACCCATGCTAAAGGAGACTGATACCAATATTTGATACAGTCCTCACTAATATCCATGCTAAAGGAGGCTGATACCGTTATTTTATATAGTCCTCACTATTACCATGCTAAAGGAGGCTGATACCGATATTTTATACAGTCCTCACTATCACCCAGGTTAAAGGAGGCTGAGACCAATATTTTATACAGTCCTCACTATTACCCATGTTAAAGGAGGCTGATACCAATATTTTATTTTAGTCCTAACTATCACCCATGCTAAAGGAGGCTGATATCGATATTTTATACAGTCCTCACTAATATCCATGCTAAAGGAGGCTGATACCGATGTTCTATACAGTCCTCACTATTACCCATGTTAAAGGAGGCTGATACTGATATTTTATTCAGTCCTAACTATCACCCATGCTAAAGGAGGCTGTTACCAATATTTTATACAGCCTTCACTATCACTAATGCTAAAGGAAGCTGATACCGATATTTTATACAGTCCTCACTATTATCCATGCTAAAGAAGGCTGCTACCGATATTTTATACAGTCCTCACTATTACCAATGTTAAAGGAGGCTGATACCGATATTTTATTCAGTCCTATCACCCATGCTAAAGGAGGCTGCTACCAATATTTCATACAGTCTTCACTATCACTAATGATAAAGGAAGCTGATACCGATATTTTATACAGTCCTCACTATCACCCATGTTAAAGGAGGCTGATACCGATATTTTATACAGTCCTATCACCCATGCTAAAGGAGGCCAATACCGATATTTTATACAGTCTTCACAATCACCCATGCTAATGGAGGCCGATACCGATATTTTATACAGTCCTCACTATCACCCATGGTAAAGGAGGCCGATACCGATATTTTATACAGTCCTCACTATCACCCATGTTAAAGGAGGCTGATACCGATGTTATACAGTCCTAACTATCACCCATGCTAAAGGAGGCCGATACCGATATTTTATACAGTCCTCACTATCACCCATGTTAAAGGAGGCTGATACCGATGTTATACAGTCCTAACTATCACCCATGCTAAAGGAGGCCGATACTGATATTTAATACAGTCTTCACTATCACCCATGCTAAAGGAGGCCGATACCGATATTTTATACAGTTCTCACTATAACCCATGCTAAAGGAGGCTGATACTGATATTTTATACAGTCCTCACTATCCTCCATGCTAAAGGAGGCCGATACCGATATTTTATACAGTCCTCACTATCACCCATGCTAAAGGAGGCTGATACCGATATTTTATACAGTCTTCACTATCACCCATGCTAAAGGAGACCGATACCGATATTTTATACAGTCCTCACAATCACCCATGCTAATGGAGGCCGATACCGATATTTTATACAGTCCTCACTATCACCCATGCTAAAGGAGGCCGATACCGATATTTTATACAGTCTTCACTATCGCCAATGCTAAAGGAGGCTGATACCGATATTTTATACAGTCCTCACTATCACCCATGCTAAAGGAGGCTGACACCGATATTTTATACAGTCCTCACTATCACCCATGCTAAAGGAGGCTAATACCGATATGTTATACAGTCCTCACTATCACCCATGCTAAAGGAGACCGATACCGATATTTTATACAGTCCTCACTATCACCATTCTAAAGGAGGCTGATACCGATATTTTATACAGTCCTCACTATCACCCATGCTAAAGGAGGCCGATACCGATATTTTATACAGCCTTCACTATCACCCATGCTAAAGGAGACTGATACCAATATTTGATACAGTCCTCACGATCACCCATGCTAAAGGAGGCTGATTCCGTTATTTTATACTGTCCTCACTATTACCATGCTAAAGGAGGCTGATACCGATATTTTATACAGTCCTCACTATTACCCATGTTAATGGAGGCTGATACCGATAGTTTATTTTAGTCCTAACTATCACCCATGCTAAAGGAGGCTGATACCGTTATTTTATACAGCCTTCACTATCACTAATGCTAAAGGAAGCTGATACAGATTTTATAAAGTCCTCACTATTATCCATGGTAAAGGAGGCTGATACTGATATTTTATACAGTCCTCACTATTATCCATGCTAAAGGAGGCTGATACCGATATTTTATACAGTCCTCACTAATATCCATGCTAAAGGAGGCTGATACCGATATTCTATACAGTCCTCACTAATATCCATGCTAAAGGAGGCTGATACCGATATTCTATACAGTCCTCACTATTACCCATGTTAAAGGAGGCTGATACCGATATTTTATTCAGTCCTATCACCCATGCTAAAGGAGGCTGCTACCAATATTTCATACAGTCTTCACTATCACTAATGCTAAAGGAAGCTGATACCGATATTTTTTACAGTCATCACTATCACCCAAGCTAAAGGAGGCCGATACCAATATTTTATACAGGCCTCACTATCACTAATGCTAAAGGAGGCCGATACCAATATTTTATACAGTCCTCACTATCACCCATGCAAAAGGAGGCCGATATCAATATTTTATACAGTCTTCACTATCACCCATGCTAAAGGAGGCTGATACCGATATTTTATACAGCCTTCACTATCACCCATGCTAAAGGAAGCTGATACCGATGTTTTATACAGTCCTCACTATTACCCATGTTAAAGGAGGCTGATACCGATATTTTATTTTAGTCCTAACTATCACCCATGCTAAAGGAGGCTGCTACCGATATTTTATACAGCCTTCACGATCACTAATGCTAAAGGAAGCTGATACTGATTTTATACAGTCCTCACTATTATCCATGGTAAAGGAGGCTGATACTGATATTTTATACAGTCCTCACTATTATCCATGCTAAAGGAGGCTGATACCGATATTTTATACAGTCCTCACTATTATCCATGCTAAAGGAGGCTGATACCGATATTCTATACAGTCCTCACTATTATCCATGCTAATGGAGGCTGATACCGATATTTTATACAGCCTTCACTATCACTAATGCTAAACGAAGCTGATACCGATATTTTATACAGTCCTCACTAATATCCATGCTAAAGGAGGCTGATACCGATGTTCTATACAGTCCTCACTATTACCCATGTTAAAGGAGGCTGATACTGATATTTTATTCAGTCCTAACTATCACCCATGCTAAAGGAGGCTGTTACCAATATTTTATACAGCCTTCACTATCACTAATGCTAAAGGAAGCTGATACCGATATTTTATACAGTCCTCACTATTATCCATGCTAAAGAAGGCTGCTACCGATATTTTATACAGTCCTCTCTATTACCAATGTTAAAGGAGGCTGATACCGATATTTTATTCAGTCCTATCACCCATGCTAAAGGAGGCTGCTACCAATATTTCATACAGTCTTCACTATCACTAATGATAAAGGAAGCTGATACCGATATTTTATACAGCCTTCACTATCACCCATGCTAAAGGAGACTGATACCAATATTTGATACAGTCCTCACTATCACCAATGCTAAAGGAGGCTGATACCGTTATTTTATATAGTCCTCACTATTACCCATGCTAAAGGAGGCTGATACCATTATTTTATATAGTCCTCACTATTACCCATGCTAAAGGAGGCTGATACCGATATTTTATACAGTCCTCACTATCACCCATGTTAAAGGAGGCTGAGACCAATATTTTATACAGTCCTCACTATTACCCATGTTAAAGGAGGCTGATACCGATATTTTATTTTAGTCCTAACTATCACCCATGCTAAAGGAGACTGATACCAATATTTGATACAGTCCTCACGATCACCCATGCTAAAGGAGGCTGATTCCGTTATTTTATACAGTCCTCACTATTACCCATGCTAAAGGAGGCTGATACCGATATTTTATACAGTCCTCACTATTACCCATGTTAATGGAGGCTGATACCGATAGTTTATTTTAGTCCTAACTATCACCCATGCTAAAGGAGGCTGCTACCGATATTTTATACAGCCTTCACTATCACTAATGCTAAAGGAAGCTGATACTGATTTTATAAAGTCCTCACTATTATCCATGGTAAAGGAGGCTGATACTGATATTTTATACAGTCCTCACTATTATCCATGCTAAAGGAGGCTGCTACCGATATTTTATACAGCCTTCACTATCACTAATGCTAAAGGAAACTGATACTGATTTTATAAAATCCTCACTATTATCCATGCTAAAGGAGGCTGATACCGATATTCTATACAGTCCTCACTATTACCCATGTTAAAGGAGGCTGATACCGATATTTTATTCAGTCCTATCACCCATGCTAAAGGAGGCTGCTACCAATATTTCATACAGTCTTCACTATCACTAATGCTAAAGGAAGCTGATACCGATATTTTTTACAGTCATCACTATCACCCAAGCTAAAGGAGGCCGATACCAATAGTTTATACAGGCCTCACTATCACTAATGCTAAAGGAGGCCGATACCAATATTTTATACAGTCCTCACTATCACCCATGCAAAAGGAGGCCGATATCAATATTTTATACAGTCTTCACTATCACCCATGCTAAAGGAGACTGATACCGATATTTTATACAGTCCTCACTATCACCCAGGTTAAAGGAGGCTGAGACCAATATTTTATACAGTCCTCACTATTACCCATGTTAAAGGAGGCTGATACCGATATTTTATTTTAGTCCTAACTATCACCCATGCTAAAGGAGACTGATACCAATATTTGATACAGTCCTCACTAATATCCATGCTAAAGGAGGCTGATACCGTTATTTTATATAGTCCTCACTATTACCATGCTAAAGGAGGCTGATACCGATATTTTATACAGTCCTCACTATCACCCAGGTTAAAGGAGGCTGAGACCAATATTTTATACAGTCCTCACTATTACCCATGTTAAAGGAGGCTGATACCAATATTTTATTTTAGTCCTAACTATCACCCATGCTAAAGGAGGCTGATATCGATATTTTATACAGTCCTCACTAATATCCATGCTAAAGGAGGCTGATACCGATGTTCTATACAGTCCTCACTATTACCCATGTTAAAGGAGGCTGATACTGATATTTTATTCAGTCCTAACTATCACCCATGCTAAAGGAGGCTGTTACCAATATTTTATACAGCCTTCACTATCACTAATGCTAAAGGAAGCTGATACCGATATTTTATACAGTCCTCACTATTATCCATGCTAAAGAAGGCTGCTACCGATATTTTATACAGTCCTCACTATTACCAATGTTAAAGGAGGCTGATACCGATATTTTATTCAGTCCTATCACCCATGCTAAAGGAGGCTGCTACCAATATTTCATACAGTCTTCACTATCACTAATGATAAAGGAAGCTGATACCGATATTTTATACAGTCCTCACTATCACCCATGTTAAAGGAGGCTGATACCGATATTTTATACAGTCCTATCACCCATGCTAAAGGAGGCCAATACCGATATTTTATACAGTCTTCACAATCACCCATGCTAATGGAGGCCGATACCGATATTTTATACAGTCCTCACTATCACCCATGGTAAAGGAGGCCGATACCGATATTTTATACAGTCCTCACTATCACCCATGTTAAAGGAGGCTGATACCGATGTTATACAGTCCTAACTATCACCCATGCTAAAGGAGGCCGATACCGATATTTTATACAGTCCTCACTATCACCCATGTTAAAGGAGGCTGATACCGATGTTATACAGTCCTAACTATCACCCATGCTAAAGGAGGCCGATACTGATATTTAATACAGTCTTCACTATCACCCATGCTAAAGGAGGCCGATACCGATATTTTATACAGTCCTCACTATAACCCATGCTAAAGGAGGCTGATACTGATATTTTATACAGTCCTCACTATCCTCCATGCTAAAGGAGGCCGATACCGATATTTTATACAGTCCTCACTATCACCCATGCTAAAGGAGGCTGATACCGATATTTTATACAGTCTTCACTATCACCCATGCTAAAGGAGACCGATACCGATATTTTATACAGTCCTCACAATCACCCATGCTAATGGAGGCCGATACCGATATTTTATACAGTCCTCACTATCACCCATGCTAAAGGAGGCCGATACCGATATTTTATACAGTCTTCACTATCGCCAATGCTAAAGGAGGCTGATACCGATATTTTATACAGTCCTCACTATCACCCATGCTAAAGGAGGCTGACACCGATATTTTATACAGTCCTCACTATCACCCATGCTAAAGGAGGCTAATACCGATATGTTATACAGTCCTCACTATCACCCATGCTAAAGGAGACCGATACCGATATTTTATACAGTCCTCACTATCACCATTCTAAAGGAGGCTGATACCGATATTTTATACAGTCCTCACTATCACCCATGCTAAAGGAGGCCGATACCGATATTTTATACAGCCTTCACTATCACCCATGCTAAAGGAGACTGATACCAATATTTGATACAGTCCTCACGATCACCCATGCTAAAGGAGGCTGATTCCGTTATTTTATACTGTCCTCACTATTACCATGCTAAAGGAGGCTGATACCGATATTTTATACAGTCCTCACTATTACCCATGTTAATGGAGGCTGATACCGATAGTTTATTTTAGTCCTAACTATCACCCATGCTAAAGGAGGCTGATACCGTTATTTTATACAGCCTTCACTATCACTAATGCTAAAGGAAGCTGATACAGATTTTATAAAGTCCTCACTATTATCCATGGTAAAGGAGGCTGATACTGATATTTTATACAGTCCTCACTATTATCCATGCTAAAGGAGGCTGATACCGATATTTTATACAGTCCTCACTAATATCCATGCTAAAGGAGGCTGATACCGATATTCTATACAGTCCTCACTAATATCCATGCTAAAGGAGGCTGATACCGATATTCTATACAGTCCTCACTATTACCCATGTTAAAGGAGGCTGATACCGATATTTTATTCAGTCCTATCACCCATGCTAAAGGAGGCTGCTACCAATATTTCATACAGTCTTCACTATCACTAATGCTAAAGGAAGCTGATACCGATATTTTTTACAGTCATCACTATCACCCAAGCTAAAGGAGGCCGATACCAATATTTTATACAGGCCTCACTATCACTAATGCTAAAGGAGGCCGATACCAATATTTTATACAGTCCTCACTATCACCCATGCAAAAGGAGGCCGATATCAATATTTTATACAGTCTTCACTATCACCCATGCTAAAGGAGGCTGATACCGATATTTTATACAGCCTTCACTATCACCCATGCTAAAGGAAGCTGATACCGATGTTTTATACAGTCCTCACTATTACCCATGTTAAAGGAGGCTGATACCGATATTTTATTTTAGTCCTAACTATCACCCATGCTAAAGGAGGCTGCTACCGATATTTTATACAGCCTTCACGATCACTAATGCTAAAGGAAGCTGATACTGATTTTATACAGTCCTCACTATTATCCATGGTAAAGGAGGCTGATACTGATATTTTATACAGTCCTCACTATTATCCATGCTAAAGGAGGCTGATACCGATATTTTATACAGTCCTCACTATTATCCATGCTAAAGGAGGCTGATACCGATATTCTATACAGTCCTCACTATTATCCATGCTAATGGAGGCTGATACCGATATTTTATACAGCCTTCACTATCACTAATGCTAAACGAAGCTGATACCGATATTTTATACAGTCCTCACTAATATCCATGCTAAAGGAGGCTGATACCGATGTTCTATACAGTCCTCACTATTACCCATGTTAAAGGAGGCTGATACTGATATTTTATTCAGTCCTAACTATCACCCATGCTAAAGGAGGCTGTTACCAATATTTTATACAGCCTTCACTATCACTAATGCTAAAGGAAGCTGATACCGATATTTTATACAGTCCTCACTATTATCCATGCTAAAGAAGGCTGCTACCGATATTTTATACAGTCCTCTCTATTACCAATGTTAAAGGAGGCTGATACCGATATTTTATTCAGTCCTATCACCCATGCTAAAGGAGGCTGCTACCAATATTTCATACAGTCTTCACTATCACTAATGATAAAGGAAGCTGATACCGATATTTTATACAGCCTTCACTATCACCCATGCTAAAGGAGACTGATACCAATATTTGATACAGTCCTCACTATCACCAATGCTAAAGGAGGCTGATACCGTTATTTTATATAGTCCTCACTATTACCCATGCTAAAGGAGGCTGATACCATTATTTTATATAGTCCTCACTATTACCCATGCTAAAGGAGGCTGATACCGATATTTTATACAGTCCTCACTATCACCCATGTTAAAGGAGGCTGAGACCAATATTTTATACAGTCCTCACTATTACCCATGTTAAAGGAGGCTGATACCGATATTTTATTTTAGTCCTAACTATCACCCATGCTAAAGGAGACTGATACCAATATTTGATACAGTCCTCACGATCACCCATGCTAAAGGAGGCTGATTCCGTTATTTTATACAGTCCTCACTATTACCCATGCTAAAGGAGGCTGATACCGATATTTTATACAGTCCTCACTATTACCCATGTTAATGGAGGCTGATACCGATAGTTTATTTTAGTCCTAACTATCACCCATGCTAAAGGAGGCTGCTACCGATATTTTATACAGCCTTCACTATCACTAATGCTAAAGGAAGCTGATACTGATTTTATAAAGTCCTCACTATTATCCATGGTAAAGGAGGCTGATACTGATATTTTATACAGTCCTCACTATTATCCATGCTAAAGGAGGCTGCTACCGATATTTTATACAGCCTTCACTATCACTAATGCTAAAGGAAACTGATACTGATTTTATAAAATCCTCACTATTATCCATGCTAAAGGAGGCTGATACCGATATTCTATACAGTCCTCACTATTACCCATGTTAAAGGAGGCTGATACCGATATTTTATTCAGTCCTATCACCCATGCTAAAGGAGGCTGCTACCAATATTTCATACAGTCTTCACTATCACTAATGCTAAAGGAAGCTGATACCAATATTTTTTACAGTCATCACTATCACCCAAGCTAAAGGAGGCCGATACCAATATTTTATACAGGCCTCACTATCACTAATGCTAAAGGAGGCCGATACCAATATTTTATACAGTCCTCACTATCACCCATGCAAAAGGAGGCCGATATCAATATTTTATACAGTCTTCACTATCACCCATGCTAAAGGAGGCTGATACCGATATTTTATACAGCCTTCACTATCACCCATGCTAAAGGAGACTGATACCAATATTTGATACAGTCCTCACTATCACCCATGCTAAAGGAGACTGATACCAATATTTGATACAGTCCTCACTATCACCCATGCTAAAGGAGGCTGATACCGTTATTTTATATAGTCCTCACTATTACCATGCTAAAGGAGGCTGATACCAATATTTTATACAGTCCTCACTATCACCCACGTTAAAGGAGGCTGAGACCAATATTTTATACAGTCCTCACTATTACCCATGTTAAAGGAGGCTGATACCGATATTTTATTTTAGTCCTAACTATCACCCATGCTAAAGGAGGCTGATATCGATATTTTATACAGCCTTCACTATCACTAATGCTAAAGGAGGCTGCTACCAATATTTTATACAGCCTTCACTATCACTAATGCTAAAGGAAGCTGATACCGATGTTTTATACAGTCCTCACTATTACCCATGTTAAAGGAGGCTGATACCGATATTTTATTTTAGTCCTAACTATCACCCATGCTAAAGGAGGCTGATACCGTTATTTTATATAGTCCTCACTATTACCCATGCTAAAGGAGGCTGATACGAATATTCTATTTTAGTCCTAACTATCACCCATGCTAAAGGAGGCTGCTACCAATATTTTATACAGCCTTCACTATCACTAATGCTAAAGGAAGCTGATACCGATATTTTATACAGTCCTCACTATTATCCATGGTAATGGAGGCTGATACCGATATTTTATACAGTCCTCACTATCACCCGTGCTAAAGTAGGCCGATACCGATATTTTATACAGTCCTCACTATTACCCATGCTAAAGGAGGCTGATACCGATATTTTATACAGTCCTCACTATTACCCATGTTAATGGAGGCTGATACCGATAGTTTATTTTAGTCCTAACTATCACCCATGCTAAAGGAGGCTGCTACCGATATTTTATACAGCCTTCACGATCACTAATGCTAAAGGAAGCTGACACTGATTTTATACAGTCCTCACTATTATCCATGGTAAAGGAGGCTGATACTGATATTTTATACAGTACTCACTATTATCCATGCTAAAGGAGGCTGATACCGATATTTTATACAGTCCTCACTATTATCCATGCTAAAGGAGGCTGATACCGATATTCTATACAGTCCTCACTATTATCCATGCTAATGGAGGCTGATACCGATATTTTATACAGCCTTCACTATCACTAATGCTAAAGGAAGCTGATACCGATATTTTATACAGTCCTCACTAATATCCATGCTAAAGGAGGCTGATACCGATGTTCTATACAGTCCTCACTATTACCCATGTTAAAGGAGGCTGATACTGATATTTTATTCAGTCCTAACTATCACCCATGCTAAAGGAGGCTGTTACCAATATTTTATACAGCCTTCACTATCACTAATGCTAAAGGAAGCTGATACCGATATTTTATACAGTCCTCACTATTATCCATGCTAAAGAAGGCTGCTACCGATATTTTATACAGTCCTCTCTATTACCAATGTTAAGGGAGGCTGATACCGATATTTTATTCAGTCCTATCACCCATGCTAAAGGAGGCTGCTACCAATATTTCATACAGTCTTCACTATCACTAATGATAAAGGAAGCTGATACCGATATTTTATACAGTCTTCACTATCACCCAAGCTAAAGGAGGCTGATACCGATATTTTATACAGCCTTCACTATCACCCATGCTAAAGGAGACTGATACCAATATTTGATACAGTCCTCACTATCACCCATGCTAAAGGAGGCTGATACCGTTATTTTATATAGTCCTCACTATTACCCATGCTAAAGGAGGCTGATACCGTTATTTTATATAGTCCTCACTATTACCCATGCTAAAGGAGGCTGATACCGATATTTTATACAGTCCTCACTATTACCCATGCTAAAGGAGGCTGATACCGATATTTTATACAGTCCTCACTATCACCCATGTTAAAGGAGGCTGAGACCAATATTTTATACAGTCCTCACTATTACCCATGTTAAAGGAGGCTGATACCGATATTTTATTTTAGTCCTAACTATCACCCATGCTAAAGGAGACTGATACCAATATTTGATACAGTCCTCACAATCACCCATGCTAAAGGAGGCTGATTCCGTTATTTTATACAGTCCTCACTATTACCCATGCTAAAGGAGGCTGATACCGATATTTTATACAGTCCTCACTATTACCCATGTTAATGGAGGCTGATACCGATAGTTTATTTTAGTCCTAACTATCACCCATGCTAAAGGAGGCTGCTACCGATATTTTATACAGCCTTCACTATCACTAATGCTAAATTAAGCTGATACTGATTTTATAAAGTCCTCACTATTATCCATGGTAAAGGAGGCTGATACTGATATTTTATACAGTCCTCACTATTATCCATGCTAAAGGAGGCTGATACCGATATTCTATACAGTCCTCACTAATATCCATGCTAAAGGAGGCTGATACCGATATTCTATACAGTCCTCACTATTACCCATGTTAAAGGAGGCTGATACCGATATTTTATTCAGTCCTATCACCCATGCTAAAGGAGGCTGCTACCAATATTTCATACAGTCTTCACTATCACTAATGCTAAAGGAAGCTGATACCGATATTTTTTACAGTCATCACTATCACCCAAGCTAAAGGAGGCCGATACCAATATTTTATACAGGCCTCACTATCACTAATGCTAAAGGAGGCCGATACCAATATTTTATACAGTCCTCACTATCACCCATGCAAAAGGAGGCCGATATCAATATTTTATACAGTCTTCACTATCACTAATGCTAAAGGAGGCTGCTACCAATATTTTATACAGCCTTCACTATCACTAATGCTAAAGCAAGCTGATACCGATGTTTTATACAGTCCTCACTATTACCCATGTTAAAGGAGGCTGATACCGATATTTTATTTTAGTCCTAACTATCACCCATGCTAAAGGAGGCTGATACCGTTATTTTATATAGTCCTCACTATTACCCATGCTAAAGGAGGCTGATACCAATATTCTATTTTAGTCCTAACTATCACCCATGCTAAAGGAGGCTGCTACCAATATTTTATACAGCCTTCACTATCACTAATGCTAAAGGAAGCTGATACCGATATTTTATACAGTCCTCACTATTATCCATGGTAATGGAGGCTGATACCGATATTTTATACAGTCCTCACTATCACCCGTGCTAAAGTAGGCCGATACCGATATTTTATACAGTCCTCACTATTACCCATGCTAAAGGAGGCTGATACCGATATTTTATACAGTCCTCACTATTACCCATGTTAATGGAGGCTGATACCGATAGTTTATTTTAGTCCTAACTATCACCCATGCTAAAGGAGGCTGCTACCGATATTTTATACAGCCTTCACGATCACTAATGCTAAAGGAAGCTGATACTGATTTTATACAGTCCTCACTATTATCCATGGTAAAGGAGGCTGATACTGATATTTTATACAGTCCTCACTATTATCCATGCTAAAGGAGGCTGATACCGATATTTTATACAGTCCTCACTATTATCCATGCTAAAGGAGGCTGATACCGATATTCTATACAGTCCTCACTATTATCCATGCTAATGGAGGCTGATACCGATATTTTATACAGCCTTCACTATCACTAATGCTAAAGGAAGCTGATACCGATATTTTATACAGTCCTCACTAATATCCATGCTAAAGGAGGCTGATACCGATGTTCTGTACAGTCCTCACTATTACCCATGTTAAAGGAGGCTGATACTGATATTTTATTCAGTCCTAACTATCACCCATGCTAAAGGAGGCTGTTACCAATATTTTATACAGCCTTCACTATCACTAATGCTAAAGGAAGCTGATACCGATATTTTATACAGTCCTCACTATTATCCATGCTAAAGGAGGTTGATACCGATAATTTATACAGCCTTCACTATTACCCATGCTAAAGGAGGCAGATACCGATATTTTTTACAGTCTTCACTATCACCCATGCTAAAGGAGGCCGATACCGATATTTTATACAGTCCTCACTATTACCCATGTTAAAGGAGGCTGATACCGATATGTTATACAGTCCTCACTATCAACCATGCTAAAGGAGGCCGATACCGATATTTTATAGAGCCTTAACTATTACCCATGCTAAAGGAGGCTGATACCGATATTTTATACAGTCCTCACTATCACCCAGGTTAAAGGAGGCTGAGACCAATATTTTATACAGTCCTCACTATTACCCATGTTAAAGGAGGCTGATACCGATATTTTATTTTAGTCCTAACTATCACCCATGCTAAAGGAGGCTGATATCGATATTTTATACAGCCTTCACTATCACTAATGCTAAAGGAGGCTGCTACCAATATTTTATACAGCCTTCACTATCACTAATGCTAAAGCAAGCTGATACCGATGTTTTATACAGTCCTCACTATTATCCATGTTAAAGGAGGCTGATACCGATATTTTATTTTAGTCCTAACTATCACCCATGCTAAAGGAGGCTGATACCGTTATTTTATATAGTCCTCACTATTACCCATGCTAAAGGAGGCTGATACGAATATTCTATTTTAGTCCTAACTATCACCCATGCTAAAGGAGGCTGCTACCAATATTTTATACAGCCTTCACTATCACTAATGCTAAAGGAAGCTGATACCGATATTTTATACAGTCCTCACTATTATCCATGGTAATGGAGGCTGATACCGATATTTTATACAGTCCTCACTATCACCCGTACTAAAGTAGGCCGATACCGATATTTTATACAGTCCTCACTATTACCCATGCTAAAGGAGGCTGATACCGATATTTTATACAGTCCTCACTATTACCCATGTTAATGGAGGCTGATACCGATAGTTTATTTTAGTCCTAACTATCACCCATGCTAAAGGAGGCTGCTACCGATATTTTATACAGCCTTCACGATCACTAATGCTAAAGGAAGCTGATACTGATTTTATACAGTCCTCACTATTATCCATGGTAAAGGAGGCTGATACTGATATTTTATACAGTCCTCACTATTATCCATGCTAAAGGAGGCTGATACCGATATTTTATACAGTCCTCACTATTATCCATGCTAAAGGAGGCTGATACCGATATTCTATACAGTCCTCACTATTATCCATGCTAATGGAGGCTGATACCGATATTTTATACAGCCTTCACTATCACTAATGCTAAAGGAAGCTGATACCGATATTTTATACAGTCCTCACTAATATCCATGCTAAAGGAGGCTGATACCGATGTTCTATACAGTCCTCACTATTACCCATGTTAAAGGAGGCTGATACTGATATTTTATTCAGTCCTAACTATCACCCATGCTAAAGGAGGCTGTTACCAATATTTTATACAGCCTTCACTATCACTAATGCTAAAGGAAGCTGATACCGATATTTTACACAGTCCTCACTATTATCCATGCTAAAGAAGGCTGCTACCGATATTTTATACAGTCCTCTCTATTACCAATGTTAAAGGAGGCTGATACCGATATTTTATTCAGTCCTGTCACCCATGCTAAAGGAGGCTGCTACCAATATTTCATACAGTCTTCACTATCACTAATGATAAAGGAAGCTGATACCGATATTTTATACAGTCTTCACTATCACCCAAGCTAAAGGAGGCTGATACCGATATTTTATACAGCCTTCACTATCACCCATGCTAAAGGAGACTGATACCAATATTTGATACAGTCCTCACTATCACCCATGCTAAAGGAGGCTGATACCGTTATTTTATATAGTCCTCACTATTACCCATGCTAAAGGAGGCTGATACCGTTATTTTATATAGTCCTCACTATTACCCATGCTAAAGGAGGCTGATACCGATATTTTATACAGTCCTCACTATCACCCATGTTAAAGGAGGCTGAGACCAATATTTTATACAGTCCTCACTATTACCCATGTTAAAGGAGGCTGATACCGATATTTTATTTTAGTCCTAACTATCACCCATGCTAAAGGAGACTGATACCAATATTTGATACAGTCCTCACAATCACCCATGCTAAAGGAGGCTGATTCCGTTATTTTATACAGTCCTCACTATTACCCATGCTAAAGGAGGCTGATACCGATATTTTATACAGTCCTCACTATTACCCATGTTAATGGAGGCTGATACCGATAGTTTATTTTAGTCCTAACTATCACCCATGCTAAAGGAGGCTGCTACCGATATTTTATACAGCCTTCACTATCACTAATGCTAAATTAAGCTGATACTGATTTTATAAAGTCCTCACTATTATCCATGGTAAAGGAGGCTGATACTGATATTTTATACAGTCCTCACTATTATCCATGCTAAAGGAGGCTGATACCGATATTCTATACAGTCCTCACTAATATCCATGCTAAAGGAGGCTGATACCGATATTCTATACAGTCCTCACTATTACCCATGTTAAAGGAGGCTGATACCGATATTTTATTCAGTCCTATCACCCATGCTAAAGGAGGCTGCTACCAATATTTCATACAGTCTTCACTATCACTAATGCTAAAGGAAGCTGATACCGATATTTTTTACAGTCATCACTATCACCCAAGCTAAAGGAGGCCGATACCAATATTTTATACAGGCCTCACTATCACTAATGCTAAAGGAGGCCGATACCAATATTTTATACAGTCCTCACTATCACCCATGCAAAAGGAGGCCGATATCAATATTTTATACAGTCTTCACTATCACTAATGCTAAAGGAGGCTGCTACCAATATTTTATACAGCCTTCACTATCACTAATGCTAAAGCAAGCTGATACCGATGTTTTATACAGTCCTCACTATTACCCATGTTAAAGGAGGCTGATACCGATATTTTATTTTAGTCCTAACTATCACCCATGCTAAAGGAGGCTGATACCGTTATTTTATATAGTCCTCACTATTACCCATGCTAAAGGAGGCTGATACCAATATTCTATTTTAGTCCTAACTATCACCCATGCTAAAGGAGGCTGCTACCAATATTTTATACAGCCTTCACTATCACTAATGCTAAAGGAAGCTGATACCGATATTTTATACAGTCCTCACTATTATCCATGGTAATGGAGGCTGATACCAATATTTTATACAGTCCTCACTATCACCCGTGCTAAAGTAGGCCGATACCGATATTTTATACAGTCCTCACTATTACCCATGCTAAAGGAGGCTGATACCGATATTTTATACAGTCCTCACTATTACCCATGTTAATGGAGGCTGATACCGATAGTTTATTTTAGTCCTAACTATCACCCATGCTAAAGGAGGCTGCTACCGATATTTTATACAGCCTTCACGATCACTAATGCTAAAGGAAGCTGATACTGATTTTATACAGTCCTCACTATTATCCATGGTAAAGGAGGCTGATACTGATATTTTATACAGTCCTCACTATTATCCATGCTAAAGGAGGCTGATACCGATATTTTATACAGTCCTCACTATTATCCATGCTAAAGGAGGCTGATACCGATATTCTATACAGTCCTCACTATTATCCATGCTAATGGAGGCTGATACCGATATTTTATACAGCCTTCACTATCACTAATGCTAAAGGAAGCTGATACCGATATTTTATACAGTCCTCACTAATATTCATGCTAAAGGAGGCTGATACCGATGTTCTGTACAGTCCTCACTATTACCCATGTTAAAGGAGGCTGATACTGATATTTTATTCAGTCCTAACTATCACCCATGCTAAAGGAGGCTGTTACCAATATTTTATACAGCCTTCACTATCACTAATGCTAAAGGAAGCTGATACCGATATTTTATACAGTCCTCACTATTATCCATGCTAAAGGAGGTTGATACCGATAATTTATACAGCCTTCACTATTACCCATGCTAAAGGAGGCAGATACCGATATTTTATACAGTCTTCACTATCACCCATGCTAAAGGAGGCCGATACCGATATTTTATACAGTCCTCACTATTACCCATGTTAAAGGAGGCTGATACCGATATGTTATACAGTCCTCACTATCAACCATGCTAAAGGAGGCCGATACCGATATTTTATAGAGCCTTAACTATTACCCATGCTAAAGGAGGCTGATACCGATATTTTATACAGTCCTCACTATCACCCAGGTTAAAGGAGGCTGAGACCAATATTTTATACAGTCCTCACTATTACCCATGTTAAAGGAGGCTGATACCGATATTTTATTTTAGTCCTAACTATCACCCATGCTAAAGGAGGCTGATATCGATATTTTATACAGCCTTCACTATCACTAATGCTAAAGGAGGCTGCTACCAATATTTTATACAGCCTTCACTATCACTAATGCTAAAGCAAGCTGATACCGATGTTTTATACAGTCCTCACTATTATCCATGTTAAAGGAGGCTGATACCGATATTTTATTTTAGTCCTAACTATCACCCATGCTAAAGGAGGCTGATACCGTTATTTTATATAGTCCTCACTATTACCCATGCTAAAGGAGGCTGATACGAATATTCTATTTTAGTCCTAACTATCACCCATGCTAAAGGAGGCTGCTACCAATATTTTATACAGCCTTCACTATCACTAATGCTAAAGGAAGCTGATACCGATATTTTATACAGTCCTCACTATTATCCATGGTAATGGAGGCTGATACCGATATTTTATACAGTCCTCACTATCACCCGTACTAAAGTAGGCCGATACCGATATTTTATACAGTCCTCACTATTACCCATGCTAAAGGAGGCTGATACCGATATTTTATACAGTCCTCACTATTACCCATGTTAATGGAGGCTGATACCGATAGTTTATTTTAGTCCTAACTATCACCCATGCTAAAGGAGGCTGCTACCGATATTTTATACAGCCTTCACGATCACTAATGCTAAAGGAAGCTGATACTGATTTTATACAGTCCTCACTATTATCCATGGTAAAGGAGGCTGATACTGATATTTTATACAGTCCTCACTATTATCCATGCTAAAGGAGGCTGATACCGATATTTTATACAGTCCTCACTATTATCCATGCTAAAGGAGGCTGATACCGATATTCTATACAGTCCTCACTATTATCCATGCTAATGGAGGCTGATACCGATATTTTATTCAGTCCTCACTATTACCCATGTTAAAGGAGGCTGATACTGATATTTTATTCAGTCCTAACTATCACCCATGCTAAAGGAGGCTGTTACCAATATTTTATACAGCCTTCACTATCACTAATGCTAAAGGAAGCTGATACCGATATTTTACACAGTCCTCACTATTATCCATGCTAAAGAAGGCTGCTACCGATATTTTATACAGTCCTCTCTATTACCAATGTTAAAGGAGGCTGATACCGATATTTTATTCAGTCCTGTCACCCATGCTAAAGGAGGCTGCTACCAATATTTCATACAGTCTTCACTATCACTAATGATAAAGGAAGCTGATACCGATATTTTATACAGTCTTCACTATCACCCAAGCTAAAGGAGGCTGATACCGATATTTTATACAGCCTTCACTATCACCCATGCTAAAGGAGGCTGATACCGATATGTTATACAGTCCTCACTATCAACCATGCTAAAGGAGGCCGATACCGATATTTTATACAGCCTTAACTATTACCCATGCTAAAGGAGGCTGATACCGATATTTTATACAGTCCTCACTATCACCCAGGTTAAAGGAGGCTGAGACCAATATTTTATACAGTCCTCACTATTACCCATGTTAAAGGAGGCTGATACCGATATTTTATTTTAGTCCTAACTATCACCCATGCTAAAGGAGGCTGATATCGATATTTTATACAGCCTTCACTATCACTAATGCTAAAGGAGGCTGCTACCAATATTTTATACAGCCTTCACTATCACTAATGCTAAAGCAAGCTGATACCGATGTTTTATACAGTCCTCACTATTACCCATGTTAAAGGAGGCTGATACCGATATTTTATTTTAGTCCTAACTATCACCCATGCTAAAGGAGGCTGATACCGTTATTTTATATAGTCCTCACTATTACCCATGCTAAAGGAGGCTGATACGAATATTCTATTTTAGTCCTAACTATCACCCATGCTAAAGGAGGCTGCTACCAATATTTTATACAGCCTTCACTATCACTAATGCTAAAGGAAGCTGATACCGATATTTTATACAGTCCTCACTATTATCCATGGTAATGGAGGCTGATACCGATATTTTATACAGTCCTCACTATCACCCGTACTAAAGTAGGCCGATACCGATATTTTATACAGTCCTCACTATTACCCATGCTAAAGGAGGCTGATACCGATATTTTATACAGTCCTCACTATTACCCATGTTAATGGAGGCTGATACCGATAGTTTATTTTAGTCCTAACTATCACCCATGCTAAAGGAGGCTGCTACCGATATTTTATACAGCCTTCACGATCACTAATGCTAAAGGAAGCTGATACTGATTTTATACAGTCCTCACTATTATCCATGGTAAAGGAGGCTGATACTGATATTTTATACAGTCCTCACTATTATCCATGCTAAAGGAGGTTGATACCGATATTTTATACAGTCCTCACTATTATCCATGCTAAAGGAGGCTGATACCGATATTCTATACAGTCCTCACTATTATCCATGCTAATGGAGGCTGATACCGATATTTTATACAGCCTTCACTATCACTAATGCTAAAGGAAGCTGATACCGATATTTTATACAGTCCTCACTAATATCCATGCTAAAGGAGGCTGATACCGATGTTCTATACAGTCCTCACTATTACCCATGTTAAAGGAGGCTGATACTGATATTTTATTCAGTCCTAACTATCACCCATGCTAAAGGAGGCTGTTACCAATATTTTATACAGCCTTCACTATCACTAATGCTAAAGGAAGCTGATACCGATATTTTATACAGTCCTCACTATTATCCATGCTAAAGAAGGCTGCTACCGATATTTTATACAGTCCTCTCTATTACCAATGTTAAAGGAGGCTGATACCGATATTTTATTCAGTCCTGTCACCCATGCTAAAGTAGGCTGCTACCAATATTTCATACAGTCTTCACTATCACTAATGATAAAGGAAGCTGATACCGATATTTTATACAGTCTTCACTATCACCCAAGCTAAAGGAGGCTGATACCGATATTTTATACAGCCTTCACTATCACCCATGCTAAAGGAGACTGATACCAATATTTGATACAGTCCTCACTATCACCCATGCTAAAGGAGGCTGTTACCGTTATTTTATATAGTCCTCACTATTACCCATGCTAAAGGAGGCTGATACCGTTATTTTATATAGTCCTCACTATTACCCATGCTAAAGGAGGCTGATACCGATATTTTATACAGTCCTCATTATCACCCGTGTTAAAGGAGGCTGAGACCAATATTTTGTACAGTCCTCACTATTACCCATGTTAAAGGAGGCTGATACCGATATTTTATTTTAGTCCTAACTATCACCCATGCTAAAGGAGACTGATACCAATATTTGATACAGTCCTCACGATCACCCATGCTAAAGGAGGCTGATTCCGTTATTTTATACAGTCCTCACTATTACCCATGCTAAAGGAGGCTGATACCGATATTTTATACAGTCCTCACTATTACCCATGTTAATGGAGGCTGATACCGATAGTTTATTTTAGTCCTAACTATCACCCATGCTAAAGGAGGCTGCTACCGATATTTTATACAGCCTTCACTATCACTAATGCTAAAGGAAGCTGATACTGATTTTATAAAGTCCTCACTATTATCCATGGTAAAGGAGGCTGATACTGATATTTTATACAGTCCTCACTATTATCCATGCTAAAGGAGGCTGATACCGATATTTTATACAGTCCTCACTAATATCCATGCTAAAGGAGGCTGATACCGATATTCTATACAGTCCTCACTAATATCCATGCTAAAGGAGGCTGATACCGATATTCTATACAGTCCTCACTATTACCCATGTTAAAGGAGGCTGATACCGATATTTTATTCAGTCCTATCACCCATGCTAAAGGAGGCTGCTACCAATATATTATACAGCCTTCACTATCACTAATGCTAAAGGAAGCTGATACCGATATTTTATACAGTCCTCACTATTATCCATGGTAATGGAGGCTGATACCGATATTTTATACAGTCCTCACTATCACCCGTACTAAAGTAGGCCGATACCGATATTTTATACAGTCCTCACTATTACCCATGCTAAAGGAGGCTGATACCGATATTTTCTACAGTCCTCACTATTATCCATGCTAATGGAGGCTGATACCGATATTTTATACAGCCTTCACTATCACTAATGCTAAAGGAAGCTGATACCGATATTTTATACAGTCCTCACTAATATCCATGCTAAAGGAGGCTGATACCGATGTTCTATACAGTCCTCACTATTACCCATGTTAAAGGAGGCTGATACTGATATTTTATTCAGTCCTAACTATCACCCATGCTAAAGGAGGCTGTTACCAATATTTTATACAGCCTTCACTATCACTAATGCTAAAGGAAGCTGATACCGATATTTTATACAGTCCTCACTATTATCCATGCTAAAGAAGGCTGCTACCGATATTTTATACAGTCCTCTCTATTACCAATGTTAAAGGAGGCTGATACCGATATTTTATTCAGTCCTATCACCCATGCTAAAGGAGGCTGCTACCAATATTTCATACAGTCTTCACTATCACTAATGATAAAGGAAGCTGATACCGATATTTTAAACAGTCTTCACTATCACCCAAGCTAAAGGAGGCTGATACCGATATTTTATACAGCCTTAACTATTACCCATGCTAAAGGAGGCTGATACCGATATTTGATACAGTCCTCACTATCACCCAGGTTAAAGGAGGCTGAGACCAATATTTTATACAGTCCTCACTATTACCCATGTTAAAGGAGGCTGATACCGATATTTTATTTTAGTCCTAACTATCACCCATGCTAAAGGAGGCTGATATCGATATTTTATACAGCCTTCACTATCACTAATGCTAAAGGAGGCTGCTACCAATATTTTATACAGCCTTCACTATCACTAATGCTAAAGCAAGCTGATACCGATGTTTTATACAGTCCTCACTATTACCCATGTTAAAGGAGGCTGATACCGATATTTTATTTTAGTCCTAACTATCACCCATGCTAAAGGAGGCTGATACCGTTATTTTATATAGTCCTCACTATTACCCATGCTAAAGGAGGCTGATACGAATATTCTATTTTAGTCCTAACTATCACCCATGCTAAAGGAGGCTGCTACCAATATTTTATACAGCCTTCACTATCACTAATGCTAAAGGAAGCTGATACCGATATTTTATACAGTCCTCACTATTATCCATGGTAATGGAGGCTGATACCGATATTTTATACAGTCCTCACTATCACCCGTACTAAAGTAGGCCGATACCGATATTTTATACAGTCCTCACTATTACCCATGCTAAAGGAGGCTGATACCGATATTTTATACAGTCCTCACTATTACCCATGTTAATGGAGGCTGATACCGATAGTTTATTTTAGTCCTAACTATCACCCATGCTAAAGGAGGCTGCTACCGATATTTTATACAGCCTTCACGATCACTAATGCTAAAGGAAGCTGATACTGATTTTATACAGTCCTCACTATTATCCATGGTAAAGGAGGCTGATACTGATATTTTATACAGTCCTCACTATTATCCATGCTAAAGGAGGTTGATACCGATATTTTATACAGTCCTCACTATTATCCATGCTAAAGGAGGCTGATACCGATATTCTATACAGTCCTCACTATTATCCATGCTAATGGAGGCTGATACCGATATTTTATACAGCCTTCACTATCACTAATGCTAAAGGAAGCTGATACCGATATTTTATACAGTCCTCACTAATATCCATGCTAAAGGAGGCTGATACCGATGTTCTATACAGTCCTCACTATTACCCATGTTAAAGGAGGCTGATACTGATATTTTATTCAGTCCTAACTATCACCCATGCTAAAGGAGGCTGTTACCAATATTTTATACAGCCTTCACTATCACTAATGCTAAAGGAAGCTGATACCGATATTTTATACAGTCCTCACTATTATCCATGCTAAAGAAGGCTGCTACCGATATTTTATACAGTCCTCTCTATTACCAATGTTAAAGGAGGCTGATACCGATATTTTATTCAGTCCTGTCACCCATGCTAAAGTAGGCTGCTACCAATATTTCATACAGTCTTCACTATCACTAATGATAAAGGAAGCTGATACCGATATTTTATACAGTCTTCACTATCACCCAAGCTAAAGGAGGCTGATACCGATATTTTATACAGCCTTCACTATCACCCATGCTAAAGGAGACTGATACCAATATTTGATACAGTCCTCACTATCACCCATGCTAAAGGAGGCTGATACCGTTATTTTATATAGTCCTCACTATTACCCATGCTAAAGGAGGCTGATACCGTTATTTTATATAGTCCTCACTATTACCCATGCTAAAGGAGGCTGATACCGATATTTTATACAGTCCTCATTATCACCCGTGTTAAAGGAGGCTGAGACCAATATTTTGTACAGTCCTCACTATTACCCATGTTAAAGGAGGCTGATACCGATATTTTATTTTAGTCCTAACTATCACCCATGCTAAAGGAGACTGATACCAATATTTGATACAGTCCTCACGATCACCCATGCTAAAGGAGGCTGATTCCGTTATTTTATACAGTCCTCACTATTACCCATGCTAAAGGAGGCTGATACCGATATTTTATACAGTCCTCACTATTACCCATGTTAATGGAGGCTGATACCGATAGTTTATTTTAGTCCTAACTATCACCCATGCTAAAGGAGGCTGCTACCGATATTTTATACAGCCTTCACTATCACTAATGCTAAAGGAAGCTGATACTGATTTTATAAAGTCCTCACTATTATCCATGGTAAAGGAGGCTGATACTGATATTTTATACAGTCCTCACTATTATCCATGCTAAAGGAGGCTGATACCGATATTTTATACAGTCCTCACTAATATCCATGCTAAAGGAGGCTGATACCGATATTCTATACAGTCCTCACTAATATCCATGCTAAAGGAGGCTGATACCGATATTCTATACAGTCCTCACTATTACCCATGTTAAAGGAGGCTGATACCGATATTATATTCAGTCCTATCACCCATGCTAAAGGAGGCTGCTACCAATATATTATACAGCCTTCACTATCACTAATGCTAAAGGAAGCTGATACCGATATTTTATACAGTCCTCACTATTATCCATGGTAATGGAGGCTGATACCGATATTTTATACAGTCCTCACTATCACCCGTACTAAAGTAGGCCGATACCGATATTTTATACAGTCCTCACTATTACCCATGCTAAAGGAGGCTGATACCGATATTTTCTACAGTCCTCACTATTATCCATGCTAATGGAGGCTGATACCGATATTTTATACAGCCTTCACTATCACTAATGCTAAAGGAAGCTGATACCGATATTTTATACAGTCCTCACTAATATCCATGCTAAAGGAGGCTGATACCGATGTTCTATACAGTCCTCACTATTACCCATGTTAAAGGAGGCTGATACTGATATTTTATTCAGTCCTAACTATCACCCATGCTAAAGGAGGCTGTTACCAATATTTTATACAGCCTTCACTATCACTAATGCTAAAGGAAGCTGATACCGATATTTTATACAGTCCTCACTATTATCCATGCTAAAGAAGGCTGCTACCGATATTTTATACAGTCCTCTCTATTACCAATGTTAAAGGAGGCTGATACCGATATTTTATTCAGTCCTATCACCCATGCTAAAGGAGGCTGCTACCAATATTTCATACAGTCTTCACTATCACTAATGATAAAGGAAGCTGATACCGATATTTTATACAGTCTTCACTATCACCCAAGCTAAAGGAGGCTGATACCGATATTTTATACAGCCTTCACTATCACCCATGCTAAAGGAGACTGATACCAATATTTGATACAGTCCTCACTATCACCCATGCTAAAGGAGGCTGATACCGTTATTTTATATAGTCCTCACTATTACCCATGCTAAAGGAGGCTGATACCGTTATTTTATATAGTCCTCACTATTACCCATGCTAAAGGAGGCTGATACCGATATTTTATACAGTCCTCACTATCACCCATGTTAAAGGAGGCTGAGACCAATATTTTATACAGTCCTCACTATTACCCATGTTAAAGGTGGCTGATACCGATATTTTATTTTAGTCCTAACTATCACCCATGCTAAAGGAGACTGATACCAATATTTGATACAGTCCTCACGATCACCCATGCTAAAGGAGGCTGATTCCGTTATTTTATACAGTCCTCACTATTACCCATGCTAAAGGAGGCTGATACCGATATTTTATACAGTCCTCACTATCACCCATGTTAAAGGAGGCTGAGACCAATATTTTATACAGTCCTCACTATTACCCATGTTAAAGGTGGCTGATACCGATATTTTATTTTAGTCCTAACTATCACCCATGCTAAAGGAGACTGATACCAATATTTGATACAGTCCTCACGATCACCCATGCTAAAGGAGGCTGATTCCGTTATTTTATACAGTCCTCACTATTACCCATGCTAAAGGAGGCTGATACCGATATTTTATACAGTCCTCACTATTACCCATGTTAATGGAGGCTGATACCGATAGATTATTTTAGTCCTAACTATCACCCATGCTAAAGGAGGCTGCTACCGATATTTTATACAGCCTTCACTATCACTAATGCTAAAGGAAGCTGATACTGATTTTATAAAGTCCTCACTATTATCCATGGTAAAGGAGGCTGATACTGATATTTTATACAGTCCTCACTATTATCCATGCTAAAGGAGGCTGATACCGATATTTTATACAGTCCTCACTAATATCCATGCTAAAGGAGGCTGATACCGATATTCTATACAGTCCTCACTAATATCCATGCTAAAGGAGGCTGATACCGATATTCTATACAGTCCTCACTATTACCCATGTTAAAGGAGGCTGATACCGATATTTTATTCAGTCCTATCACCCATGCTAAAGGAAGCTGCTACCAATATTTCATACAGTCTTCACTATCACTAATGCTAAAGGAAGCTGATACCGATATTTTTTACAGTCATCACTATCACCCAAGCTAAAGGAGGCCGATACCAATATTTTATACAGGCCTCACTATCACTAATGCTAAAGGAGGCCGATACCAATATTTTATACAGTCCTCACTATCACCCATGCAAAAGGAGGCCGATATCAATATTTTATACAGTCTTCACTATCACTATTGCTAAAGGAGGCTGCTACCAATATTTTATACAGCCTTCACTATCACTAATGCTAAAGGAAGCTGATACCGATGTTTTATACAGTCCTCACTATTACCCATGTTAAAGGAGGCTGATACCGATATTTTATTTTAGTCCTAACTATCACCCATGCTAAAGGAGGCTGATACCGTTATTTTATATAGTCCTCACTATTACCCATGCTAAAGGAGGCTGATACCAATATTCTATTTTAGTCCTAACTATCACCCATGCTAAAGGAGGCTGCTACCAATATTTTATACAGCCTTCACTATCACTAATGCTAAAGGAAGCTGATACCGTTATTTTATACAGTCCTCATTATTATCCATGGTAATGGAGGCTGATACCGATATTTTATACAGTCCTCACTATCACCCGTGCTAAAGTAGGCCGATACCGATATTTTATACAGTCCTCACTATTACCCATGCTAAAGGAGGCTGATACCGATATTTTATACAGTCCTCACTATTACCCATGTTAATGGAGGCTGATACCGATAGTTTATTTTAGGGGTGTGCACCGGCCACTTTTCGTGTTTTGTGTTTTGGTTTTGGATCTGGATCTTTCTTCGTGTTTTGGATCTGGATTGGTTTTGCCAAAACCACCCTTCCGTGTTTTGGGTTCTGGGTTTTGTGTTTTGGATCTGTATTTTTTTAAAAAAAAGCATAAAAACAGCTAAAATCACAGAATTTGTAGGTTTTTCTGCTCCTATGCTATTATTAACCTCAATAACCTTAATTTCCACTCATTTCCAGTCTATTCTGAACACCTCACACCTCACAATAGTGTTTTTATGTCCAAAACGTTGCACCGAGGTAGCTGGATGACTATGCTAAGCGACACGAGTGGGCGGCACAAACACGTGACCCATCTAGGCGTGAAACTGCAGTGGCAGACAGGATGGCAGTTTGAAAAACTAGGCCCCAAACTGTACATAATGCAAAGAAAAAAAAGAGGTGCAAGATGGAATTGTCCTTGGGCCCTCCCACCCACCCTTATGTTGTATAAACAGGACATGCACACTTTAACAAACCAATCATTTCAGCGCCAGGGTCTGCCACACAACTGTGGCTGAAATGATTGGTTCGTTTGGGCCCCCACAAAACAAGCTGGCAATTAATGTGTCCCTGCACAAACTGGCTCTATGGAGGCAAGATGTCATCCTCATCCTCCTCATCCACCGATTCCTCACCCTCTTCAGTGTGTACATCCTCATCCTCACAAAGTATTAACTCGTCCCCACTTGAATCCACCACCACAGGTCCCTCTGTACCTTCTGGAGGCTGGTCTCCCTGGAAGAGCTGATAATTCATTTTGATGAACATCATCTTCTCCACATTCTGTGGAAGCAACCTCCTACGCCTTTCGCTGACAAGGTTCCCGGCTGCACTAAACACTCTTTCGGAGTACACACTGGAGGGGGGGCAACTCAGGTAAAATAGAGCCAGTTTGTACAGGGGCCTCCAAATTGCCTCTTTTTCCTGCCAGTACAGGTATGGACTGTCTGCCATGCCTACTTGGATGCTGTCACCGATGTAATCCTCCACCATTCTGTCAATGGTGACAGTATCATATGCAGTGACAGTAGACATGTCAGAAATTGTTGCCAGGTCCTTCAGTCTGGACCAGATGTCCAAACTTGGTCCTGCCTGCCCTGCATCACCGCCAGCGGGTTGCTTAGGATACCTAAGTTTTTTCCTGGCAGCCCCAGTTGCAGGAGAAAATGAAGAAGGAGCCGTTGACGTGTCACGTTCCGCTTCAGCTGACAGTGTGTTCACCAGCAGGTCTTTGCACCTCTGCAGGCTTGTGTCGGCCGGAAAGAGAGACACCACATAGGCTTTAAACCTAGGATCGAGCACGGTGGCCAAAACGTAGTGGTCTGATTTCAACAGATTGACCACCCTGGAATCCTGGCAAAGCGAATGAAGGGCTTCATCCACAAGTCCCACATGCCGAGCGGAATCGCTCCGTCTTAGCTCCTCCTTCACTTTCTCCAGCTGCTTCTGCAAAAGCCTGATGAGGGGAATGACCTGACTCAAGCTGGCAGTGTCTGAACTGACTTCACGTGTGGCAAGTTCGAAGGGCTGGAGAACCTTGCACAACACGGAAATCATTCTCCACTGCGCTTGAGTCAGGTGCATACCCCCTCCTTTGCCTATGTCATAGGTGGATGTATAGGCTTGTATGGCCTTTTGCTGCTCCTCCATCCTCTGAAGCATATAGAGGGTTGAGTTCCACCGCGTCACAACCTCTTGCTTCAGGTGATGGCGGGGCAGGTTCAAGAGTGTTTGCTGGCGCTCCAGTCTTCGGCACGCAGTCGCTGAATGGCGAAAGTGGCCAGAAATTTTTCGGGCCACCCAAAGCGTCTCCTGCACGCCCCTGTCGCTTTTCAGAAAATTCTGCACCACCAAGTTTATTGTGTGAGCAAAACATGGGACGTGCTGGAATTTGCCCAGATGTAATGCCCGCACAATATTGGTGGCGTTGTCAGATATCACAAATCCCCAGGAGAGTCTAAGTGGGGTAAGCCACTGGGCGATGATTTCCCTCAGTTTCTCTAAGAGGTTGTCGGCGGTGTGCCTCTTACTGAAACCGGTGATACACAGCGTAGCCTGCCTTGTAACGAGCTGGCATTTCTGAGATGCTGCTACTGGTGACGCTGCTGCTGTTGCTGCGTAAGGTGATACATCTACCCAGTGGGCTGTCACAGTCATATAGTCCTTAGTCTGCCCTGTTCCACTTGTCCACATGTCCGTGGTTAAGTGGACATTGTGTACAACGGCATTTTTCAGGACACTGAGGACACTTTTTCTGACGTTTCTGTACAGTCTCGGTATCGCCTGCCTAGTGAAGTGGAATCTAGACGGGATTTGGAACCGGGGACACACTACCTCCATCAATTGTCTAAATCCCACTGCACTAATGGCGGATACCGGACGCACGTCTAACACCAACATAGCAGTCAAGGCCTCAGTTATACGTTTTGCTTCAGGATGACTGCTGTCGTACTTCATCCTCCTCGCTAAGGACTGTTGGAGGGTCAATTGTTTAGTAAAAGTAGTGGTGTTCCTACTTCCTCTCTGGGATGATGAACGACTCCCAGCAGCAGCAACAGCAGCAGTGGCAGCAGTAGGCGTAGCAATGCAGGATCCTCCGGAGGAATCCCGGATAGGAGAGTCAGTCATGCCAGTGACATGGCCTGCAGGACTACTTCCGATCCTAACTAAGGAGGAAATTGACGAGGAGGGAGTTGACGGTGTGGTTTGCAGGCGCTTGGATACAACAGGACAACGGGATTTAGGTGTCCCTGGACTGCTTACGGTCTTAGCCAAAGTTTCTGAACTTGACAGTAACTTTTTATGAACGCGCTGCAGGTGCCGTATAAGGGAGGATGTTCCTAGGTGGTTGACGTCCCTACCCCTACTTATTTCACCTTTACATATGGTACATATGGCAAGACAGTTGTTGTCCGGATTTGGATAGAAATATTGCCAGACCAAAGAGGTGGAATGTTTGGTCTTCTGCCCAGGCATGACCGTGATGGGCTTTTTCATCCCACGGACAACAACTGTCTCCCCCGGAGCCTGATTTAAACAAACCACATCACCATCAGAATCCTCCTCGCCAACTTCCTCCTCAGCGCCAGCTACACCAGTATCCTCATCCTGTTGTACTTCAACAGTGACATCTTCAATTTGCATATCAGCAAGTGGACTGTGGGTGCTCCTTTCAGCACTTGCAGGGGGCGTGCAAATGGTGGAAAGAGCCACCTCTTCCCGTCCAGTGCTGGGAAGGTCAGGCATCGCAACCACCACCACACTTGGACTCTCCTTGGGGATTTGTGATATCTTCTTAGAAAGCACAGTTCTTCGCTGTGCTTTTGCCAGCTTAACTCTTTTGATTTTTTTAGTGGGAGGAGTGCTTCCATCGTCATGTGAAGCTGAACCACTAGTCATGAACATACTAGGGATCGACCTTAACCGTTCCTTGCCACTCCGTGTCGTAAATGGCATATTGGCAAGTTTACGTTTCTCTTCAGCTGATTTAAATGTCTTTTTCAAGGTCATTTTCCTGAACTTTGCCATTTGGGATTGTATGTGCCCTCTACTATGACATTGGGCATCGGTCTTGGCAGACGACGTTGATGGCATGTTATCGTCTATGTCATGACTAGTGGCAGCAGCTTCAGCACTAGGAGGAAGTGGTTCTTGATCTTTCTCTATTTTATTTTTATCGGAGAAAGTTTGGTCCTCCATTTATGTTATATCGATTTGATATATACGTGCGGCTAAACACAGAAAATAATTTTTTTTTTGGTTTGGACTGGAGTGTACTTTCAGGGGTTACAGCACCCTTTAACGGTCAAGCCAGCCGGCCCTTTACTTATGACACAGGCGCACTCTTGGCACTACTTTGTTGATGCACGTGCGGCTACTGCGCACACAATTCACAAACACAGAAAATAATTTTTTTTTTGGTTTGGACTGGAGTGTACTTTCGGGGGTTACAGCACCCTTTAACGGTCAAGCCAGCCGGCCCTTTACTTATGACACAGGCGCACGCTTGGCACTACTTTGTTGATGCACGTGCGGCTACTGCGCACACAATTCACAAACACAGAAAATAATTTTTTTTTGGTTTGGACTGGAGTGTACTTTCGGGGGTTACAGCACCCTTTAACGGTCAAGCCAGCCGGCCCTTTACTTATGACACAGGCGCACGCTTGGCACTACTTTGTTGATGCACGTGCGGCTACTGCGCACACAATTCACAAACACAGAAAATAATTTTTTTTTGGTTTGGACTGGAGTGTACTTTCGGGGGTTACAGCACCCTTTAACGGTCAAGCCAGCCGGCCCTTTACTTATGACACAGGCGCACGCTTGGCACTACTTTGTTGATGCACGTGCGGCTACTGCGCACACAATTCACAAACACAGAAAATAATTTTTTTTTGGTTTGGACTGGAGTGTACTTTCGGGGGTTACAGCACCCTTTAACGGTCAAGCCAGCCGGCCCTTTACTTATGACACAGGCGCACGCTTGGCACTACTTTGTTGATGCACGTGCGGCTACTGCGCACACAATTCACAAACACAGAAAATAATTTTTTTTTAGGTTTGGACTGGAGTGTACTTTCGGGGGTTACAGCACCCTTAACGGTCAAGCCAGCCGGCCCTTTACTTATGACACAGGCGCACGCTTGGCACTACTTTGTTGATGCACGTGCGGCTACTGCGCACACAATTCACAAACACAGAAAATAATTTTTTTTTTGGTTTGGACTGGAGTGTACTTTCGGGGGTTACAGCACCCTTTAACGGTCAAGCCAGCCGGCCCTTTACTTATGACACAGGCGCACGCTTGGCACTACTTTGTTGATGCACGTGCGGCTACTGCGCACACAATTCACAAACACAGAAAATTATTTTTTTTTGGGTTTGGACTGGAGTGTACTTTCGGGGGTTACAGCACCCTTAACGGTCAAGCCAGCCGGCCCTTTACTTATGACACAGGCGCACGTTTGGCACTACTTTGTTGATGCACGTGCGGCTACTGCGCACACAATTCACAAACACAGAAAATAATTTTTTTTTTGGTTTGGACTGGAGTGTACTTTCGGGGGTTACAGCACCCTTAACGGTCAAGCCAGCCGGCCCTTTACTTATGACACAGGCGCACGTTTGGCACTACTTTGTTGATGCACGTGCGGCTACTGCGCACACAATTCACAAACACAGAAAATAATTTTTTTTTTGGTTTGGACTGGAGTGTACTTTCGGGGGTTACAGCACCCTTAACGATCAAGCCAGCCGGCCCTTTACTTATGACACAGGCGCACGCTTGGCACTACTTTGTTGATGCACGTGCGGCTACTGCGCACACAATTCACAAACACAGAAAATAATTTTTTTTTGGTTTGGACTGGAGTGTACTTTCGGGGGTTACAGCACCCTTTAACGGTCAAGCCAGCCGGCCCTTTACTTATGACACAGGCGCACGCTTGGCACTACTTTGTTGATGCACGTGCGGCTACTGCGCACACAATTCACAAACACAGAAAATATATTATTTTTTTAGCACTTGGGGGGAGCACCCCTGATGGACAGAGCACCCCCTGGACAACACTACAGCACCCCTTTAGGACTGGGACACTGCACAGGACTTTGGAGTGGACACAGCCCCTATGGAGAACTGACTGCACAACACAGTCCAGCCAGCCCCTATGGACTTTGAAGTAGTGGACACAGCCCCTATTAACAACAGCAGCACAGCACAACACAGCCAGCCCCTATGGACTTTGAAGTAGTGGACAACAGCAGCACTACACTACACTACACTACACAGCACTAACTCCCACCCTCCCTCTTCACTGTCCACAGCCGAGTGAGAAAATGGCTCCGACGCGGGTACCTTATATAGGATCCAAAACCCGCGAGACTCGGAAGGCGGGATGATGACGTTTTGCCTCGATGTCAGATCCGAGTCAGGCGGGAAAAGTCGAGCCTGATTCGGATCGGACTCGGATCGGGGGGGCTCGGGGGGGTTCGGATTTCAGAAATCCGAACCCGCTCACCCCTAGTTTATTTTAGTCCTAACTATCACCCATGCTAAAGGAGGCTGCTACCGATATTTTATACAGCCTTCACGATCACTAATGCTAAAGGAAGCTGATACTGATTTTATACAGTCCTCACTATTATCCATGGTAAAGGAGGCTGATACTGATATTTTATACAGTCCTCACTATTATCCATGCTAAAGGAGGCTGATACCGATATTTTGTACAGTCCTCACTATTATCCATGCTAAAGGAGGCTGATACCGATATTCTATACAGTCCTCACTATTATCCATGCTAATGGAGGCTGATACCGATATTTTATACAGCCTTCACTATCACTAATGCTAAAGGAAGCTGATACCGATATTTTATACAGTCCTCACTAATATCCATGCTAAAGGAGGCTGATACCGATGTTCTATACAGTCCTCACTATTACCCATGTTAAAGGAGGCTGATACTGATATTTTATTCAGTCCTAACTATCACCCATGCTAAAGGAGGCTGTTACCAATATTTTATACAGCCTTCACTATCACTAATGCTAAAGGAAGCTGATACCGATATTTTATACAGTCCTCACTATTATCCATGCTAAAGAAGGCTGCTACCGATATTTTATACAGTCCTCTCTATTACCAATGTTAAAGGAGGCTGATACCGATATTTTATTCAGTCCTATCACCCATGCTAAAGGAGGCTGCTACCAATACTTCATACAGTCTTCACTATCACTAATGATAAAGGAAGCTGATACCGATATTTTATACAGTCTTCACTATCACCCAAGCTAAAGGAGGCTGATACCGATATTTTATACAGCCTTCACTATCACCCATGCTAAAGGAGACTGATACCAATATTTGATACAGTCCTCACTATCACCCATGCTAAAGGAGGCTGATACCGTTATTTTATATAGTCCTCACTATTACCCATGCTAAAGGAGGCTGATACCGTTATTTTATATAGTCCTCACTATTACCCATGCTAAAGGAGGCTGATACCGATATTTTATACAGTCCTCACTATCACCCATGTTAAAGGAGGCTGAGACCAATATTTTATACAGTCCTCACTATTACCCATGTTAAAGGAGGCTGATACCGATATTTTATTTTAGTCCTAACTATCACCCATGCTAAAGGAGACTGATACCAATATTTGATACAGTCCTCACGATCACCCATGCTAAAGGAGGCTGATTCCGTTATTTTATACAGTCCTCACTATTACCCATGCTAAAGGAGGCTGATACCGATATTTTATACAGTCCTCACTATTACCCATGTTAATGGAGGCTGATACCGATAGTTTATTTTAGTCCTAACTATCACCCATGCTAAAGGAGGCTGCTACCGATATTTTATACAGCCTTCACTATCACTAATGCTAAAGGAAGCTGATACTGATTTTATAAAGTCCTCACTATTATCCATGGTAAAGGAGGCTGATACTGATCTTTTATACAGTCCTCACTATTATCCATGCTAAAGGAGGCTGATACCGATATTTTATACAGTCCTCACTAATATCCATGCTAAAGGAGGCTGATACCGATATTCTATACAGTCCTCACTAATATCCATGCTAAAGGAGGCTGATACCGATATTCTATACAGTCCTCACTATTACCCATGTTAAAGGAGGCTGATACCGATATTTTATTCAGTCCTATCACCCATGCTAAAGGAGGCTGCTACCAATATTTCATACAGTCTTCACTATCACTAATGCTAAAGGAAGCTGATACCGATATTTTTTACAGTCATCACTATCACCCAAGCTAAAGGAGGCCGATACCAATATTTTATTCAGGCCTCACTATCACTAATGCTAAAGGAGGCCGATACCAATATTTTATACAGTCCTCACTATCACCCATGCAAAAGGAGGCCGATATCAATATTTTATACAGTCTTCACTATCACTAATGCTAAAGGAGGCTGCTACCAATATTTTATACAGCCTTCACTATCACTAATGCTAAAGGAAGCTGATACCGATGTTTTATACAGTCCTCACTATTACCCATGTTAAAGGAGGCTGATACCGATATTTTATTTTAGTCCTAACTATCACCCATGCTAAAGGAGGCTGATACCGTTATTTTATATAGTCCTCACTATTACCCATGCTAAAGGAGGCTGATACCAATATTCTATTTTAGTCCTAACTATCACCCATGCTAAAGGAGGCTGCTACCAATATTTTATACAGCCTTCACTATCACTAATGCTAAAGGAAGCTGATACCGATATTTTATACAGTCCTCACTATTATCCATGGTAATGGAGGCTGATACCGATATTTTATACAGTCCTCACTATCACCCGTGCTAAAGTAGGCCGATACCGATATTTTATACAGTCCTCACTATTACCCATGCTAAAGGAGGCTGATACCGATATTTTATACAGTCCTCACTATTACCCATGTTAATGGAGGCTGATACCGATAGTTTATTTTAGTCCTAACTATCACCCATGCTAAAGGAGGCTGCTACCGATATTTTATACAGCCTTCACGATCACTAATGCTAAAGGAAGCTGATACTGATTTTATACAGTCCTCACTATTATCCATGGTAAAGGAGGCTGATACTGATATTTTATACAGTCCTCACTATTATCCATGCTAAAGGAGGCTGATACCGATATTTTATACAGTCCTCACTATTATACATGCTAAAGGAGGCTGATACCGATATTCTATACAGTCCTCACTATTATCCATGCTAATGGAGGCTGATACCGATATTTTATACAGCCTTCACTATCACTAATGCTAAAGGAAGCTGATACCGATATTTTATACAGTCCTCACTAATATCCATGCTAAAGGAGGCTGATACCGATGTTCTATACAGTCCTCACTATTACCCATGTTAAAGGAGGCTGATACTGATATTTTATTCAGTCCTAACTATCACCCATGCTAAAGGAGGCTGTTACCAATATTTTATACAGCCTTCACTATCACTAATGCTAAAGGAAGCTGATACCGATATTTTATACAGTCCTCACTATTATCCATGCTAAAGAAGGCTGCTACCGATATTTTATACAGTCCTCACTATTACCAATGTTAAAGGAGGCTGATACTGATATTTTATTCAGTCCTATCACCCATGCTAAAGGAGGCTGCTACCAATATTTCATACAGTCTTCACTATCACTAATGATAAAGGAAGCTTATACCAATGTTTTATACAGTCCTCACTATTACCCATGTTAAAGGAGGTTGATACCGATAATTTATACAGCCTTCACTATTACCCATGCTAAAGGAGGCAGATACCGATATTTTATACAGTCTTCACTATCACCCATGCTAAAGGAGGCCGATACCGATATTTTATACAGTCCTCACTATTACCCATGTTAAAGGAGGCTGATACCGATATGTTATACAGTCCTCACTATCAACCATGCTAAAGGAGGCCGATACCGATATTTTATACAGCCTTAACTATTACCCATGCTAAAGGAGGCTGATACCGATATTTTATACAGTCCTCACTATCACCCAGGTTAAAGGAGGCTGAGACCAATATTTTATACAGTCCTCACTATTACCCATGTTAAAGGAGGCTGATACCGATATTTTATTTTAGTCCTAACTATCACCCATGCTAAAGGAGGCTGATATCGATATTTTATACAGCCTTCACTATCACTAATGCTAAAGGAGGCTGCTACCAATATTTTATACAGCCTTCACTATCACTAATGCTAAAGGAAGCTGATACCGATGTTTTATACAGTCCTCACTATTACCCATGTTAAAGGAGGCTGATACCGATATTTTATTCAGTCCTATCACCCATGCTAAAGGAGGCTGCTACCAATATTTCATACAGTCTTCACTATCACTAATGCTAAAGGAAGCTGATACCGATATTTTTTACAGTCATCACTATCACCCAAGCTAAAGGAGGCCGATACCAATATTTTATTCAGGCCTCACTATCACTAATGCTAAAGGAGGCCGATACCAATATTTTATACAGTCCTCACTATCACCCATGCAAAAGGAGGCCGATATCAATATTTTATACAGTCTTCACTATCACTAATGCTAAAGGAGGCTGCTACCAATATTTTATACAGCCTTCACTATCACTAATGCTAAAGGAAGCTGATACCGATGTTTTATACAGTCCTCACTATTACCCATGTTAAAGGAGGCTGATACCGATATTTTATTTTAGTCCTAACTATCACCCATGCTAAAGGAGGCTGATACCGTTATTTTATATAGTCCTCACTATTACCCATGCTAAAGGAGGCTGATACCAATATTCTATTTTAGTCCTAACTATCACCCATGCTAAAGGAGGCTGCTACCAATATTTTATACAGCCTTCACTATCACTAATGCTAAAGGAAGCTGATACCGATATTTTATACAGTCCTCACTATTATCCATGGTAATGGAGGCTGATACCGATATTTTATACAGTCCTCACTATCACCCGTGCTAAAGTAGGCCGATACCGATATTTTATACAGTCCTCACTATTACCCATGCTAAAGGAGGCTGATACCGATATTTTATACAGTCCTCACTATTACCCATGTTAATGGAGGCTGATACCGATAGTGTATTTTAGTCCTATCACCCATGCTAAAGGAGGCTGCTACCGATATTTTATACAGCCTTCACGATCACTAATGCTAAAGGAAGCTGATACTGATTTTATACAGTCCTCACTATTATCCATGGTAAAGGAGGCTGATACTGATATTTTATACAGTCCTCACTATTATCCATGCTAAAGGAGGCTGATACCGATATTTTATACAGTCCTCACTATTATCCATGCTAAAGGAGGCTGATACCGATATTCTATACAGTCCTCACTATTATCCATGCTAATGGAGGCTGATACCGATATTTTATACAGCCTTCACTATCACTAATGCTAAAGGAAGCTGATACCGATATTTTATACAGTCCTCACTAATATCCATGCTAAAGGAGGCTGATACCGATGATCTATACAGTCCTCACTATTATCCATGCTAAAGGAGGCTGATACCGATATTCTATACAGTCCTCACTATTATCCATGCTAATGGAGGCTGTTACCAATATTTTATACAGCCTTCACTATCACTAATGCTAAAGGAAGCTGATACCGATATTTTATACAGTCCTCACTATTATCCATGCTAAAGAAGGCTGCTACCGATATTTTATACAGTCCTCACTATTACCAATGTTAAAGGAGGTTGATACTGATATTTTATTCAGTCCTATCACCCATGCTAAAGGAGGCTGCTACCAATATTTCATACAGTCTTCACTATCACTAATGATAAAGGAAGCTTATACCAATGTTTTATACAGTCCTCACTATTACCCATGTTAAAGGAGGTTGATACCGATAATTTATACAGCCTTCACTATTACCCATGCTAAAGGAGGCAGATACCGATATTTTATACAGTCTTCACTATCACCCATGCTAAAGGAGGCCGATACCGATATTTTATACAGTCCTCACTATTACCCATGTTAAAGGAGGCTGATACCGATATGTTATACAGTCCTCACTATCAACCATGCTAAAGGAGGCCGATACCGATATTTTATACAGCCTTAACTATTACCCATGCTAAAGGAGGCTGATACCGATATTTTATACAGTCCTCACTATCACCCAGGTTAAAGGAGGCTGAGACCAATATTTTATACAGTCCTCACTATTACCCATGTTAAAGGAGGCTGATACCGATATTTTATTTTAGTCCTAACTATCACCCATGCTAAAGGAGGCTGATATCGATATTTTATACAGCCTTCACTATCACTAATGCTAAAGGAGGCTGCTACCAATATTTTATACAGCCTTCACTATCACTAATGCTAAAGCAAGCTGATACCGATGTTTTATACAGTCCTCACTATTACCCATGTTAAAGGAGGCTGATACCGATATTTTATTTTAGTCCTAACTATCACCCATGCTAAAGGAGGCTGATACCGTTATTTTATATAGTCCTCACTATTACCCATGCTAAAGGAGGCTGATACGAATATTCTATTTTAGTCCTAACTATCACCCATGCTAAAGGAGGCTGCTACCAATATTTTATACAGCCTTCACTATCACTAATGCTAAAGGAAGCTGATACCGATATTTTATACAGTCCTCACTATTATCCATGGTAATGGAGGCTGATACCGATATTTTATACAGTCCTCACTATCACCCGTACTAAAGTAGGCCGATACCGATATTTTATACAGTCCTCACTATTACCCATGCTAAAGGAGGCTGATACCGATATTTTATACAGTCCTCACTATTACCCATGTTAATGGAGGCTGATACCGATAGTTTATTTTAGTCCTAACTATCACCCATGCTAAAGGAGGCTGCTACCGATATTTTATACAGCCTTCACGATCACTAATGCTAAAGGAAGCTGATACTGATTTTATACAGTCCTCACTATTATCCATGGTAAAGGAGGCTGATACTGATATTTTATACAGTCCTCACTATTATCCATGCTAAAGGAGGCTGATACCGATATTTTATACAGTCCTCACTATTATCCATGCTAAAGGAGGCTGATACCGATATTCTATACAGTCCTCACTATTATCCATGCTAATGGAGGCTGATACCGATATTTTATACAGCCTTCACTATCACTAATGCTAAAGGAAGCTGATACCGATATTTTATACAGTCCTCACTAATATCCATGCTAAAGGAGGCTGATACCGATGTTCTATACAGTCCTCACTATTACCCATGTTAAAGGAGGCTGATACTGATATTTTATTCAGTCCTAACTATCACCCATGCTAAAGGAGGCTGTTACCAATATTTTATACAGCCTTCACTATCACTAATGCTAAAGGAAGCTTATACCAATATTTTATACAGTCCTCACTATTATCCATGCTAAAGAAGGCTGCTACCGATATTTTATACAGTCCTCTCTATTACCAATGTTAAAGGAGGCTGATACCGATATTTTATTCAGTCCTGTCACCCATGCTAAAGGAGGCTGCTACCAATATTTCATACAGTCTTCACTATCACTAATGATAAAGGAAGCTGATACCGATATTTTATACAGTCTTCACTATCACCCAAGCTAAAGGAGGCTGATACCGATATTTTATACAGCCTTCACTATCACCCATGCTAAAGGAGGCTGATACCGATATGTTATACAGTCCTCACTATCAACCATGCTAAAGGAGGCCGATACCGATATTTTATACAGCCTTAACTATTACCCATGCTAAAGGAGGCTGATACCGATATTTTATACAGTCCTCACTATCACCCAGGTTAAAGGAGGCTGAGACCAATATTTTATACAGTCCTCACTATTACCCATGTTAAAGGAGGCTGATACCGATATTTTATTTTAGTCCTAACTATCACCCATGCTAAAGGAGGCTGATATCGATATTTTATACAGCCTTCACTATCACTAATGCTAAAGGAGGCTGCTACCAATATTTTATACAGCCTTCACTATAACTAATGCTAAAGCAAGCTGATACCGATGTTTTATACAGTCCTCACTATTACCCATGTTAAAGGAGGCTGATACCGATATTTTATTTTAGTCCTAACTATCACCCATGCTAAAGGAGGCTGATACCGTTATTTTATATAGTCCTCACTATTACCCATGCTAAAGGAGGCTGATACGAATATTCTATTTTAGTCCTAACTATCACCCATGCTAAAGGAGGCTGCTACCAATATTTTATACAGCCTTCACTATCACTAATGCTAAAGGAAGCTGATACCGATATTTTATACAGTCCTCACTATTATCCATGGTAATGGAGGCTGATACCGATATTTTATACAGTCCTCACTATCACCCGTACTAAAGTAGGCCGATACCGATATTTTATACAGTCCTCACTATTACCCATGCTAAAGGAGGCTGATACCGATATTTTATACAGTCCTCACTATTACCCATGTTAATGGAGGCTGATACCGATAGTTTATTTTAGTCCTAACTATCACCCATGCTAAAGGAGGCTGCTACCGATATTTTATACAGCCTTCACGATCACTAATGCTAAAGGAAGCTGATACTGATTTTATACAGTCCTCACTATTATCCATGGTAAAGGAGGCTGATACTGATATTTTATACAGTCCTCACTATTATCCATGCTAAAGGAGGTTGATACCGATATTTTATACAGTCCTCACTATTATCCATGCTAAAGGAGGCTGATACCGATATTCTATACAGTCCTCACTATTATCCATGCTAATGGAGGCTGATACCGATATTTTATACAGCCTTCACTATCACTAATGCTAAAGGAAGCTGATACCGATATTTTATACAGTCCTCACTAATATCCATGCTAAAGGAGGCTGATACCGATGTTTTATACAGTCCTCACTATTACCCATGTTAAAGGAGGCTGATACTGATATTTTATTCAGTCCTAACTATCACCCATGCTAAAGGAGGCTGTTACCAATATTTTATACAGCCTTCACTATCACTAATGCTAAAGGAAGCTGATACCGATATTTTATACAGTCCTCACTATTATCCATGCTAAAGAAGGCTGCTACCGATATTTTATACAGTCCTCTCTATTACCAATGTTAAAGGAGGCTGATACCGATATTTTATTCAGTCCTGTCACCCATGCTAAAGTAGGCTGCTACCAATATTTCATACAGTCTTCACTATCACTAATGATAAAGGAAGCTGATACCGATATTTTATACAGTCTTCACTATCACCCAAGCTAAAGGAGGCTGATACCGATATTTTATACAGCCTTCACTATCACCCATGCTAAAGGAGACTGATACCAATATTTGATACAGTCCTCACTATCACCCATGCTAAAGGAGGCTGATACCGTTATTTTATATAGTCCTCACTATTACCCATGCTAAAGGAGGCTGATACCGTTATTTTATATAGTCCTCACTATTACCCATGCTAAAGGAGGCTGATACCGATATTTTATACAGTCCTCATTATCACCCGTGTTAAAGGAGGCTGAGACCAATATTTTGTACAGTCCTCACTATTACCCATGTTAAAGGAGGCTGATACCGATATTTTATTTTAGTCCTAACTATCACCCATGCTAAAGGAGACTGATACCAATATTTGATACAGTCCTCACGATCACCCATGCTAAAGGAGGCTGATTCCGTTATTTTATACAGTCCTCACTATTACCCATGCTAAAGGAGGCTGATACCGATATTTTATACAGTCCTCACTATTACCCATGTTAATGGAGGCTGATACCGATAGTTTATTTTAGTCCTAACTATCACCCATGCTAAAGGAGGCTGCTACCGATATTTTATACAGCCTTCACTATCACTAATGCTAAAGGAAGCTGATACTGATTTTATAAAGTCCTCACTATTATCCATGGTAAAGGAGGCTGATACTGATATTTTATACAGTCCTCACTATTATCCATGCTAAAGGAGGCTGATACCGATATTTTATACAGTCCTCACTAATATCCATGCTAAAGGAGGCTGATACCGATATTCTATACAGTCCTCACTAATATCCATGCTAAAGGAGGCTGATACCGATATTCTATACAGTCCTCACTATTACCCATGTTAAAGGAGGCTGATACCGATATTTTATTCAGTCCTATCACCCATGCTAAAGGACTCTGCTACCAATATATTATACAGCCTTCACTATCACTAATGCTAAAGGAAGCTGATACCGATATTTTATACAGTCCTCACTATTATCCATGGTAATGGAGGCTGATACCGATATTTTATACAGTCCTCACTATCACCCGTACTAAAGTAGGCCGATACCGATATTTTATACAGTCCTCACTATTACCCATGCTAAAGGAGGCTGATACCGATATTTTATACAGTCCTCACTATTATCCATGCTAATGGAGGCTGATACCGATATTTTATACAGCCTTCACTATCACTAATGCTAAAGGAAGCTGATACCGATATTTTATACAGTCCTCACTAATATCCATGCTAAAGGAGGCTGATACCGATGTTCTATACAGTCCTCACTATTACCCATGTTAAAGGAGGCTGATACTGATATTTTATTCAGTCCTAACTATCACCCATGCTAAAGGAGGCTGTTACCAATATTTTATACAGCCTTCACTATCACTAATGCTAAAGGAAGCTGATACCGATATTTTATACAGTCCTCACTATTATCCATGCTAAAGAAGGCTGCTACCGATATTTTATACAGTCCTCTCTATTACCAATGTTAAAGGAGGCTGATACCGATATTTTATTCAGTCCTATCACCCATGCTAAAGGAGGCTGCTACCAATATTTCATACAGTCTTCACTATCACTAATGATAAAGGAAGCTGATACCGATATTTTATACAGTCTTCACTATCACCCAAGCTAAAGGAGGCTGATACCGATATTTTATACAGCCTTCACTATCACCCATGCTAAAGGAGACTGATACCAATATTTGATACAGTCCTCACTATCACCCATGCTAAAGGAGGCTGATACCGTTATTTTATATAGTCCTCACTATTACCCATGCTAAAGGAGGCTGATACCGTTATTTTATATAGTCCTCACTATTACCCATGCTAAAGGAGGCTGATACCGATATTTTATACAGTCCTCACTATCACCCATGTTAAAGGAGGCTGAGACCAATATTTTATACAGTCCTCACTATTACCCATGTTAAAGGTGGCTGATACCGATATTTTATTTTAGTCCTAACTATCACCCATGCTAAAGGAGACTGATACCAATATTTGATACAGTCCTCACGATCACCCATGCTAAAGGAGGCTGATTCCGTTATTTTATACAGTCCTCACTATTACCCATGCTAAAGGAGGCTGATACCGATATTTTATACAGTCCTCACTATTACCCATGTTAATGGAGGCTGATACCGATAGATTATTTTAGTCCTAACTATCACCCATGCTAAAGGAGGCTGCTACCGATATTTTATACAGCCTTCACTATCACTAATGCTAAAGGAAGCTGATACTGATTTTATAAAGTCCTCACTATTATCCATGGTAAAGGAGGCTGATACTGATATTTTATACAGTCCTCACTATTATCCATGCTAAAGGAGGCTGATACCGATATTTTATACAGTCCTCACTAATATCCATGCTAAAGGAGGCTGATACCGATATTCTATACAGTCCTCACTAATATCCATGCTAAAGGAGGCTGATACCGATATTCTATACAGTCCTCACTATTACCCATGTTAAAGGAGGCTGATACCGATATTTTATTCAGTCCTATCACCCATGCTAAAGGAGGCTGCTACCAATATTTCATACAGTCTTCACTATCACTAATGCTAAAGGAAGCTGATACCGATATTTTTTACAGTCATCACTATCACCCAAGCTAAAGGAGGCCGATACCAATATTTTATACAGGCCTCACTATCACTAATGCTAAAGGAGGCCGATACCAATATTTTATACAGTCCTCACTATCACCCATGCAAAAGGAGGCCGATATCAATATTTTATACAGTCTTCACTATCACTATTGCTAAAGGAGGCTGCTACCAATATTTTATACAGCCTTCACTATCACTAATGCTAAAGGAAGCTGATACCGATGTTTTATACAGTCCTCACTATTACCCATGTTAAAGGAGGCTGATACCGATATTTTATTTTAGTCCTAACTATCACCCATGCTAAAGGAGGCTGATACCGTTATTTTATATAGTCCTCACTATTACCCATGCTAAAGGAGGCTGATACCAATATTCTATTTTAGTCCTAACTATCACCCATGCTAAAGGAGGCTGCTACCAATATTTTATACAGCCTTCACTATCACTAATGCTAAAGGAAGCTGATACCGTTATTTTATACAGTCCTCATTATTATCCATGGTAATGGAGGCTGATACCGATATTTTATACAGTCCTCACTATCACCCGTGCTAAAGTAGGCCGATACCGATATTTTATACAGTCCTCACTATTACCCATGCTAAAGGAGGCTGATACCGATATTTTATACAGTCCTCACTATTACCCATGTTAATGGAGGCTGATACCGATAGTTTATTTTAGTCCTAACTATCACCCATGCTAAAGGAGGCTGCTACCGATATTTTATACAGCCTTCACGATCACTAATGCTAAAGGAAGCTGATACTGATTTTATACAGTCCTCACTATTATCCATGGTAAAGGAGGCTGATACTGATATTTCATACAGTCCTCACTATTATCCATGCTAAAGGAGGCTGATACCGATATTTTGTACAGTCCTCACTATTATCCATGCTAAAGGAGGCTGATACCGATATTCTATACAGTCCTCACTATTATCCATGCTAATGGAGGCTGATACCGATATTTTATACAGCCTTCACTATCACTAATGCTAAAGGAAGCTGATACCGATATTTTATACAGTCCTCACTAATATCCATGCTAAAGGAGGCTGATACCGATGTTCTATACAGTCCTCACTATTACCCATGTTAAAGGAGGCTGATACTGATATTTTATTCAGTCCTAACTATCACCCATGCTAAAGGAGGCTGTTACCAATATTTTATACAGCCTTCACTATCACTAATGCTAAAGGAAGCTGATACCGATATTTTATACAGTCCTCACTATTATCCATGCTTAAGAAGGCTGCTACCGATATTTTATACAGTCCTCACTATTACCAATGTTAAAGGAGGCTGATACCGATATTTTATTCAGTCCTATCACCCATGCTAAAGGAGGCTGCTACCAATATTTCATACAGTCTTCACTATCACTAATGATAAAGGAAGCTTATACCGATGTTTTATACAGTCCTCACTATTACCCATGTTAAAGGAGGTTGATACCGATAATTTATACAGCCTTCACTATTACCCATGCTAAAGGAGGCAGATACCGATATTTTATACAGTCTTCACTATCACCCATGCTAAAGGAGGTTGATACCGATAATTTATACAGCCCTCACTATCCCCCATGCTAAAGGAGGCTGATACCGATATTTTATACAGTCCTCACTATCACCCATGCTAAAGGAGGCTGATACCGATATTTTATACAGTCCTCACTATCACCCATGTTAAAGGAGGCTGATACCGATATTTTATACAGTCCTATCACCCATGCTAAAGGAGGCCGATACCGATATTTTATACTGTCTTCACTATCACCCATGGTAAAGGAGGCCGATACCGATATTTTATACAGTCCTCACTATCACCCATGTTAAAGGAGGCTGATACCGATATGTTATACAGTCCTAACTATCACCCATGCTAAAGGAGGCCGATACCAATATTTTATACAGTCCTCACTATCCTCCATGCTAAAGGAGGCCGATACTGATATTTTATACAGTCCTCACTATCACCCATGCTAAAGGAGGCTGACACCAATATTTTATACAGTCCTCACTATCACCCATGCTAAAGGAGGTCGATACCGATATTTTTTACAGTCCTCAGTATCACCCATGCTAAAGGAGGTCGATACCGATATTTTATACAGTCTTCACTATCACCCAAGCTAAAGGAGGCCGATACCAATATTTTATACAGGCCTCACTATCACCCATGTTAAAGGAGGCTGATACTGATATTTTATTCAGTCCTAACTATCACCCATGCTAAAGGAGGCTGTTACCAATATTTTATACAGCCTTCACTATCACTAATGCTAAAGGAAGCTGATACCGATATTTTATACAGTCCTCACTATTATCCATGCTAAAGAAGGCTGCTACCGATATTTTATACAGCCTTCACGATCACTAATGCTAAAGGAAGCTGATACTGATTTTATACAGTCCTCACTATTATCCATGGTAAAGGAGGCTGATACTGATATTTTATACAGTCCTCACTATTATCCATGCTAAAGGAGGCTGATACCGATATTTTATACAGTACTCACTATTATCCATGCTAAAGGAGGCTGATACCGATATTCTATACAGTACTCACTATTATCCATGCTAATGGAGGCTGATACCGATATTTTATTCAGTCCTAACTATCAACCATGCTAAAGGAGGCTGTTACCAATATTTTATACAGCCTTCACTATCACTAATGCTAAAGGAAGCTGATACCGATATTTTATACAGTCCTCACTATTATCCATGCTAAAGAAGGCTGCTACCGATATTTTATACAGTCCTCTCTATTACCAATGTTAAAGGAGGCTGATACCGATATTTTATTCAGTCCTATCACCCATGCTAAAGGAGGATGCTACCAATATTTCATACAGTCTTCACTATCACTAATGATAAAGGGAGCTGACACCGATATTTTATACAGTCCTCACTATCACCCATGCTAAAGGAGGTCGATACCGATATTTTATACAGTCCTCACTATCACCCATGCTAAAGGAGGTCGATACCGATATTTTATACAGTCTTCACTATCACCCATGCTAAAGGAGACCGATACCGATATTTTATACAGTCCTCACTATCACCCATGTTAAAGGAGGCTGATACCGATATGTTATACAGTCCTAACTATCACCCATGCTAAAGGAGGCCGATACCGATATTTTATACAGTCCTCACTATCACCCATGTTAAAGGAGGCTGATACCGATATGTTATACAGTCCTCACTATCAACCATGCTAAAGGAGGCCGATACCGATATTTTATACAGTCCTCACTATTACCCATGTTAAAGGAGGCTGATACCGATATGTTATACAGTCCTCACTATCAACCATGCTAAAGGAGGCCGATACCGATATTTTATACAGCCTTCACTATTACCTATGCTAAAGGAGGCCGATACCGATATTTTATACAGTCCTCACTATCACCCATACTAAAGGAGGCTGATACCGATATTTTATACAGTCCTCACTATCACCCATGTTAAAGGAGGCTGATACCGATGTTATACAGTCCTAACTATCACCCATGCTAAAGGAGGCCGATACCGATATTTAATACAGTCTTCACTATCACCCATGCTAAAGGAGGCCGATACCGATATTTTATACAGTCCTCACTATCACCCATGCTAAAGGAGGCCGATACCGATATTTTATACAGTCCTCACTATCCTCCATGCTAAAGGAGGCCGATACCGATATTTTATACAGTCCTCACTATCACCCATGCTAAAGGAGGCCGACACCGATATTTTATACAGTCCTCACTATCACCCATGCTAAAGGAGGCTGATACCAATATGTTATACAGTCCTCACTATCACCCATGCTAAAGGAGGCTGATACTGATATTTTATACAGTCCTCACTATCCTCCATGCTAAAGGAGGCCGATACCGATATTTTATACAGTCCTCACTATCACCCATGCTAAAGGAGGCCGACACCGATATTTTATACAGTCCTCACTATCACCCATACTAAAGGAGGCTGATACCGATATTTTATACAGTCCTCACTATCACCCATGTTAAAGGAGGTCGATACCGATATTTTATACAGTCCTCACTATCACCCATGCTAAAGGAGGTCGATACCGATATTTTATACAGTCTTCACTATCACCCATGCTAAAGGAGACCGATACCGATATTTTTTACAGTCCTCACTATCACCCATGTTAAAGGAGGCTGATACCGATATGTTATACAGTCCTAACTATCACCCATGCTAAAGGAGGCTGATACCGATATTTTATACAGTCCTCACTATCACCCATGTTAAAGGAGGCTGATACCGATATGTTATACAGTCCTCACTATCAACCATGCTAAAGGAGGCCGATACCGATATTTTATACAGCCTTCACTATTACCCATGCTAAAGGAGGCCGATACCGATATTTTATACAGTCCTCACTATCACCCATGCTAAAGGAGGCCGATACCGATATTTTATACAGTCCTCACTATCACTCATGCTAAAGGAGGCCGATACCGATATTTTATACAGTCTTCACTATCACCCATGCTAAAGGAGGCTGATACCATTATTTTATATAGTCCTCACTATTACCCATGCTAAAGGAGGCTGATACCGACATTTTATACAGTCCTCACTATCACCCATGTTAAAGGAGGCTGAGACCAATATTTTATACAGTCCTCACTATTACCCATGTTAAAGGAGGCTGATACCGATATTTTATTTTAGTCCTAACTATCACCCATGCTAAAGGAGGCTGATATCGATATTTTATACAGCCTTCACTATCACTAATGCTAAAGGAGGCTGCTACCAATATTTTATACAGCCTTCGCTATCACTAATGCTAAAGGAAGCTGATACCGATATTTTATACAGTCCTTACTATTACCCATGTTAAAGGAGGCTGATACCGATATTTTATTTTAGTCCTAACTATCACCCATGCTAAAGGAGGCTGATACCGTTATTTTATATAGTCCTCACTATTACCCATGCTAAAGGAGGCTGATACCAATATTCTATTTTAGTCCTAACTATCACCCATGCTAAAGGAGGCTGCTACCAATATTTTATACAGCCTTCACTATCACTAATGCTAAAGGAAGCTGATACCGATATTTTATAGTCCTCACTATTATCCATGGTAATGGAGGCTGATACCAATATTTTATACAGTCCTCACTATCACCCATGCTAAAGGAGGCCGATACCGATATTTTATACAGCCTTCACTATCACCCATGCTAAAGGAGACTGATACCAATATTTGATACAGTCCTCACTATCACCCATGCTAAAGGAGGCTGATTCCGTTATTTTATACAGTCCTCACTATTACCCATGCTAAAGGAGGCTGATACCGATATTTTATACAGTCCTCACTATTACCCATGTTAATGGAGGATGATACCGATAGTTTATTTTAGTCCTAACTATCACCCATGCTAAAGGAGGCTGCTACCGATATTTTATACAGCCTTCACTATCACTAATGCTAAAGGAAGCTGATACTGATTTTATACAGTCCTCACTATTATCCATGGTAAAGGAGGCTGATACTGATATTTTATACAGTCCTCACTATTATCCATGCTAAAGGAGGCTGATACCGATATTCTATACAGTCCTCACTATTATCCATGCTAAAGGAGGCTGATACCGATATTTTATACAGCCTTCTCTATCACTAATGCTAAAGGAAGCTGATACCGATATTTTATACAGTCCTCACTATTACCAATGTTAAAGGAGGCTGATATCGATATTTTATTCAGTCCTATCACCCATGCTAAAGGAGGCTGCTACCAATATTTCATACAGTCTTCACTATCACTAATGCTAAAGGAAGCTGATACCGATATTTTATACAGTCTTCACTATCACCCAAGCTAAAGGAGGCCGATACCAATATTTTATACAGGCCTCACTATCACTAATGCTATAGGAGGCCAATACCAATATTTTATACAGTCTTCACTATCACCCATGCTAAAGTAGGCTGATACCGTTATTTTATATAGTCCTCACTATTACCCATGCTAAAGGAGGCTGATACCAATATTCTATTTTAGTCCTAACTATCACCCATGCTAAAGGAGGCTGCTACCAATATTTTATACAGCCTTCACTATCACTAATGCTAAAGGAAGCTGATACCGATATTTTATAGTCCTCACTATTATCCATGGTAATGGAGGCTGATACCAATATTTTATACAGTCCTCACTATCACCCATGCTAAAGGAGGCCGATACCGATATTTTATACAGCCTTCACTATCACCCATGCTAAAGGAGACTGATACCAATATTTGATACAGTCCTCACTATCACCCATGCTAAAGGAGGCAGATTCCGTTATTTTATACAGTCCTCACTATTACCCATGCTAAAGGAGGCTGATACCGATATTTTATACAGTCCTCACTATTACCCATGTTAATGGAGGATGATACCGATAGTTTATTTTAGTCCTAACTATCACCCATGCTAAAGGAGGCTGCTACCGATATTTTATACAGCCTTCACTATCACTAATGCTAAAGGAAGCTGATACTGATTTTATACAGTCCTCACTATTATCCATGGTAAAGGAGGCTGATACTGATATTTTATACAGTCCTCACTATTATCCATGCTAAAGGAGGCTGATACCGATATTTTATACAGTCCTCACTATCACCCATGTTAAAGGAGGCTGATACCGATATGTTATACAGTCCTAACTATCACCCATGCTAAAGGAGGCCGATACCGATATTTTATACAGTCCTCACTATCACCCATGTTAAAGGAGGCTGATACCGATATGTTATACAGTCCTCACTATCAACCATGCTAAAGGAGGCTGATACCGATATTTTATACAGTCCTCACTATTACCCATGTTAAAGGAGGCTGATACCGATATGTTATACAGTCCTCACTATCAACCATGCTAAAGGAGGCCGATACCGATATTTTATACAGCCTTCACTATTACCTATGCTAAAGGAGGCCGATACCGATATTTTATACAGTCCTCACTATCACCCATACTAAAGGAGGCTGATACCGATATTTTATACAGTCCTCACTATCACCCATGTTAAAGGAGGCTGATACCGATGTTATACAGTCCTAACTATCACCCATGCTAAAGGAGGCCGATACCGATATTTAATACAGTCTTCACTATCACCCATGCTAAAGGAGGCCGATACCGATATTTTATACAGTCCTCACTATCACCCATGCTAAAGGAGGCCGATACCGATATTTTATACAGTCCTCACTATCCTCCATGCTAAAGGAGGCCGATACCGATATTTTATACAGTCCTCACTATCACCCATGCTAAAGGAGGCCGACACCGATATTTTATACAGTCCTCACTATCACCCATGCTAAAGGAGGCTGATACCAATATGTTATACAGTCCTCACTATCACCCATGCTAAAGGAGGCTGATACTGATATTTTATACAGTCCTCACTATCCTCCATGCTAAAGGAGGCCGATACCGATATTTTATACAGTCCTCACTATCACCCATGCTAAAGGAGGCCGACACCGATATTTTATACAGTCCTCACTATCACCCATACTAAAGGAGGCTGATACCGATATTTTATACAGTCCTCACTATCACCCATGTTAAAGGAGGTCGATACCGATATTTTATACAGTCCTCACTATCACCCATGCTAAAGGAGGTCGATACCGATATTTTATACAGTCTTCACTATCACCCATGCTAAAGGAGACCGATACCGATATTTTTTACAGTCCTCACTATCACCCATGTTAAAGGAGGCTGATACCGATATGTTATACAGTCCTAACTATCACCCATGCTAAAGGAGGCTGATACCGATATTTTATACAGTCCTCACTATCACCCATGTTAAAGGAGGCTGATACCGATATGTTATACAGTCCTCACTATCAACCATGCTAAAGGAGGCCGATATCAATATTTTATACAGTCTTCACTATCACCCATGCTAAAGGAGGCCGATATCAATATTTTATACAGTCTTCACTATCACCCATGCTAAAGGAGGGTGATACCGATATTTTATACAGCCTTCACTATCACCCATGCTAAAGGAGACTGATACCAATATTTTATACAGTCCTCACTATTATCCATGCTAAAGGAGGCTGATACCGATATTCTATACAGTGCTCACTATTATCCATGCTAAAGGAGGCTGATACCGATATTTTATACAGCCTTCACTATCACTAATGCTAAAGGAAGCTGATACCGATATTTTATACTGTCCTCACTAATATCCATGCTAAAGGAGGCTGATACCGATATTCTATACAGTCCTCACTATTACCCATGTTAAAGGAGGCTGATACTGATATTTTATTCAGTCCTATCTATCACCCATGCTAAAGGAGGCTGTTACCAATATTTTATACAGCCTTCACTATCACTAATGCTAAAGGAAGCTGATACCGATATTTTATACAGTCCTCACTATTAGCCATGCTAAAGAAGGCTGCTACCGATATTTTATACAGCCTTCACTATCACCCATGCTAAAGGAGACTGATACCAATATTTGATACAGTCCTCACTATCACCCATGCTAAAGGAGGCTGATACCGTTATTTTATATAGTCCTCACTATTACCATGCTAAAGGAGGCTGATACCAATATTTTATACAGTCCTCACTATCACCCAGGTTAAAGGAGGCTGAGACCAATATTTTATACAGTCCTCACTATTACCCATGTTAAAGGAGGCTGATACCGATATTTTATTTTAGTCCTAACTATCACCCATGCTAAAGGAGGCTGATATCGATATTTTATACAGCCTTCACTATCACTAATGCTAAAGGAGGCTGCTACCAATATTTTATACAGCCTTCACTATCACTAATGCTAAAGGAAGCTGATACCGATGTTTTATACAGTCCTCACTATTACCCATGTTAAAGGAGGCTGATACCGATATTTTATTTTAGTCCTAACTATCACCCATGCTAAAGGAGGCTGATACCGTTATTTTATATAGTCCTCACTATTACCCATGCTAAAGGAGGCTGATACGAATATTCTATTTTAGTCCTAACTATCACCCATGCTAAAGGAGGCTGCTACCAATATTTTATACAGCCTTCACTATCACTAATGCTAAAGGAAGCTGATACCGATATTTTATACAGTCCTCACTATTATCCATGGTAATGGAGGCTGATACGATATTTTATACAGTCCTCACTATCACCCGTGCTAAAGTAGGCCGATACCGATATTTTATACAGTCCTCACTATTACCCATGCTAAAGGAGGCTGATACCGATATTTTATACAGTCCTCACTATTACCCATGTTAATGGAGGCTGATACCGATAGTTTATTTTAGTCCTAACTATCACCCATGCTAAAGGAGGCTGCTACCGATATTTTATACAGCCTTCACGATCACTAATGCTAAAGGAAGCTGATACTGATTTTATACAGTCCTCACTATTATCCATGGTAAAGTAGGCTGATACTGATATTTTATACAGTCCTCACTATTATCCATGCTAAAGGAGGCTGATACCGATATTTTATACAGTCCTCACTATTATCCATGCTAAAGGAGGCTGATACCGATATTCTATACAGTCCTCACTTTTATCCATGCTAAAGGAGGCTGATACCGATATTTTATACATCCTTCACTATCACTTATGCTAAAGGAAGCTGATACCGATATTTTATACAGTCCTCACTAATATCCATGCTAAAGGAGGCTGATACCGATATTCTATACAGTCCTCACTATTACCCATGTTAAAGGAGGCTGATACCGATATTTTATTCAGTCCTAACTATCACCCATGCTAAAGGAGGCTGTTACGAATATTTTATACAGCCTTCACTATCACTAATGCTAAAGGAAGCTGATACCGATATTTTATACAGTCCTCACTATTACCCATGCTAAAGGAGGCTGATACCGATATTTTATACAGTCCTCACTATTACCCATGTTAATGGAGGCTGATACCGATAGTTATTTTTGTCCTAACTATCACCCATGCTAAAAGAGGCTGCTACCGATATTTTATACAGCCTTCACGATCACTAATGCTAAAGGAAGCTGATACTGATTTTATACAGTCCTCACTATTATCCATGGTAAACGAGGTTGATACTGATATTTTATACAGTCCTCACTATTATCCATGCTAAAGGAGGCTGATACCGATATTTTATACAGTCCTCACTATTATCCATGCTAAAGGAGGCTGATACCGATATTCTATACAGTCCTCACTATTATCCATGCTAAAGGAGGCTGATACCGATATTTTATACAGCCTTCACTATCACTAATGCTAAAGGAAGCTGATACCGATATTTTATACTGTCCTCACTAATATCCATGCTAAAGGAGGCTGATACCGATATTCTATACAGTCCTCACTATTACCCATGTTAAAGGAGGCTGATACTGATATTTTATTCAGTCCTATCTATCACCCATGCTAAAGGAGGCTGTTACCAATATTTTATACAGCCTTCACTATCACTAATGCTAAAGGAAGCTGATACCGATATTTTATACAGTCCTCACTATTAGCCATGCTAAAGAAGGCTGCTACCGATATTTTATACAGTCCTATCACCCACGGTAAAGGATGCTGCTACCAATATTTCATACAGTCTTCACTATCACTAATGCTAAAGGAAGCTGATACCGATATTTTATACAGTCTTCACTATCACCCAAGCTAAAGGAGGCCGATACCAATATTTTATACAGGCCTCACTATCACTAATGCTAAAGGAGGCCGATACCAATATTTTATACAGTCTTCACTATCACCCATGCTAAAGGAGGCTGATACCGATATTTTATACAGCCTTCACTATCACCCATGCTAAAGGAGACTGATACCAATATTTGATACAGTCCTCACTATCACCCATGTTAAAGGAGGCTGATACCGATATGTTATACAGTCCTATCACCCATGCTAAAGGAGGCCGATACCAATATTTTATACAGTCTTCACTATCACCCATGCTAAAGGAGGCCGATACCGATATTTTATACAGTCCTCACTATTACCCATGTTAAAGGAGGCTGATACCGATATGTTATACAGTCCTCACTATCAACCATGCTAAAGGAGGCCGATACCGATATTTTATACAGCCTTCACTATTACCCATGCTAAAGGAGGCCGATACCGATATTTTATACAGTCCTCACTATCACCCATACTAAAGGAGGCTGATACCGATATTTTATACAGTCCTCACTATCACCCATGTTAAAGGAGGCTGATACCGATGTTATACAGTCCTAACTATCACCCATGCTAAAGGAGGCCGATACCGATATTTAATACAGTCTTCACTATTACCCATGCTAAAGGAGGCCGATACCGATATTTTATACAGTCCTCACTATCACCCATACTAAAGGAGGCTGATACCGATATTTTATACAGTCCTCACTATCACCCATGTTAAAGGAGGCTGATACCGATGTTATACAGTCCTAACTATCACCCATGCTAAAGGAGGCCGATACCGATATTTAATACAGTCTTCACTATCACCCATGCTAAAGGAGGCCGATACCGATATTTTATACAGTCCTCACTATCACCCATGTTAAAGGAGGCTGATACCGATATGTTATACAGTCCTCACTATCAACCATGCTAAAGGAGGCCGATACCGATATTTTATACAGCCTTCACTATTACCCATGCTAAAGGAGGCCGATACCGATATTTTATACAGTCCTCACTATCACCCATGCTAAAGGAGGCCGATATCAATATTTTATACAGTCTTCACTATCACCCATGCTAAAGGAGGGTGATACCGATATTTTATACAGCCTTCACTATCACCCATGCTAAAGGAGACTGATACCAATATTTGATACAGTCCTCACTATCACCCATGCTAAAGGAGGCTGATACCGTTATTTTATATAGTCCTCACTATTACCATGCTAAAGGAGGCTGATACCGATATTTTATACAGTCCTCACTATCACCCAGGTTAAAGGAGGCTGAGACCAATATTTTATACAGTCCTCACTATTACCCATGTTAAAGGAGGCTGATACCGATATTTTATTTTAGTCCTAACTATCACCCATGCTAAAGGAGGCTGATATCGATATTTTATACAGCCTTCACTATCACTAATGCTAAAGGAGGCTGCTACCAATATTTTATACAGCCTTCACTATCACTAATGCTAAAGGAAGCTGATACCGATGTTTTATACAGTCCTCACTATTACCCATGTTAAAGGAGGCTGATACCGATATTTTATTTTAGTCCTAACTATCACCCATGCTAAAGGAGGCTGATACCGTTATTTTATATAGTCCTCACTATTACCCATGCTAAAGGAGGCTGATACGAATATTCTATTTTAGTCCTAACTATCACCCATGCTAAAGGAGGCTGCTACCAATATTTTATACAGCCTTCACTATCACTAATGCTAAAGGAAGCTGATACCGATATTTTATACAGTCCTCACTATTATCCATGGTAATGGAGGCTGATACGATATTTTATACAGTCCTCACTATCACCCGTGCTAAAGTAGGCCGATACCGATATTTTATACAGTCCTCACTATTACCCATGCTAAAGGAGGCTGATACCGATATTTTATACAGTCCTCACTATTACCCATGTTAATGGAGGCTGATACCGATAGTTTATTTTAGTCCTAACTATCACCCATGCTAAAGGAGGCTGCTACCGATATTTTATACAGCCTTCACGATCACTAATGCTAAAGGAAGCTGATACTGATTTTATACAGTCCTCACTATTATCCATGGTAAAGTAGGCTGATACTGATATTTTATACAGTCCTCACTATTATCCATGCTAAAGGAGGCTGATACCGATATTTTATACAGTCCTCACTATTATCCATGCTAAAGGAGGCTGATACCGATATTCTATACAGTCCTCACTTTTATCCATGCTAAAGGAGGCTGATACCGATATTTTATACATCCTTCACTATCACTTATGCTAAAGGAAGCTGATACCGATATTTTATACAGTCCTCACTAATATCCATGCTAAAGGAGGCTGATACCGATATTCTATACAGTCCTCACTATTACCCATGTTAAAGGAGGCTGATACCGATATTTTATTCAGTCCTAACTATCACCCATGCTAAAGGAGGCTGTTACGAATATTTTATACAGCCTTCACTATCACTAATGCTAAAGGAAGCTGATACCGATATTTTATACAGTCCTCACTATTACCCATGCTAAAGGAGGCTGATACCGATATTTTATACAGTCCTCACTATTACCCATGTTAATGGAGGCTGATACCGATAGTTATTTTTGTCCTAACTATCACCCATGCTAAAGGAGGCTGCTACCGATATTTTATACAGCCTTCACGATCACTAATGCTAAAGGAAGCTGATACTGATTTTATACAGTCCTCACTATTATCCATGGTAAACGAGGTTGATACTGATATTTTATACAGTCCTCACTATTATCCATGCTAAAGGAGGCTGATACCGATATTTTATACAGTCCTCACTATTATCCATGCTAAAGGAGGCTGATACCGATATTCTATACAGTCCTCACTATTATCCATGCTAAAGGAGGCTGATACCGATATTTTATACAGCCTTCACTATCACTAATGCTAAAGGAAGCTGATACCGATATTTTATACTGTCCTCACTAATATCCATGCTAAAGGAGGCTGATACCGATATTCTATACAGTCCTCACTATTACCCATGTTAAAGGAGGCTGATACTGATATTTTATTCAGTCCTATCTATCACCCATGCTAAAGGAGGCTGTTACCAATATTTTATACAGCCTTCACTATCACTAATGCTAAAGGAAGCTGATACCGATATTTTATACAGTCCTCACTATTAGCCATGCTAAAGAAGGCTGCTACCGATATTTTATACAGTCCTATCACCCACGGTAAAGGATGCTGCTACCAATATTTCATACAGTCTTCACTATCACTAATGCTAAAGGAAGCTGATACCGATATTTTATACAGTCTTCACTATCACCCAAGCTAAAGGAGGCCGATACCAATATTTTATACAGGCCTCACTATCACTAATGCTAAAGGAGGCCGATACCAATATTTTATACAGTCTTCACTATCACCCATGCTAAAGGAGGCTGATACCGATATTTTATACAGCCTTCACTATCACCCATGCTAAAGGAGACTGATACCAATATTTGATACAGTCCTCACTATCACCCATGTTAAAGGAGGCTGATACCGATATGTTATACAGTCCTATCACCCATGCTAAAGGAGGCCGATACCAATATTTTATACAGTCTTCACTATCACCCATGCTAAAGGAGGCCGATACCGATATTTTATACAGTCCTCACTATTACCCATGTTAAAGGAGGCTGATACCGATATGTTATACAGTCCTCACTATCAACCATGCTAAAGGAGGCCGATACCGATATTTTATACAGCCTTCACTATTACCCATGCTAAAGGAGGCCGATACCGATATTTTATACAGTCCTCACTATCACCCATACTAAAGGAGGCTGATACCGATATTTTATACAGTCCTCACTATCACCCATGTTAAAGGAGGCTGATACCGATGTTATACAGTCCTAACTATCACCCATGCTAAAGGAGGCCGATACCGATATTTAATACAGTCTTCACTATTACCCATGCTAAAGGAGGCCGATACCGATATTTTATACAGTCCTCACTATCACCCATACTAAAGGAGGCTGATACCGATATTTTATACAGTCCTCACTATCACCCATGTTAAAGGAGGCTGATACCGATGTTATACAGTCCTAACTATCACCCATGCTAAAGGAGGCCGATACCGATATTTAATACAGTCTTCACTATCACCCATGCTAAAGGAGGCCGATACCGATATTTTATACAGTCCTCACTATCACCCATGTTAAAGGAGGCTGATACCGATATGTTATACAGTCCTCACTATCAACCATGCTAAAGGAGGCCGATACCGATATTTTATACAGCCTTCACTATTACCCATGCTAAAGGAGGCCGATACCGATATTTTATACAGTCCTCACTATCACCCATGCTAAAGGAGGCCGATATCAATATTTTATACAGTCTTCACTATCACCCATGCTAAAGGAGGGTGATACCGATATTTTATACAGCCTTCACTATCACCCATGCTAAAGGAGACTGATACCAATATTTGATACAGTCCTCACTATCACCCATGCTAAAGGAGGCTGATACCGTTATTTTATATAGTCCTCACTATTACCATGCTAAAGGAGGCTGATACCGATATTTTATACAGTCCTCACTATCACCCAGGTTAAAGGAGGCTGAGACCAATATTTTATACAGTCCTCACTATTACCCATGTTAAAGGAGGCTGATACCGATATTTTATTTTAGTCCTAACTATCACCCATGCTAAAGGAGGCTGATATCGATATTTTATACAGTCCTCACTAATATCCATGCTAAAGGAGGCTGATACCGATGTTCTATACAGTCCTCACTATTACCCATGTTAAAGGAGGCTGATACCGATATTTTATACAGTCCTCACTATCACCCATGCAAAAGGAGGCCGATATCAATATTTTATACAGTCTTCACTATCACCCATGCTAAAGGAGGGTGATACCGATATTTTATACAGCCTTCACTATCACCCATGCTAAAGGAGACTGATACCAATATTTGATACAGTCCTCACTATCACCCATGCTAAAGGAGGCTGATACCGTTATTTTATATAGTCCTCACTATTACCATGCTAAAGGAGGCTGATACCGATATTTTATACAGTCCTCACTATCACCCAGGTTAAAGGAGGCTGAGACCAATATTTTATACAGTCCTCACTATTACCCATGTTAAAGGAGGCTGATACCGATATTTTATTTTAGTCCTAACTATCACCCATGCTAAAGGAGGCTGATATCGATATTTTATACAGTCCTCACTAATATCCATGCTAAAGGAGGCTGATACCGATGTTCTATACAGTCCTCACTATTACCCATGTTAAAGGAGGCTGAAACTGATATTTTATTCAGTCCTAACTATCACCCATGCTAAAGGAGGCTGTTACCAATATTTTATACAGCCTTCACTATCACTAATGCTAAAGGAAGCTGATACCGATATTTTATACAGTCCTCACTATTATCCATGCTAAAGAAGGCTGCTACCGATATTTTATACAGTCCTCACTATTACCAATGTTAAAGGAGGCTGATACCGATATTTTATTCAGTCCTATCACCCATGCTAAAGGAGGCTGCTAGCAATATTTCATACAGTCTTCACTATCACTAATGATAAAGGAAGCTGATACCGATATTTTATACAGCCTTCACTATTACCCATGCTAAAGGAGGCCGATACCGATATTTTATACAGCCTTCAGTATTACCCATGCTAAAGGAAGCTGATACCGATATTTTATACTGTCCTCACTAATATCCATGCTAAAGGAGGCTGATACCGATATTCTATACAGTCCTCACTATTACCCATGTTAAAGGAGGCTGATACTGATATTTTATTCAGTCCTATCTATCACCCATGCTAAAGGAGGCTGTTACCAATATTTTATACAGCCTTCACTATCACTAATGCTAAAGGAAGCTGATACCGATATTTTATACAGTCCTCACTATTAGCCATGCTAAAGAAGGCTGCTACCGATATTTTATACAGCCTTCACTATCACCCATGCTAAAGGAGACTGATACCAATATTTGATACAGTCCTCACTATCACCCATGCTAAAGGAGGCTGATACCGTTATTTTATATAGTCCTCACTATTACCATGCTAAAGGAGGCTGATACCAATATTTTATACAGTCCTCACTATCACCCAGGTTAAAGGAGGCTGAGACCAATATTTTATACAGTCCTCACTATTACCCATGTTAAAGGAGGCTGATACCGATATTTTATTTTAGTCCTAACTATCACCCATGCTAAAGGAGGCTGATATCGATATTTTATACAGCCTTCACTATCACTAATGCTAAAGGAGGCTGCTACCAATATTTTATACAGCCTTCACTATCACTAATGCTAAAGGAAGCTGATACCGATATTTTATACTGTCCTCACTAATATCCATGTTAAAGGAGGCTGATACCGATATTTTATTTTAGTCCTAACTATCACCCATGCTAAAGGAGGCTGTTACCAATATTTTATACAGCCTTCACTATCACTAATGCTAAAGGAAGCTGATACCGATGTTTTATACAGTCCTCACTATTACCCATGTTAAAGGAGGCTGATACCGATATTTTATTTTAGTCCTAACTATCACCCATGCTAAAGGAGGCTGATACCGTTATTTTATATAGTCCTCACTATTACCCATGCTAAAGGAGGCTGATACGAATATTCTATTTTAGTCCTAACTATCACCCATGCTAAAGGAGGCTGCTACCAATATTTTATACAGCCTTCACTATCACTAATGCTAAAGGAAGCTGATACCGATATTTTATACAGTCCTCACTATTATCCATGGTAATGGAGGCTGATACCGATATTTTATACAGTCCTCACTATCACCCGTGCTAAAGTAGGCCGATACCGATATTTTATACAGTCCTCACTATTACCCATGCTAAAGGAGGCTGATACCGATATTTTATACAGTCCTCACTATTACCCATGTTAATGGAGGCTGATACCGATAGTTTATTTTAGTCCTAACTATCACCCATGCTAAAGGAGGCTGCTACCGATATTTTATACAGCCTTCACGATCACTAATGCTAAAGGAAGCTGATACTGATTTTATACAGTCCTCACTATTATCCATGGTAAAGGAGGCTGATACTGATATTTTATACAGTCCTCACTATTATCCATGCTAAAGGAGGCTGATACCGATATTTTATACAGTCCTCACTATTATCCATGCTAAAGGAGGCTGATACCGATATTCTATACAGTCCTCACTATTATCCATGCTAATGGAGGCTGATACCGATATTTTATACAGCCTTCACTATCACTAATGCTAAAGGAAGCTGATACCGATATTTTATACAGTCCTCACTAATATCCATGCTAAAGGAGGCTGATACCGATGATCTATACAGTCCTCACTATTACCCATGTTAAAGGAGGCTGATACTGATATTTTATTCAGTCCTAACTATCACCCATGCTAAAGGAGGCTGTTACCAATATTTTATACAGCCTTCACTATCACTAATGCTAAAGGAAGCTGATACCGATATTTTATACAGTCCTCACTATTATCCATGCTAAAGAAGGCTGCTACCGATATTTTATACAGTCCTCTCTATTACCAATGTTAAAGGAGGCTGATACCGATAGTTTATTCAGTCCTATCACCCATGCTAAAGGAGGCTGCTACCAATATTTCATACAGTCTTCACTATCACTAATGATAAAGGAAGCTGATACTGATTTTATAAAGTCCTCACTATTATCCATGGTAAAGGAGGCTGATACTGATATTTTATACAGTCCTCACTATTACCCATGTTAATGGAGGCTGATACCGATAGTTTATTTTAGTCCTAACTATCACCCATGCTAAAGGAGGCTGCTACCGATATTTTATACAGCCTTCACTATCACTAATGCTAAAGGAAGCTGATACTGATTTTATAAAGTCCTCACTATTATCCATGGTAAAGGAGGCTGATACTGATATTTTATACAGTCCTCACTATTATCCATGCTAAAGGAGGCTGATACCGATATTTTATACAGTCCTCACTAATATCCATGCTAAAGGAGGCTGATACCGATATTCTATACAGTCCTCACTAATATCCATGCTAAAGGAGGCTGATACCGATATTCTATACAGTCCTCACTATTACCCATGTTAAAGGAGGCTGATACTGATATTTTATTCAGTCCTATCACCCATGCTAAAGGAGGCTGCTACCAATATTTCATACAGTCTTCACTATCACTAATGCTAAAGGAGGCTGATACCGATATTTTATACAGTCCTCACTATCACCCAGGTTAAAGGAGGCTGAGACCAATATTTTATACAGTCCTCACTATTACCCATGTTAAAGGAGGCTGATACCGATATTTTATTTTAGTCCTAACTATCACCCATGCTAAAGGAGGCTGATATCGATATTTTATACAGCCTTCACTATCACTAATGCTAAAGGAGGCTGCTACCAATATTTTATACAGCCTTCACTATCACTAATGCTAAAGGAAGCTGATACCGATGATTTATACAGTCCTCACTATTACCCATGTTAAAGGAGGCTGATACCGATATTTTATTTTAGTCCTAACTATCACCCATGCTAAAGGAGGCTGATACCGTTATTTTATATAGTCCTCACTATTACCCATGCTAAAGGAGGCTGATACGAATATTCTATTTTAGTCCTAACTATCACCCATGCTAAAGGAGGCTGCTACCAATATTTTATACAGCCTTCACTATCACTAATGCTAAAGGAAGCTGATACCGATATTTTACACAGTCCTCACTATTATCCATGGTAATGGAGGCTGATACCGATATTTTATACAGTCCTCACTATCACCCGTACTAAAGTAGGCCGATACCGATATTTTATACAGTCCTCACTATTACCCATGCTAAAGGAGGCTGATACCGATATTTTATACAGTCCTCACTATTACCCATGTTAATGGAGGCTGATACCGATAGTTTATTTTAGTCCTAACTATCACCCATGCTAAAGGAGGCTGCTACCGATATTTTATACAGCCTTCACGATCACTAATGCTAAAGGAAGCTGATACTGATTTTATACAGTCCTCACTATTATCCATGGTAAAGGAGGCTGATACTGATATTTTATACAGTCCTCACTATTATCCATGCTAAAGGAGGCTGATACCGATATTTTATACAGTCCTCACTATTATCCATGCTAAAGGAGGCTGATACCGATATTCTATACAGTCCTCACTATTATCCATGCTAATGGAGGCTGATACCGATATTTTATACAGCCTTCACTATCACTAATGCTAAAGGAAGCTGATACCGATATTTTATACAGTCCTCACTAATATCCATGCTAAAGGAGGCTGATACCGATGTTCTATACAGTCCTCACTATTACCCATGTTAAAGGAGGCTGATACTGATATTTTATTCAGTCCTAACAATCACCCATGCTAAAGGAGGCTGTTACCAATATTTTATACAGCCTTCACTATCACTAATGCTAAAGGAAGCTGATACCGATATTTTATACAGTCCTCACTATTATCCATGCTAAAGAAGGCTGCTACCGATATTTTATACAGTCCTCTCTATTACCAATGTTAAAGGAGGCTGATACCGATATTTTATTCAGTCCTATCACCCATGCTAAAGGAGGCTGCTACCAATATTTCATACAGTCTTCACTATCACTAATGATAAAGGAAGCTGATACCGATATTTTATACAGTCTTCACTATCACCCAAGCTAAAGGAGGCTGATACCGATATTTTATACAGCCTTCACTATCACCCATGCTAAAGGACACTGATACCAATATTTGATACAGTCCTCACTATCACCCATGCTAAAGGAGGCTGATACCGTTATTTTATATAGTCCTCACTATTACCCATGCTAAAGGAGGCTGATTCCGTTATTTTATACTGTCCTCACTATTACCATGCTAAAGGAGGCTGATACCGATATTTTATACAGTCCTCACTATTACCCATGTTAATGGAGGCTGATACCGATAGTTTATTTTAGTCCTAACTATCACCCATGCTAAAGGAGGCTGATACCGTTATTTTATACAGCCTTCACTATCACTAATGCTAAAGGAAGCTGATACTGATTTTATAAAGTCCTCACTATTATCCATGGTAAAGGAGGCTGATACTGATATTTTATACAGTCCTCACTATTATCCATGCTAAAGGAGGCTGATACCGATATTTTATACAGTCCTCACTAATATCCATGCTAAAGGAGGCTGATACGGATATTCTATACAGTCCTCACTAATATCCATGCTAAAGGAGGCTGATACCGATATTCTATACAGTCCTCACTATTACCCATGTTAAAGGAGGCTGATACCGATATTTTATTCAGTCCTATCACCCATGCTAAAGGAGGCTGCTACCAATATTTCATACAGTCTTCACTATCACTAATGCTAAAGGAAGCTGATACCGATATTTTTTACAGTCATCACTATCACCCAAGCTAAAGGAGGCCGATACCAATATTTTATACAGGCCTCACTATCACTAATGCTAAAGGAGGCCGATACCAATATTTTATACAGTCCTCACTATCACCCATGCAAAAGGAGGCCGATATCAATATTTTATACAGTCTTCACTATCACCCATGCTAAAGGAGGCTGATACCGTTATTTTATATAGTCCTCACTATTACCATGCTAAAGGAGGCTGATACCAATATTTTATACAGTCCTCACTATCACCCAGGTTAAAGGAGGCTGAGACCAATATTTTATACAGTCCTCACTATTACCCATGTTAAAGGAGGCTGATACCGATATTTTATTTTAGTCCTAACTATCACCCATGCTAAAGGAGGCTGATATCGATATTTTATACAGCCTTCACTATCACTAATGCTAAAGGAGGCTGCTACCAATATTTTATACAGCCTTCACTATCACTAATGCTAAAGGAAGCTGATACCGATGTTTTATACAGTCCTCACTATTACCCATGTTAAAGGAGGCTGATACCGATATTTTATTTTAGTCCTAACTATCACCCATGCTAAAGGAGGCTGATACCGTTATTTTATATAGTCCTCACTATTACCCATGCTAAAGGAGGCTGATACGAATATTCTATTTTAGTCCTAACTATCACCCATGCTAAAGGAGGCTGCTACCAATATTTTATACAGCCTTCACTATCACTAATGCTAAAGGAAGCTGATACCGATATTTTATACAGTCCTCACTATTATCCATGGTAATGGAGGCTGATACCGATATTTTATACAGTCCTCACTATCACCCGTGCTAAAGTAGGCCGATACCAATATTTTATACAGTCCTCACTATTACCCATGCTAAAGGAGGCTGATACCGATATTTTATACAGTCCTCACTATTACCCATGTTAATGGAGGCTGATACCGATAGTTTATTTTAGTCCTAACTATCACCCATGCTAAAGGAGGCTGCTACCGATATTTTATACAGCCTTCACGATCACTAATGCTAAAGGAAGCTGATACTGATTTTATACAGTCCTCACTATTATCCATGGTAAAGGAGGCTGATACTGATATTTTATACAGTCCTCACTATTATCCATGCTAAAGGAGGCTGATACCGATATTTTATACAGTCCTCACTATTATCCATGCTAAAGGAGGCTGATACCGATATTCTATACAGTCCTCACTATTATCCATGCTAATGGAGGCTGATACCGATATTTTATACAGCCTTCACTATCACTAATGCTAAAGGAAGCTGATACCGATATTTTATACAGTCCTCACTAATATCCATGCTAAAGGAGGCTGATACCGATGTTCTATACAGTCCTCACTATTACCCATGTTAAAGGAGGCTGATACTGATATTTTATTCAGTCCTAACTATCACCCATGCTAAAGGAGGCTGTTACCAATATTTTATACAGCCTTCACTATCACTAATGCTAAAGGAAGCTGATACCGATATTTTATACAGTCCTCACTATTATCCATGCTAAAGAAGGCTGCTACCGATATTTTATACAGTCCTCTCTATTACCAATGTTAAAGGAGGCTGATACCGATAGTTTATTCAGTCCTATCACCCATGCTAAAGGAGGCTGCTACCAATATTTCATACAGTCTTCACTATCACTAATGATAAAGGAAGCTGATACTGATTTTATAAAGTCCTCACTATTATCCATGGTAAAGGAGGCTGATACTGATATTTTATACAGTCCTCACTATTACCCATGTTAATGGAGGCTGATACCGATAGTTTATTTTAGTCCTAACTATCACCCATGCTAAAGGAGGCTGCTACCGATATTTTATACAGCCTTCACTATCACTAATGCTAAAGGAAGCTGATACTGATTTTATAAAGTCCTCACTATTATCCATGGTAAAGGAGGCTGATACTGATATTTTATACAGTCCTCACCATTATCCATGCTAAAGGAGGCTGATACCGATATTTTATACAGTCCTCACTAATATCCATGCTAAAGGAGGCTGATACCGATATTCTATACAGTCCTCACTAATATCCATGCTAAAGGAGGCTGATACCGATATTCTATACAGTCCTCACTATTACCCATGTTAAAGGAGGCTGATACTGATATTTTATTCAGTCCTATCACCCATGCTAAAGGAGGCTGCTACCAATATTTCATACAGTCTTCACTATCACTAATGCTAAAGGAGGCTGATACCGATATTTTATACAGTCCTCACTATCACCCAGGTTAAAGGAGGCTGAGACCAATATTTTATACAGTCCTCACTATTACCCATGTTAAAGGAGGCCGATACCGATATTTTATTTTAGTCCTAACTATCACCTATGCTAAAGGAGGCTGATATCGATATTTTATACAGCCTTCACTATCACTAATGCTAAAGGAGGCTGCTACCAATATTTTATACAGCCTTCACTATCACTAATGCTAAAGGAAGCTGATACCGATGATTTATACAGTCCTCACTATTACCCATGTTAAAGGAGGCTGATACCGATATTTTATTTTAGTCCTAACTATCACCCATGCTAAAGGAGGCTGATACCGTTATTTTATATAGTCCTCACTATTACCCATGCTAAAGGAGGCTGATACGAATATTCTATTTTAGTCCTAACTATCACCCATGCTAAAGGAGGCTGCTACCAATATTTTATACAGCCTTCACTATCACTAATGCTAAAGGAAGCTGATACCGATATTTTACACAGTCCTCACTATTATCCATGGTAATGGAGGCTGATACCGATATTTTATACAGTCCTCACTATCACCCGTACTAAAGTAGGCCGATACCGATATTTTATACAGTCCTCACTATTACACATGCTAAAGGAGGCTGATACCGATATTTTATACAGTCCTCACTATTACCCATGTTAATGGAGGCTGATACCGATAGTTTATTTTAGTCCTAACTATCACCCATGCTAAAGGAGGCTGCTACCGATATTTTATACAGCCTTCACGATCACTAATGCTAAAGGAAGCTGATACTGATTTTATACAGTCCTCACTATTATCCATGGTAAAGGAGGCTGATACTGATATTTTATACAGTCCTCACTATTATCCATGCTAAAGGAGGCTGATACCGATATTTTATACAGTCCTCACTATTATCCATGCTAAAGGAGGCTGATACCGATATTCTATACAGTCCTCACTATTATCCATGCTAATGGAGGCTGATACCGATATTTTATACAGCCTTCACTATCACTAATGCTAAAGGAAGCTGATACCGATATTTTATACAGTCCTCACTAATATCCATGCTAAAGGAGGCTGATACCGATGTTCTATACAGTCCTCACTATTACCCATGTTAAAGGAGGCTGATACTGATATTTTATTCAGTCCTAACAATCACCCATGCTAAAGGAGGCTGTTACCAATATTTTATACAGCCTTCACTATCACTAATGCTAAAGGAAGCTGATACCGATATTTTATACAGTCCTCACTATTATCCATGCTAAAGAAGGCTGCTACCGATATTTTATACAGTCCTCTCTATTACCAATGTTAAAGGAGGCTGATACCGATATTTTATTCAGTCCTATCACCCATGCTAAAGGAGGCTGCTACCAATATTTCATACAGTCTTCACTATCACTAATGATAAAGGAAGCTGATACCGATATTTTATACAGTCTTCACTATCACCCAAGCTAAAGGAGGCTGATACCGATATTTTATACAGCCTTCACTATCACCCATGCTAAAGGAGACTGATACCAATATTTGATACAGTCCTCACTATCACCCATGCTAAAGGAGGCTGATACCGTTATTTTATATAGTCCTCACTATTACCCATGCTAAAGGAGGCTGATACCGTTATTTTATATAGTCCTCACTATCACCCATGTTAAAGGAGGCTGAGACCAATATTTTATACAGTCCTCACTATTACCCATGTTAAAGGAGGCTGATACCGATATTTTATTTTAGTCCTAACTATCACCCATGCTAAAGGAGACTGATACCAATATTTGATACAGTCCTCACGATCACCCATGCTAAAGGAGGCTGATTCCGTTATTTTATACAGTCCTCACTATTACCCATGCTAAAGGAGGCTGATACCGATATTTTATACAGTCCTCACTATTACCCATGTTAATGGAGGCTGATACCGATAGTTTATTTTAGTCCTAACTATCACCCATGCTAAAGGAGGCTGCTACCGATATTTTATACAGCCTTCACTAGCACTAATGCTAAAGGAAGCTGATACTGATTTTATAAAGTCCTCACTATTATCCATGGTAAAGGAGGCTGATACTGATATTTTATACAGTCCTCACTATTATTCATGCTAAAGGAGGCTGATACCGATATTTTATTCAGTCCTATCACCCATGCTAAAGGAGGCTGCTACCAATATTTCATACAGTCTTCACTATCACTAATGCTAAAGGAAGCTGATACCGATATTTTTTACAGTCATCACTATCACCCAAGCTAAAGGAGGCCGATACCAATATTTTATACAGGCGTCACTATCACTAATGCTAAAGGAGGCCGATACCAATATTTTATACAGTCCTCACTATCACCCATGCAAAAGGAGGCCGATATCAATATTTTATACAGTCTTCACTATCACTAATGCTAAAGGAGGCTGCTACCAATATTTCATACAGTCTTCACTATCACTAATGCTAAAGGAAGCTGATACCGATGTTTTATACAGTCCTCACTATTACCCATGTTAAAGGAGGTTGATACCGATAACTTATACAGCCTTCACTATTACCCATGCTAAAGGAGGCAGATACCGATATTTTATACAGTCTTCACTATCACCCATGCTAAAGGAGGTTGATACCGATAATTTATACAGCCCTCACTATCCCCCATGCTAAAGGAGGCTGATACCGATATTTTATACAGTCCTCACTATCACCCATGCTAAAGGAGGCTGATACCGATATTTTATACAGTCCTCACTATCACCCATGTTAAAGGAGGCTGATACCGATATTTTATACAGTCCTATCACCCATGCTAAAGGAGGCCGATACCGATATTTTATACAGTCTTCAGTATCACCCATGGTAAAGGAGGCCGATACCGATATTTTATACAGTCCTCACTATCACCCATGTTAAAGGAGGCTGATACCGATATGTTATACAGTCCTAACTATCACCCATGCTAAAGGAGGCCGATACCGATATTTTATACAGTCCTCACTATCACCCATGCTAAAGGAGGCCGATACCGATATTTTATACAGTCCTCACTATCCTCCATGCTAAAGGAGGCCGATACCAATATTTTATACAGTCCTCACTATCACCCATGCTAAAGGAGGCTGACACCGATATTTTATACAGTCCTCACTATCACCCATGCTAAAGGAGGTCGATACCGATATTTTTTACAGTCCTCACTATCACCCATGCTAAAGGAGGTCGATACTGATATTTTATACAGTCTTCACTATCACCCAAGCTAAAGGAGGCCGATACCAATATTTTATACAGGACTCACTATCACCCATGTTAACGGAGGCTGAGACCAATTATTTATACAGTCCTCACTATTACCCATGTTAAAGGAGGATGATACCGATATTTTATTTTAGCCCTAACTATCACCCATGCTAAAGGAGGCTGATATCGATATTTTATACAGCCTTCACTATCACTAATGCTAAAGGAGGCTGCTACCAATATTTTATACAGCCTTCACTATCACTAATGCTAAAGGAAGCTTATACCGATGTTTTATACAGTCCTCACTATTACCCATGTTAAAGGAGGTTGATACCGATAATTTATACAGCCTTCACTATTACCCATGCTAAAGGAGGCAGATACCGATATTTTATACAGTCTTCACTATCACCCATGCTAAAGGAGGTTGATACCGATAATTTATACAGCCCTCACTATCCCCCATGCTAAAGGAGGCTGATACCGATATTTTATTTTAGTCCTAACTATCACCCATGCTAAAGGAGGCTGCTACCAATATTTTATACAGCCTTCACTATCACTAATGCTAAAGGAAGCTGATACCGATATTTTATACAGTCCTCACTATTATCCATGGTAATGGAGGCTGATACCGATATTTTATACAGTCCTCACTATCACCCGTGCTAAAGTAGGCCGATACCGACATTTTATACAGTCCTCACTATTACCCATGCTAAAGGAGGCTGATACCGATATTTTATACAGTCCTCACTATTACCCATGTTAATGGAGGCTGATACCGATAGTTTATTTTAGTCCTAACTATCACCCATTCTAAAGGAGGCTGCAACCGATATTTTATACAGCCTTCACGATCACTAATGCTAAAGGAAGCTGATACTGATTTTATACAGTCCTCACTATTATCCATGGTAAAGGAGGCTGATACTGATATATTATACAGTCCTCACTATTATCCATGCTAAAGGAGGCTGATACCGATATTTTATACAGTCCTCACTATTATCCATGCTAAAGGAGGCTGATACCGATATTCTATACAGTCCTCACTATTATCCATGCTAATGGAGGCTGATACCGATATTTTATTCAGCCTTCACTATCACTAATGCTAAAGGAAGCTGATACCGATATTTTATACAGTCCTCACTATCACCCATGCTAAAGGAGGTCGATACCGATATTTTATACAGTCTTCACTATCACCCAAGCTAAAGGAGGCCGATACCAATATTTTATACAGGCCTCACTATCACCCATGTTAACGGAGGCTGAGACCAATTATTTATACAGTCCTCACTATTACCCATGTTAAAGGAGGCTGATACCGATATTTTATTTTAGTCCTAACTATCACCCATGCTAAAGGAGGCTGATATCGATATTTTATACAGCCTTCACTATCACTAATGCTAAAGGAGGCTGCTACCAATATTTTATACAGCCTTCACTATCACTTATGCTAAAGGAAGCTTATACCGATGTTTTATACAGTCCTCACTATTACCCATGTTAAAGGAGGCAGATACCGATATTTTATACAGTCTTCACTATCACCCATGCTAAAGGAGGTTGATACCGATAATTTATACAGCCCTCACTATCCCCCATGCTAAAGGAGGCTGATACCGATATTTTATACAGTCCTCACTATCACCCATGCTAAAGGAGGCTGATACCGATATTTTATACAGTCCTCACTATCACCCATGTTAAAGGAGGCTGATACCGATATTTTATACAGTCCTATCACCCATGCTAAAGGAGGCCGATACCGATATTTTATACAGTCTTCACTATCACCCATGGTAAAGGAGGCCGATACCGATATTTTATACAGTCCTCACTATCACCCATGTTAAAGGAGGCTGATACCGATATGTTATACAGTCCTAACTATCACCCATGCTAAAGGAGGCCGATACCGATATTTTATACAGTCCTCACTATTACCCATGTTAAAGGAGGCTGATATCGATATGTTATACAGTCCTGACTAATATCCATGCTAAAGGAGGCTGATACCGATATGTTATACAGTCCTGACTAATATCCATGCTAAAGGAGGCTGATACCGATATTCTATACAGTCCTCACTATTACCCATGTTAATGGAGGCTGATACCGATAGTTTATACAGTCCTAACTATCACCCATGCTAAAAGAGGCTGATACCGATATTTTATTCAGTCCTATCACCCATGCTAAAGGAGGCTGCTACCAATATTTCATACAGTCTTCACTATCACTAATGCTAAAGGAAGCTGATACCGATATGTTATACAGTCCTAACTATCACCCATGCTAAAGGAGGCCGATACCGATATGTTATACAGTCCTAACTATCACCCATGCTAAAGGAGGCCGATACCGATATTTTATACAGTCCTCACTATTACCGATGTTAAAGGAGGCTGATATCGATATGTTATACAGTCCTGACTATCACCCATGCTAAAGGAGGCCGATACCGATATTTTATACAGTCCTCACTATTACCCATGTTAAAGGAGGCTGATACCGATATGTTATACAGTCCTCACTATCAACCATGCTAAAGGAGGCCGATACCGATATTTTATACAGCCTTAACTATTACCCATGCTAAAGGAGGCCGATACCGATATTTTATACAGTCCTCACTATTATCCATGCTAAAGGAGGCTGATACCAATATTCTATTTTAGTCCTAACTATCACCCATGCTAAAGGAGGCTGCTACCAATATTTTATACAGCCTTCACTATCACTAATGCTAAAGGAAGCTGATACCGATATTTTATAGTCCTCACTATTATCCATGGTAATGGAGGCTGATACCAATATTTTATACAGTCCTCACTATCACCCATGCTAAAGGAGGCCGATACCGATATTTTATACAGCCTTCACTATCACCCATGCTAAAGGAGACTGATACCAATATTTGATACAGTCCTCACTATCACCCATGCTAAAGGAGGCTGATTCCGTTATTTTATACAGTCCTCACTATTACCCATGCTAAAGGAGGCTGATACCGATATTTTATACAGTCCTCACTATTACCCATGTTAATGGAGGATGATACCGATAGTTTATTTTAGTCCTAACTATCACCCATGCTAAAGGAGGCTGCTACCGATATTTTATACAGCCTTCACTATCACTAATGCTAAAGGAAGCTGATACTGATTTTATACAGTCCTCACTATTATCCATGGTAAAGGAGGCTGATACTGATATTTTATACAGTCCTCACTATTATCCATGCTAAAGGAGGCTGATACCGATATTTTATACAGTCCTCACTATTATCCATGCTAAAGGAGGCTGATACCGATATTCTATACAGTCCTCACTATTATCCATGCTAAAGGAGGCTGATACCGATATTTTATACAGCCTTCACTATCACTAATGCTAAAGGAAGCTGATACCGATATTTTATACAGTCCTCACTAATATCCATGCTAAAGGAGGCTGATACCGATATTCTATACAGTCCTCACTATTACCCATGTTAAAGGAGGCTGATACTGATATTTTATTCAGTCCTAACTATCACCCATGCTAAAGGAGGCTGTTACCAATATTTTATACAGCCTTCACTATCACTAATGTTAAAGGAAGCTGATACCGATATTTTATACAGTCCTCACTATTAGCCATGCTAAAGAAGGCTGCTACTGATATTTTATACAGTCCTCACTATTACCAATGTTAAAGGAGGCTGATACCGATATTTTATTCAGTCCTATCACCCATGCTAAAGGAGGCTGCTACCAATATTTCATACAGTCTTCACTATCACTAATGCTAAAGGAAGCTGATACCGATATTTTATACAGTCTTCACTATCACCCAAGCTAAAGGAGGCCGATACCAATATTTTATACAGGCCTCACTATCACTAATGCTATAGGAGGCCAATACCAATATTTTATACAGTCTTCACTATCACCCATGCTAAAGGAGGCTGATACCGTTATTTTATACAGCCTTCACTATCACCCATGAGAAAGGAGGCTGATACCAATATTTGATACAGTCCTCACTATCACCCATGCTAAAGGAGGCATATTCCGTTATTTTATACAGTCCTCACTATTACCCATGCTAAAGAAGGCTGCTACCGATATTTTATACAGTCCTCACTATTACCAATGTTAAAGGAGGCTGATACCGATATTTTATTCAGTCCTATCACCCATGCTAAAGGAGGCTGCTACCAATATTTCATACAGTCTTCACTATCACTAATGATAAAGGAAGCTGATACTGATTTTATAAAGTCCTCACTATTATCCATGGTAAAGGAGGCTGATACTGATATTTTATACAGTCCTCACTATTACCCATGTTAATGGAGGCTGATACCGATAGTTTATTTTAGTCCTAACTATCACCCATGCTAAAGGAGGCTGCTACCGATATTTTATACAGCCTTCACTATCACTAATGCTAAAGGAAGCTGATACTGATTTTATAAAGTCCTCACTATTATCCATGGTAAAGGAGGCTGATACTGATATTTTATACAGTCCTCACTATTATCCATGCTAAAGGAGGCTGATACCGATATTTTATACAGTCCTCACTAATATCCATGCTAAAGGAGGCTGATACCGATATTCTATACAGTCCTCACTAATATCCATGCTAAAGGAGGCTGATACCGATATTCTATACAGTCCTCACTATTACCCATGTTAAAGGAGGCTGATACTGATATTTTATTCAGTCCTATCACCCATGCTAAAGGAGGCTGCTACCAATATTTCATACAGTCTTCACTATCACTAATGCTAAAGGAGGCTGATACCGATATTTTATACAGTCCTCACTATCACCCAGGTTAAAGGAGGCTGAGACCAATATTTTATACAGTCCTCACTATTACCCATGTTAAAGGAGGCCGATACCGATATTTTATTTTAGTCCTAACTATCACCCATGCTAAAGGAGGCTGATATCGATATTTTATACAGCCTTCACTATCACTAATGCTAAAGGAGGCTGCTACCAATATTTTATACAGCCTTCACTATCACTAATGCTAAAGGAAGCTGATACCGATGATTTATACAGTCCTCACTATTACCCATGTTAAAGGAGGCTGATACCGATATTTTATTTTAGTCCTAACTATCACCCATGCTAAAGGAGGCTGATACCGTTATTTTATATAGTCCTCACTATTACCCATGCTAAAGGAGGCTGATACGAATATTCTATTTTAGTCCTAACTATCACCCATGCTAAAGGAGGCTGCTACCAATATTTTATACAGCCTTCACTATCACTAATGCTAAAGGAAGCTGATACCGATATTTTACACAGTCCTCACTATTATCCATGGTAATGGAGGCTGATACCGATATTTTATACAGTCCTCACTATCACCCGTACTAAAGTAGGCCGATACCGATATTTTATACAGTCCTCACTATTACCCATGCTAAAGGAGGCTGATACCGATATTTTATACAGTCCTCACTATTACCCATGTTAATGGAGGCTGATACCGATAGTTTATTTTAGTCCTAACTATCACCCATGCTAAAGGAGGCTGCTACCGATATTTTATACAGCCTTCACGATCACTAATGCTAAAGGAAGCTGATACTGATTTTATACAGTCCTCACTATTATCCATGGTAAAGGAGGCTGATACTGATATTTTATACAGTCCTCACTATTATCCATGCTAAAGGAGGCTGATACCGATATTTTATACAGTCCTCACTATTATCCATGCTAAAGGAGGCTGATACCGATATTCTATACAGTCCTCACTATTATCCATGCTAATGGAGGCTGATACCGATATTTTATACAGCCTTCACTATCACTAATGCTAAAGGAAGCTGATACCGATATTTTATACAGTCCTCACTAATATCCATGCTAAAGGAGGCTGATACCGATGTTCTATACAGTCCTCACTATTACCCATGTTAAAGGAGGCTGATACTGATATTTTATTCAGTCCTAACAATCACCCATGCTAAAGGAGGCTGTTACCAATATTTTATACAGCCTTCACTATCACTAATGCTAAAGGAAGCTGATACCGATATTTTATACAGTCCTCACTATTATCCATGCTAAAGAAGGCTGCTACCGATATTTTATACAGTCCTCTCTATTACCAATGTTAAAGGAGGCTGATACCGATATTTTATTCAGTCCTATCACCCATGCTAAAGGAGGCTGCTACCAATATTTCATACAGTCTTCACTATCACTAATGATAAAGGAAGCTGATACCGATATTTTATACAGTCTTCACTATCACCCAAGCTAAAGGAGGCTGATACCGATATTTTATACAGTCCTCACTATCACCCATGCTAAAGGAGGCCGATACCGATATTCTATTTTAGTCCTAACTATCACCCATGCTAAAGGAGGCTGCTACCAATATTTTATACAGCCTTCACTATCACTAATGCTAAAGGAAGCTGATACCGATATTTTATAGTCCTCACTATTATCCATGGTAATGGAGGCTGATACCAATATTTTATACAGTCCTCACTATCACCCATGCTAAAGGAGGCCGATACCGATATTTTATACAGCCTTCACTATCACCCATGCTAAAGGAGACTGATACCAATATTTGATACAGTCCTCACTATCACCCATGCTAAAGGAGGCTGATTCCGTTATTTTATACAGTCCTCACTATTACCCATGCTAAAGGAGGCTGATACCGATATTTTATACAGTCCTCACTATTACCCATGTTAATGGAGGATGATACCGATAGTTTATTTTAGTCCTAACTATCACCCATGCTAAAGGAGGCTGCTACCGATATTTTATAGAGCCTTCACTATCACTAATGCTAAAGGAAGCTGATACTGATTTTATACAGTCCTCACTATTATCCATGGTAAAGGAGGCTGATACTGATATTTTATACAGTCCTCACTATTATCCATGCTAAAGGAGGCTGATACCGATATTTTATACAGTCCTCACTATTATCCATGCTAAAGGAGGCTGATACCGATATTCTATACAGTCCTAACTATCACCCATGCTAAAGGAGGCTGTTACCAATATTTTATACAGCCTTCACTATCACTAATGCTAAAGGAAGCTGATACCGATATTTTATACAGTCCTCACTATTAGCCATGCTAAAGAAGGCTGCTACTGATATTTTATACAGTCTTCACTATCACCCAAGCTAAAGGAGGCCGATACCAATATTTTATACAGGCCTCACTATCACTAATGCTATAGGAGGCCAATACCAATATTTTATACAGTCTTCACTATCACCCATGCTAAAGGAGGCTGATACCGTTATTTTATACAGCCTTCACTATCACCCATGCTAAAGGAGGCTGATACCAATATTTGATACAGTCCTCACTATCACCCATGCTAAAGGAGGCATATTCCGTTATTTTATACAGTCCTCACTATTACCCATGCTAAAGAAGGCTGCTACCGATATTTTATACAGTCCTCACTATTACCAATGTTAAAGGAGGCTGATACCGATATTTTATTCAGTCCTATCACCCATGGTAAAGGAGGCTGCTACCAATATTTCATACAGTCTTCACTATCACTAATGCTAAAGGAAGCTGATACCGATATTTTATACAGTCTTCACTATCACCCAAGCTAAAGGAGGCCGATACCAATATTTTATACAGGCCTCACTATCACTAATGCTAAAGGAGGCCGATACCAATATTTTATACAGTCTTCACTATCACCCAAGCTAAAGGAGGCCGATACCAATATTTTATACAGGCCTCACTATCACTAATGCTAAAGGAGGCCGATAGCAATATTTTATACAGTCTTCACTATCACCCATGCTAAAGGAGGCTGATACCGATATTTTATTTTTGTCCTAACTATCACCCATACTAAAGGAGGCTGATACCGTTATTTTATATAGTCCTCACTATTACCCATGCTAAAGGAGGCTGATACCAATATTCTATTTTAGTCCTAACTATCACCCATGCTAAAGGAGGCTGCTACCAATATTTTATACAGCCTTCACTATCACTAATGCTAAAGGAAGCTGATACCGATATTTTATACAGTCCTCACTATTATCCATGCTAAAGAAGGCTGCTACCGATATTTTATACAGTCCTCACTATTACCAATGTTAAAGGAGGCTGATACCGATATTTTATTCAGTCCTATCACCCATGCTAAAGGAGGCTGCTACCAATATTTTATACAGCCTTCACTATCACTAATGCTAAAGGAAGCTTATACCGATGTTTTATACAATCCTAACTATTACCCATGTTAAAGGAGGCTGATACCGATATTTTATTTTAGTCCTAACTATCACCCATGCTAAAGGAGGCTGATACCGTTATTTTATATAGTCCTCACTATCACCCATGTTAAAGGAGGCTGATACCGATATGTTATACAGTCCTATCACCCATGCTAAAGAGGCCGATACCGATATTTTATACAGTCTTCACTATCACCCATGGTAAAGGAGGCCGATACAGATATTTTATACAGTCCTCACTATCACCCATGTTAAAGGAGGCTGATACCGATATGTTATACAGTCCTAACTATCACCCATGCTAAAGGAGGCCGATACCGATATTTTATACAGTCCTCACTATTACCCATGTTAAAGGAGGCTGATACCGATATGTTATACAGTCCTCACTATCAACCATGCTAAAGGAGGCCGATACCGATATTTTATACAGCCTTCACTATTACCTATGCTAAAGGAGGCCGATACCGATATTTTATACAGTCCTCACTATCACCCATACTAAAGGAGGCTGATACCGATATTTTATACAGTCCTCACTATCACCCATGTTAAAGGAGGCTGATACCGATGTTATACAGTCCTAACTATCACCCATGCTAAAGGAGGCCGATACCGATATATAATACAGTCTTCACTATCACCCATGCTAAAGGAGGCCGATACCGATATTTTATACAGTCCTCACTATCACCCATGCTAAAGGAGGCCGATACCGATATTTTATACAGTCCTCACTATCCTCCATGCTAAAGGAGGCCGATACCGATATTTTATACAGTCCTCACTATCACCCATGCTAAAGGAGGCCGACACCGATATTTTATACAGTCCTCACTATCACCCATGCTAAAGGAGGCTGATACCAATATGTTATACAGTCCTCACTTTCACCCATGCTAAAGGAGGCTGATACTGATATTTTATACAGTCCTCACTATCCTCCATGCTAAAGGAGGCCGATACCGATATTTTATACAGTCCTCACTATCACCCATGCTAAAGGAGGCCGACACCGATATTTTATACAGTCCTCAATATCACCCATACTAAAGGAGGCTGATACCGATATTTTATACAGTCCTCACTATCACCCATGTTAAAGGAGGCTGATACCGATATGTTATACAGTCCTAACTATCACCCATGCTAAAGGAGGCTGATACCGATATTTTATACAGTCCTCACTATCACCCATGTTAAAGGAGGCTGATACCGATATGTTATACAGTCCTCACTATCAACCATGTTAAAGGAGGCTGATACCGATATGTTATACAGTCCTAACTATCACCCATGCTAAAGGAGGCTGATACCGATATGTTATACAGTCCTCACTATCACCCATGTTAAAGGAGGCTGATACCGATATGTTATACAGTCCTCACTATCAACCATGCTAAAGGAGGCCGATACCGATATTTTATACAGCCTTCACTATTACCCATGCTAAAGGAGGCCGATACCGATATTTTATACAGTCCTCACTATCACTCATGCTAAAGGAGGCCGATACCGATATTTTATACAGTCTTCACTATCACCCATGCTAAAGGAGGCTGATACCGTTATTTTATATAGTCCTCACTATTACCCATGCTAAAGGAGGCTGATACCGATATTTTATACAGTCCTCACTATCACCCATGTTAAAGGAGGCTGAGACCAATATTTTATACAGTCCTCACTATTACCCATGTTAAAGGAGGCTGATACCGATATTTTATTTTAGTCCTAACTATCACCCATGCTAAAGGAGGCTGATATCGATATTTTATACAGCCTTCACTATCACTAATGCTAAAGGAGGCTGCTACCAATATTTTATACAGCCTTCGCTATCACTAATGCTAAAGGAAGCTGATACCGATGTTTTATACAGTCCTTACTATTACCCATGTTAAAGGAGGCTGATACCGATATTTTATTTTAGTCCTAACTATCACCCATGCTAAAGGAGGCTGCTACCAATATTTTATACAGCCTTCACTATCACTAATGCTAAAGGAAGCTGATACCGATATTTTATAGTCCTCACTATTATCCATGGTAATGGAGGCTGATACCAATATTTTATACAGTCCTCACTATCACCCATGCTAAAGGAGGCCGATATCGATATTTTATACAGCCTTCACTATCACCCATGCTAAAGGAGACTGATACCAATATTTGATACAGTCCTCACTATCACCCATGCTAAAGGAGGCTGATTCCGTTATTTTATACAGTCCTCACTATTACCCATGCTAAAGTAGGCTGATACCGATATTTTATACAGTCCTCACTATTACCCATGTTAATGGAGGATGATACCGATAGTTTATTTTAGTCCTAACTATCACCCATGCTAAAGGAGGCTGCTACCGATATTTTATACAGCCTTCACTATCACTAATGCTAAAGGAAGCTGATACTGATTTTATACAGTCCTAACTATCTCCCATGCTAAAGGAGGCTGATACCGTTATTTTATATAGTCCTCACTATTACCCATGCTAAAGGAGGCCGATACCGATATTTTATACAGCCTTCACTATCACCCATGCTAAAGGAGGCCGACACCGATATTTTATACAGTCCTCACTATCACCCATGCTAAAGGAGGCTGATACCAATATGTTATACAGTCCTCACTATCACCCATGCTAAAGGAGGCTGATACTGATATTTTATACAGTCCTCACTATCCTCCATGCTAAAGGAGGTTGATACCGATATTTTATACAGTCCTCACTATCACCCATGCTAAAGGAGGCTGACACCGATATTTTATACAGTCCTCACTATCACCCATACTAAAGGAGGCTGATACCGATATTTTATACAGTCCTCACTATCACCCATGCTAAAGGAGGCTGACACCGATATTTTATACAGTCCTCACTATCACCCATGCTAAAGGAGGTCGATACCGATATTTTATACAGTCCTCACTATCACCCATGCTAAAGGAGGTCGATACCGATATTTTATACAGTCTTCACTATCACCCATGCTAAAGGAGACCGATACCGATATTTTATACAGTCCTCACTATCAACCATGCTAAAGGAGGCCGATACCGATATTTTATACAGCCTTCACTATTACCTATGCTAAAGGAGGCCGATACCGATATTTTATACAGTCCTCACTATCACCCATACTAAAGGAGGCTGATACCGATATTTTATACAGTCCTCACTATCACCCATGTTAAAGGAGGCTGATACCGATGTTATACAGTCCTAACTATCACCCATGCTAAAGGAGGCCGATACCGATATTTAATACAGTCTTCACTATCACCCATGCTAAAGGAGGCCGATACCGATATTTTATACAGTCCTCACTATCACCCATGTTAAAGGAGGTCGATACCGATATTTTATACAGTCCTCACTATCACCCATGCTAAAGGAGGTCGATACCGATATTTTATACAGTCCTCACTATCCTCCATGCTAAAGGAGGCCGATACCGATATTTTATACAGTCCTCACTATCACCCATGCTAAAGGAGGCCGACACCGATATTTTATACAGTCCTCACTATCACCCATACTAAAGGAGGCTGATACCGATATTTTATACAGTCCTCACTATCACCCATGTTAAAGGAGGTCGATACCGATATTTTATACAGTCCTCACTATCACCCATGCTAAAGGAGGTCGATACCGATATTTTATACAGTCTTCACTATCACCCATGCTAAAGGAGACCGATACCGATATTTTATACAGTCCTCACTATCACCCATGTTAAAGGAGGCTGATACCGATATGTTATACAGTCCTCACTATCACCCATGCTAAAGGAGGCCGACACCGATATGTTATACAGTCCTCACTATCAACCATGCTAAAGGAGGCCAATACCGATATTTTATACAGCCTTCACTATTACCCATGCTAAAGGAGGCCGATACCGATATTTTATACAGTCCTCACTATCACCCATGCTAAAGGAGGCCGATACCAATATTCTATTTTAGTCCTAACTATCACCCATGCTAAAGGAGGCTCCTACCAATATTTTATACAGCCTTCACTATCACTAATGCTAAAGGAAGCTGATACCGATATGTTATACAGTCCTCACTATCACCCATGTTAAAGGAGGCTGATACCGATATGTTATACAGTCCTCACTATCAACCATGCTAAAGGAGGCCGATACCGATATTTTATACAGCCTTCACTATTACCCATGCTAAAGGAGGCCGATACCGATATTTTATACAGTCCTCACTATCACCCATGCTAAAGGAGGCCGATTCCGATATTTTATACAGTCCTCACTATCACTCATGCTAAAGGAGGCCGATACCGATATTTTATACAGTCTTCACTATCACCCATGCTAAAGGAGGCTGATACCGTTATTTTATATAGTCCTCACTATTACCCATGCTAAAGGAGGCTGATACCGATATTTTATACAGTCCTCACTATCACCCATGTTAAAGGAGGCTGAGACCAATATTTTATACAGTCCTCACTATTACCCATGTTAAAGGAGGCTGATACCGATATTTTATTTTAGTCCTAACTATCACCCATGCTAAAGGAGGCTGATATCGATATTTTATACAGCCTTCACTATCACTAATGCTAAAGGAGGCTGCTACCAATATTTTATACAGCCTTCACTATCACTAATGCTAAAGGAAGCTTATACCGATATTTTATACAGTCTTCACTATCACCCAAGCTAAAGGAGGCCGATACCAATATTTTATACAGGCCTCACTATCACTAATGCTAAAGGAGGCCGATACCAATATTTTATACAGTCTTCACTATCACCCATGCTAAAGGAGGCTGATACCGATATTTTATTTTTGTCCTAACTATCACCCATACTAAAGGAGGCTGATACCGTTATTTTATATAGTCCTCACTATTACCCATGCTAAAGGAGGCTGATACCAATATTCTATTTTAGTCCTAACTATCACCCATGCTAAAGGAGGCTGCTACCAATATTTTATACAGCCTTCACTATCACTAATGCTAAAGGAAGCTGATACCGATATTTTATACAGTCCTCACTATTATCCATGCTAAAGAAGGCTGCTACCGATATTTTATACAGTCCTCACTATTACCAATGTTAAAGGAGGCTGATACCGATATTTTATACAGTCCTCACTATCACCCATGTTAAAGGAGGCTGATACCGATATGTTATACAGTCCTATCACCCATGCTAAAGAGGCCGATACCGATATTTTATACAGTCTTCACTATCACCCATGGTAAAGGAGGCCGATACCGATATTTTATACAGTCCTCACTATCACCCATGTTAAAGGAGGCTGATACCGATATGTTATACAGTCCTAACTATCACCCATGCTAAAGGAGGCCGATACCGATATTTTATACAGTCCTCACTATTACCCATGTTAAAGGAGGCTGATACCGATATGTTATACAGTCCTCACTATCAACCATGCTAAAGGAGGCCGATACCGATATTTTATACAGCCTTCACTATTACCTATGCTAAAGGAGGCCGATACCGATATTTTATACAGTCCTCACTATCACCCATACTAAAGGAGGCTGATACCGATATTTTATACAGTCCTCACTATCACCCATGTTAAAGGAGGCTGATACCGATGTTATACAGTCCTAACTATCACCCATGCTAAAGGAGGCCGATACCGATATTTAATACAGTCTTCACTATCACCCATGCTAAAGGAGGCCGATACCGATATTTTATACAGTCCTCACTATCACCCATGCTAAAGGAGGCCGATACCGATATTTTATACAGTCCTCACTATCCTCCATGCTAAAGGAGGCCGATACCGATATTTTATACAGTCCTCACTATCACCCATGCTAAAGGAGGCCGACACCGATATTTTATACAGTCCTCACTATCACCCATGCTAAAGGAGGCTGATACCAATATGTTATACAGTCCTCACTATCACCCATGCTAAAGGAGGCTGATACTGATATTTTATACAGTCCTCACTATCCTCCATGCTAAAGGAGGCCGATACCGATATTTTATACAGTCCTCACTATCACCCATGCTAAAGGAGGTCGATACCGATATTTTATACAGTCTTCACTATCACCCATGCTAAAGGAGACCGATACCGATATTTTATACAGTCCTCACTATCACCCATGTTAAAGGAGGCTGATACCGATATGTTATACAGTCCTCACTATCACCCATGCTAAAGGAGGCCGACACCGATATGTTATACAGTCCTCACTATCAACCATGCTAAAGGAGGCCGATACCGATATTTTATACAGCCTTCACTATTACCCATGCTAAAGGAGGCCGATACCGATATTTTATACAGTCCTCACTATCACCCATGCTAAAGGAGGCCGATACCGATATTTTATACAGTCCTCACTATCACTCATGCTAAAGGAGGCCGATACCGATATTTTATACAGTCTTCACTATCACCCATGCTAAAGGAGACTGATACCGTTATTTTATATAGTCCTCACTATTACCCATGCTAAAGGAGGCTGATACCAATATTCTATTTTAGTCCTAACTATCACCCATGCTAAAGGAGGCTGCTACCAATATTTTATACAGCCTTCACTATCACTAATGCTAAAGGAAGCTGATACCGATATTTTATAGTCCTCACTATTATCCATGGTAATGGAGGCTGATACCAATATTTTATACAGTCCTCACTATCACCCATGCTAAAGGAGGCCGATACCGATATTTTATACAGCCTTCACTATCACCCATGCTAAAGGAGACTGATACCAATATTTGATACAGTCCTCACTATCACCCATGCTAAAGGAGGCTGATTCCGTTATTTTATACAGTCCTCACTATTACCCATGCTAAAGGAGGCTGATACCGATATTTTATACAGTCCTCACTATTACCCATGTTAATGGAGGATGATACCGATAGTTTATTTTAGTCCTAACTATCACCCATGCTAAAGGAGGCTGCTACCGATATTTTATAGAGCCTTCACTATCACTAATGCTAAAGGAAGCTGATACTGATTTTATACAGTCCTCACTATTATCCATGGTAAAGGAGGCTGATACTGATATTTTATACAGTCCTCACTATTATCCATGCTAAAGGAGGCTGATACCGATATTTTATACAGTCCTCACTATCACCCATGTTAAAGGAGGCTGATACCGATATGTTATACAGTCCTAACTATCACCCATGCTAAAGGAGGCTGATACCGATATTTTATACAGTCCTCACTATCACCCATGTTAAAGGAGGCTGATACCGATATGTTATACAGTCCTCACTATCAACCATGTTAAAGGAGGCTGATACCGATATGTTATACAGTCCTAACTATCACCCATGCTAAAGGAGGCTGATACCGATATTTTGTACAGTCCTCACTATCACCCATGTTAAAGGAGGCTGATACCGATATGTTATACAGTCCTCACTATCAACCATGCTAAAGGAGGCCGATACCGATATTTTATACAGCCTTCACTATTACCCATGCTAAAGGAGGCCGATACCGATATTTTATACAGTCCTCACTATCACTCATGCTAAAGGAGGCCGATACCGATATTTTATACAGTCTTCACTATCACCCATGCTAAAGGAGGCTGATACCGTTATTTTATATAGTCCTCACTATTACCCATGCTAAAGGAGGCTGATACCGATATTTTATACAGTCCTCACTATCACCCATGTTAAAGGAGGCTGAGACCAATATTTTATACAGTCCTCACTATTACCCATGTTAAAGGAGGCTGATACCGATATTTTATTTTAGTCCTAACTATCACCCATGCTAAAGGAGGCTGATATCGATATTTTATACAGCCTTCACTATCACTAATGCTAAAGGAGGCTGCTACCAATATTTTATACAGCCTTCGCTATCACTAATGCTAAAGGAAGCTGATACCGATGTTTTATACAGTCCTTACTATTACCCATGTTAAAGGAGGCTGATACCGATATTTTATTTTAGTCCTAACTATCACCCATGCTAAAGGAGGCTGATATCGATATTTTATACAGCCTTCACTATCACTAATGCTAAAGGAGGCTGCTACCAATATTTTATACAGCCTTCGCTATCACTAATGCTAAAGGAAGCTGATACCGATGTTTTATACAGTCCTTACTATTACCCATGTTAAAGGAGGCTGATACCGATATTTTATTTTAGTCCTAACTATCACCCATGCTAAAGGAGGCTGCTACCAATATTTTATACAGCCTTCACTATCACTAATGCTAAAGGAAGCTGATACCGATATTTTATAGTCCTCACTATTATCCATGGTAATGGAGGCTGATACCAATATTTTATACAGTCCTCACTATCACCCATGCTAAAGGAGGCCGATATCGATATTTTATACAGCCTTCACTATCACCCATGCTAAAGGAGACTGATACCAATATTTGATACAGTCCTCACTATCACCCATGCTAAAGGAGGCTGATTCCGTTATTTTATACAGTCCTCACTATTACCCATGCTAAAGTAGGCTGATACCGATATTTTATACAGTCCTCACTATTACCCATGTTAATGGAGGATGATACCGATAGTTTATTTTAGTCCTAACTATCACCCATGCTAAAGGAGGCTGCTACCGATATTTTATACAGCCTTCACTATCACTAATGCTAAAGGAAGCTGATACTGATTTTATACAGTCCTAACTATCTCCCATGCTAAAGGAGGCTGATACCGTTATTTTATATAGTCCTCACTATTACCCATGCTAAAGGAGGCCGATACCGATATTTTATACAGCCTTCACTATCACCCATGCTAAAGGAGGCCGACACCGATATTTTATACAGTCCTCACTATCACCCATGCTAAAGGAGGCTGATACCAATATGTTATACAGTCCTCACTATCACCCATGCTAAAGGAGGCTGATACTGATATTTTATACAGTCCTCACTATCCTCCATGCTAAAGGAGGTTGATACCGATATTTTATACAGTCCTCACTATCACCCATGCTAAAGGAGGCTGACACCGATATTTTATACAGTCCTCACTATCACCCATACTAAAGGAGGCTGATACCGATATTTTCTACAGTCCTCACTATCACCCATGCTAAAGGAGGCTGACACCGATATTTTATACAGTCCTCACTATCACCCATGCTAAAGGAGGTCGATACCGATATTTTATACAGTCCTCACTATCACCCATGCTAAAGGAGGTCGATACCGATATTTTATACAGTCTTCACTATCACCCATGCTAAAGGAGACCGATACCGATATTTTATACAGTCCTCACTATCACCCATGTTAAAGGAGGCTGATACCGATATGTTATACAGTCCTAACTATCACCCATGCTAAAGGAGGCCGATACCGATATTTTATACAGCCTTCACTATCACCCATGCTAAAGGAGGCTGATACCGATATTTTATTTTTGTCCTAACTATCACCCATACTAAAGGAGGCTGATACCGTTATTTTATATAGTCCTCACTATTACCCATGCTAAAGGAGGCCGATACCGATATTTAATACAGTCTTCACTATCACCCATGCTAAAGGAGGCCGATACCGATATTTTATACAGTCCTCACTATCACCCATGTTAAAGGAGGTCGATACCGATATTTTATACAGTCCTAACTATCACCCATGCTAAAGGAGGCCGATACCGATATTTAATACAGTCTTCACTATCACCCATGCTAAAGGAGGCCGATACCGATATTTTATACAGTCCTCACTATCACCCATGTTAAAGGAGGTCGATACCGATATTTTATACAGTCCTCACTATCACCCATGCTAAAGGAGGTCGATACCGATATTTTATACAGTCCTCACTATCCTCCATGCTAAAGGAGGCCGATACCGATATTTTATACAGTCCTCACTATCACCCATGCTAAAGGAGGCCGACACCGATATTTTATACAGTCCTCACTATCACCCATACTAAAGGAGGCTGATACCGATATTTTATACAGTCCTCACTATCACCCATGTTAAAGGAGGTCGATACCGATATTTTATACAGTCCTCACTATCACCCATGCTAAAGGAGGTCGATACCGATATTTTATACAGTCTTCACTATCACCCATGCTAAAGGAGACCGATACCGATATTTTATACAGTCCTCACTATCACCCATGTTAAAGGAGGCTGATACCGATATGTTATACAGTCCTCACTATCACCCATGCTAAAGGAGGCCGACACCGATATGTTATACAGTCCTCACTATCAACCATGCTAAAGGAGGCCAATACCGATATTTTATACAGCCTTCACTATTACCCATGCTAAAGGAGGCCGATACCGATATTTTATACAGTCCTCACTATCACCCATGCTAAAGGAGGCCGATACCAATATTCTATTTTAGTCCTAACTATCACCCATGCTAAAGGAGGCTCCTACCAATATTTTATACAGCCTTCACTATCACTAATGCTAAAGGAAGCTGATACCGATATTTTATAGTCCTCACTATTATCCATGGTAATGGAGGCTGATACCAATATTTTATACAGTCCTCACTATCACCCATGCTAAAGGAGGCCGATACCGATATTTTATACAGTCCTCACTATCACCCATGTTAAAGGAGGCTGATACCGATATGTTATACAGTCCTCACTATCAACCATGCTAAAGGAGGCCGATACCGATATTTTATACAGCCTTCACTATTACCTATGCTAAAGGAGGCCGATACCGATATTTTATACAGTCCTCACTATCACCCATACTAAAGGAGGCTGATACCGATATTTTATACAGTCCTCACTATCACCCATGTTAAAGGAGGCTGATACCGATGTTATACAGTCCTAACTATCACCCATGCTAAAGGAGGCCGATACCGATATTTAATACAGTCTTCACTATCACCCATGCTAAAGGAGGCCGATACCGATATTTTATACAGTCCTCACTATCACCCATGTTAAAGGAGGTCGATACCGATATTTTATACAGTCCTCACTATCACCCATGCTAAAGGAGGTCGATACCGATATTTTATACAGTCTTCACTATCACCCATGCTAAAGGAGACCGATACCGATATTTTATACAGTCCTCACTATCACCCATGTTAAAGGAGGCTGATACCGATATGTTATACAGTCCTAACTATCACCCATGCTAAAGGAGGCTGATACCGATATTTTATACAGTCCTCACTATCACCCATGTTAAAGGAGGCTGATACCGATATGTTATACAGTCCTCACTATCAACCATGCTAAAGGAGGCCGATACCGATATTTTATACAGCCTTCACTATTACCCATGCTAAAGGAGGCCGATACCGATATTTTATACAGTCCTCACTATCACCCATGCTAAAGGAGGCCGATTCCGATATTTTATACAGTCCTCACTATCACTCATGCTAAAGGAGGCCGATACCGATATTTTATACAGTCTTCACTATCACCCATGCTAAAGGAGGCTGATACCGTTATTTTATATAGTCCTCACTATTACCCATGCTAAAGGAGGCTGATACCGATATTTTATACAGTCCTCACTATCACCCATGTTAAAGGAGGCTGAGACCAATATTTTATACAGTCCTCACTATTACCCATGTTAAAGGAGGCTGATACCGATATTTTATTTTAGTCCTAACTATCACCCATGCTAAAGGAGGCTGATATCGATATTTTATACAGCCTTCACTATCACTAATGCTAAAGGAGGCTGCTACCAATATTTTATACAGCCTTCACTATCACTAATGCTAAAGGAAGCTTATACCGATATTTTATACAGTCTTCACTATCACCCAAGCTAAAGGAGGCCGATACCAATATTTTATACAGGCCTCACTATCACTAATGCTAAAGGAGGCCGATACCAATATTTTATACAGTCTTCACTATCACCCATGCTAAAGGAGGCTGATACCGATATTTTATTTTTGTCCTAACTATCACCCATACTAAAGGAGGCTGATACCGTTATTTTATATAGTCCTCACTATTACCCATGCTAAAGGAGGCTGATACCAATATTCTATTTTAGTCCTAACTATCACCCATGCTAAAGGAGGCTGCTACCAATATTTTATACAGCCTTCACTATCACTAATGCTAAAGGAAGCTGATACCGATATTTTATACAGTCCTCACTATTATCCATGCTAAAGAAGGCTGCTACCGATATTTTATACAGTCCTCACTATTACCAATGTTAAAGGAGGCTGATACCGATATTTTATACAGTCCTCACTATCACCCATGTTAAAGGAGGCTGATACCGATATGTTATACAGTCCTATCACCCATGCTAAAGAGGCCGATACCGATATTTTATACAGTCTTCACTATCACCCATGGTAAAGGAGGCCGATACCGATATTTTATACAGTCCTCACTATCACCCATGCTAAAGGAGGCCGATACCGATATTTTATACAGTCCTCACTATCCTCCATGCTAAAGGAGGCCGATACCGATATTTTATACAGTCCTCACTATCACCCATGCTAAAGGAGGCCGACACCGATATTTTATACAGTCCTCACTATCACCCATGCTAAAGGAGGCTGATACCAATATGTTATACAGTCCTCACTATCACCCATGCTAAAGGAGGCCGATACCAATATTTTATACAGTCCTCACTATCACCCATGCTAAAGGAGGCCGATACCGATATTTTATACAGTCCTCACTATCACCCATGTTAAAGGAGGCTGATACCGATATGTTATACAGTCCTCACTATCAACCATGCTAAAGGAGGCCGATACCGATATTTTATACAGCCTTCACTATTACCTATGCTAAAGGAGGCCGATACCGATATTTTATACAGTCCTCACTATCACCCATACTAAAGGAGGCTGATACCGATATTTTATACAGTCCTCACTATCACCCATGTTAAAGGAGGCTGATACCGATGTTATACAGTCCTAACTATCACCCATGCTAAAGGAGGCCGATACCGATATTTAATACAGTCTTCACTATCACCCATGCTAAAGGAGGCCGATACCGATATTTTATACAGTCCTCACTATCACCCATGTTAAAGGAGGTCGATACCGATATTTTATACAGTCCTCACTATCACCCATGCTAAAGGAGGTCGATACCGATATTTTATACAGTCTTCACTATCACCCATGCTAAAGGAGACCGATACCGATATTTTATACAGTCCTCACTATCACCCATGTTAAAGGAGGCTGATACCGATATGTTATACAGTCCTAACTATCACCCATGCTAAAGGAGGCTGATACCGATATTTTATACAGTCCTCACTATCACCCATGTTAAAGGAGGCTGATACCGATATGTTATACAGTCCTCACTATCAACCATGCTAAAGGAGGCCGATACCGATATTTTATACAGCCTTCACTATTACCCATGCTAAAGGAGGCCGATACCGATATTTTATACAGTCCTCACTATCACCCATGCTAAAGGAGGCCGATTCCGATATTTTATACAGTCCTCACTATCACTCATGCTAAAGGAGGCCGATACCGATATTTTATACAGTCTTCACTATCACCCATGCTAAAGGAGGCTGATACCGTTATTTTATATAGTCCTCACTATTACCCATGCTAAAGGAGGCTGATACCGATATTTTATACAGTCCTCACTATCACCCATGTTAAAGGAGGCTGAGACCAATATTTTATACAGTCCTCACTATTACCCATGTTAAAGGAGGCTGATACCGATATTTTATTTTAGTCCTAACTATCACCCATGCTAAAGGAGGCTGATATCGATATTTTATACAGCCTTCACTATCACTAATGCTAAAGGAGGCTGCTACCAATATTTTATACAGCCTTCACTATCACTAATGCTAAAGGAAGCTTATACCGATATTTTATACAGTCTTCACTATCACCCAAGCTAAAGGAGGCCGATACCAATATTTTATACAGGCCTCACTATCACTAATGCTAAAGGAGGCCGATACCAATATTTTATACAGTCTTCACTATCACCCATGCTAAAGGAGGCTGATACCGATATTTTATTTTTGTCCTAACTATCACCCATACTAAAGGAGGCTGATACCGTTATTTTATATAGTCCTCACTATTACCCATGCTAAAGGAGGCTGATACCAATATTCTATTTTAGTCCTAACTATCACCCATGCTAAAGGAGGCTGCTACCAATATTTTATACAGCCTTCACTATCACTAATGCTAAAGGAAGCTGATACCGATATTTTATACAGTCCTCACTATTATCCATGCTAAAGAAGGCTGCTACCGATATTTTATACAGTCCTCACTATTACCAATGTTAAAGGAGGCTGATACCGATATTTTATACAGTCCTCACTATCACCCATGTTAAAGGAGGCTGATACCGATATGTTATACAGTCCTATCACCCATGCTAAAGAGGCCGATACCGATATTTTATACAGTCTTCACTATCACCCATGGTAAAGGAGGCCGATACCGATATTTTATACAGTCCTCACTATCACCCATGCTAAAGGAGGCCGATACCGATATTTTATACAGTCCTCACTATCCTCCATGCTAAAGGAGGCCGATACCGATATTTTATACAGTCCTCACTATCACCCATGCTAAAGGAGGCCGACACCGATATTTTATACAGTCCTCACTATCACCCATGCTAAAGGAGGCTGATACCAATATGTTATACAGTCCTCACTATCACCCATGCTAAAGGAGGCTGATACTGATATTTTATACAGTCCTCACTATCCTCCATGCTAAAGGAGGCCGATACCGATATTTTATACAGTCCTCACTATCATCCATGCTAAAGGAGGTCGATACCGATATTTTATACAGTCTTCACTATCACCCATGCTAAAGGAGACCGATACCGATATTTTATACAGTCCTCACTATCACCCATGCTAAAGGAGGCCGACACCGATATGTTATACAGTCCTCACTATCAACCATGCTAAAGGAGGCCGATACCGATATTTTATACAGCCTTCACTATTACCCATGCTAAAGGAGGCCGATACCGATATTTTATACAGTCCTCACTATCACCCATGCTAAAGGAGGCCGATACCGATATTTTATACAGTCCTCACTATCACTCATGCTAAAGGAGGCCGATACCGATATTTTATACAGTCTTCACTATCACCCATGCTAAAGGAGACTGATACCGTTATTTTATATAGTCCTCACTATTACCCATGCTAAAGGAGGCTGATACCAATATTCTATTTTAGTCCTAACTATCACCCATGCTAAAGGAGGCTGCTACCAATATTTTATACAGCCTTCACTATCACTAATGCTAAAGGAAGCTGATACCGATATTTTATAGTCCTCACTATTATCCATGGTAATGGAGGCTGATACCAATATTTTATACAGTCCTCACTATCACCCATGCTAAAGGAGGCCGATACCGATATTTTATACAGCCTTCACTATCACCCATGCTAAAGGAGACTGATACCAATATTTGATACAGTCCTCACTATCACCCATGCTAAAGGAGGCTGATTCCGTTATTTTATACAGTCCTCACTATTACCCATGCTAAAGGAGGCTGATACCGATATTTTATACAGTCCTCACTATTACCCATGTTAATGGAGGATGATACCGATAGTTTATTTTAGTCCTAACTATCACCCATGCTAAAGGAGGCTGCTACCGATATTTTATAGAGCCTTCACTATCACTAATGCTAAAGGAAGCTGATACTGATTTTATACAGTCCTCACTATTATCCATGCTAAAGGAGGCTGATACCGATATTTTATACAGCCTTCACTATCACTAATGCTAAAGGAAGCTGATACCGATATTTTATACAGTCCTCACTAATATCCATGCTAAAGGAGGCTGATACCGATATTCTATACAGTCCTCACTATTACCCATGTTAAAGGAGGCTGATACTGATATTTTATTCAGTCCTAACTATCACCCATGCTAAAGGAGGCTGTTACCAATATTTTATACAGTCCTCACTATCACCCATGTTAAAGGAGGTCGATACCGATATTTTATACAGTCCTCACTATCACCCATGCTAAAGGAGGTCGATACCGATATTTTATACAGTCTTCACTATCACCCATGCTAAAGGAGACCGATACCGATATTTTATACAGTCCTCACTATCACCCATGTTAAAGGAGGCTGATACCGATATGTTATACAGTCCTAACTATCACCCATGCTAAAGGAGGCTGATACCGATATTTTATACAGTCCTCACTATCACCCATGTTAAAGGAGGCTGATACCGATATGTTATACAGTCCTCACTATCAACCATGCTAAAGGAGGCCGATACCGATATTTTATACAGCCTTCACTATTACCCATGCTAAAGGAGGCCGATACCGATATTTTATACAGTCCTCACTATCACCCATGCTAAAGGAGGCCGATACCGATATTTTATACAGCCTTCACTATCACTAATGCTAAAGGAGGCTGCTACCAATATTTTATACAGCCTTCGCTATCACTAATGCTAAAGGAAGCTGATACAGATGTTTTATACAGTCCTTACTATTACCCATGTTAAAGGAGGCTGATACCGATATTTTATTTTAGTCCTAACTATCACCCATGCTAAAGGAGGCTGATATCGATATTTTATACAGCCTTCACTATCACTAATGCTAAAGGAAGCTGCTACCAATATTTTATACAGCCTTCGCTATCACTAATGCTAAAGGAAGCTGATACCGATGTTTTATACAGTCCTTACTATTACCCATGTTAAAGGAGGCTGATACCGATATTTTATTTTAGTCCTAACTATCACCCATGCTAAAGGAGGCTGATACCGTTATTTTATATAGTCCTCACTATTACCCATGCTAAAGGAGGCTGATACCAATATTCTATTTTAGTCCTAACTATCACCCATGCTAAAGGAGGCTGCTACCAATATTTTATACAGCCTTCACTATCACTAATGCTAAAGGAAGCTGATACCGATATTTTATAGTCCTCACTATTATCCATGGTAATGGAGGCTGATACCAATATTTTATACAGTCCTCACTATCACCCATGCTAAAGGAGGCCGATATCGATATTTTATACAGCCTTCACTATCACCCATGCTAAAGGAGACTGATACCAATATTTGATACAGTCCTCACTATCACCCATGCTAAAGGAGGCTGATTCCGTTATTTTATACAGTCCTCACTATTACCCATGCTAAAGGAGGCTGATACCGATATTTTATACAGTCCTCACTATTACCCATGTTAATGGAGGATGATACCGATAGTTTATTTTAGTCCTAACTATCACCCATGCTAAAGGAGGCTGCTACCGATATTTTATACAGCCTTCACTATCACTAATGCTAAAGGAAGCTGATACTGATTTTATACAGTCCTAACTATCTCCCATGCTAAAGGAGGCTGATACCGTTATTTTATATAGTCCTCACTATTACCCATGCTAAAGGAGGCCGATACCGATATTTTATACAGCCTTCACTATTACCCATGCTAAAGGAGGCAGATACCGATATGTTATACAGTCCTATCACCCATGCTAAAGGAGGCCGATACCGATATTTTATACAGTCTTCACTATCACCCATGGTAAAGGAGGCCGATACCGATATTTTATACAGTCCTCACTATCACCCATGTTAAAGGAGGCTGATACCGATATGTTATACAGTCCTAACTATCACCCATGCTAAAGGAGGCCGATACCGATATTTTATACAGTCCTCACTATTACCCATGTTAAAGGAGGCTGATACCGATATGTTATACAGTCCTCACTATCAACCATGCTAAAGGAGGCCGATACCGATATTTTATACAGCCTTCACTATTACCCATGCTAAAGGAGGCCGATACCGATATTTTATACAGTCCTCACTATCACCCATGCTAAAGGAGGCCGACACCGATATTTTATACAGTCCTCACTATCACCCATGCTAAAGGAGGCTGATACCAATATGTTATACAGTCCTCACTATCACCCATGCTAAAGGAGGCTGATACTGATATTTTATACAGTCCTCACTATCCTCCATGCTAAAGGAGGCCGATACCGATATTTTATACAGTCCTCACTATCACCCATGCTAAAGGAGGCTGACACCGATATTTTATACAGTCCTCACTATCACCCATACTAAAGGAGGCTGATACCGATATTTTATACAGTCCTCACTATCACCCATGCTAAAGGAGGCTGACACCGATATGTTATACAGTCCTCACTATCAACCATGCTAAAGGAGGCCGATACCGATATTTTATACAGTCCTCACTATTACCCATGTTAAAGGAGGCTGATACCGATATGTTATACAGTCCTCACTATCAACCATGCTAAAGGAGGCCGATACCGATATTTTATACAGCCTTCACTATTACCTATGCTAAAGGAGGCCGATACCGATATTTTATACAGTCCTCACTATCACCCATACTAAAGGAGGCTGATACCGATATTTTATACAGTCCTCACTATCACCCATGTTAAAGGAGGCTGATACCGATGTTATACAGTCCTAACTATCACCCATGCTAAAGGAGGCCGATACCGATATTTAATACAGTCTACACTATCACCCATGCTAAAGGAGGCCGATACCGATATTTTATACAGTCCTCACTATCACCCATGTTAAAGGAGGTCGATACCGATATTTTATACAGTCCTCACTATCACCCATGCTAAAGGAGGTCGATACCGATATTTTATACAGTCTTCACTATCACCCATGCTAAAGGAGACCGATACCGATATTTTATACAGTCCTCACTATCACCCATGTTAAAGGAGGCTGATACCGATATGTTATACAGTCCTAACTATCACCCATGCTAAAGGAGGCTGATACCGATATGTTATACAGTCCTCACTATCAACCATGCTAAAGGAGGCCGATACCGATATTTTATACAGCCTTCACTATTACCCATGCTAAAGGAGGCCGATACCGATATTTTATACAGTCCTCACTATCACCCATGCTAAAGGAGGCCGATTCTGATATTTTATACAGTCCTCACTATCACTCATGCTAAAGGAGGCCGATACCGATATTTTATACAGTCTTCACTATCACCCATGCTAAAGGAGGCTGATACCGTTATTTTATATAGTCCTCACTATTACCCATGCTAAAGGAGGCTGATACCGATATTTTATACAGTCCTCACTATCACCCATGTTAAAGGAGGCTGAGACCAATATTTTATACAGTCCTCACTATTACCCATGTTAAAGGAGGCTGATACCGATATTTTATTTTAGTCCTAACTATCACCCATGCTAAAGGAGGCTGATATCGATATTTTATACAGCCTTCACTATCACTAATGCTAAAGGAGGCTGCTACCAATATTTTATACAGCCTTCACTATCACTAATGCTAAAGGAAGCTTATACCGATATTTTATACAGTCTTCACTATCACCCAAGCTAAAGGAGGCCGATACCAATATTTTATACAGGCCTCACTATCACTAATGCTAAAGGAGGCCGATACCAATATTTTATACAGTCTTCACTATCACCCATGCTAAAGGAGGCTGATACCGATATTTTATTTTTGTCCTAACTATCACCCATACTAAAGGAGGCTGATACCGTTATTTTATATAGTCCTCACTATTACCCATGCTAAAGGAGGCTGATACCAATATTCTATTTTAGTCCTAACTATCACCCATGCTAAAGGAGGCTGCTACCAATATTTTATACAGCCTTCACTATCACTAATGCTAAAGGAAGCTGATACCGATATTTTATACAGTCCTCACTATTATCCATGCTAAAGAAGGCTGCTACCGATATTTTATACAGTCCTCACTATTACCAATGTTAAAGGAGGCTGATACCGATATTTTATTCAGTCCTATCACCCATGCTAAAGGAGGCTGCTACCAATATTTCATACAGTCTTCACTATCACTAATGATAAAGGAAGCTGATACCGATATTTTATACAGTCTTCACTATCACCCAAGCTAAAGGAGGCCGATACCAATATTTTATACAGGCCTCACTATCACTAATGCTAAAGGAGGCCGATACCAATATTTTATACAGTCCTCACTATCATCCATGCTAATGGAGGCCGATATCAATATTTTATACAGTCTTCACTATCACCCATGCTAAAGGAGGCTGATACCGAATCTTTTATACAGCCTTCACTATCACCCATGCTAAAGGAGGCTGATACCGTTATTTTATATAGTCCTCACAATTACCCATGCTAAAGGAGGCTGATACCGATATTTTATACAGTCCTCACTATCACCCATGTTAAAGGAGGCTGAGACCAATATTTTATACAGTCCTCACTATTACCCATGTTAAAGGAGGCTGATACCGATATTTTATTTTAGTCCTAACTATCACCCATGCTAAAGGAGGCTGATATCGATATTTTATACAGCCTTCACTATCACTAATGCTAAAGGAGGCTGCTACCAATATTTTATACAGCCTTCACTATCACTAATGCTAAAGGAAGCTTATACCGATGTTTTATACAGTCCTCACTATTACCCATGTTAAAGGAGGCTGATACCGATATTTTATTTTAGTCCTAACTATCACCCATGCTAAAGGAGGCTGATACCGTTATTTTATATAGTCCTCACTATTACCCATGCTAAAGGAGGCCGATACCGATATTTTATACAGCCTTCACTATTACCCATGCTAAAGGAGGCAGATACCGATATTTTATACAGTCTTCACTATCACCCATGCTAAAGGAGGTTGATACCGATAATTTATACAGCCCTCACTATCCCCCATGCTAAAGGAGGCTGATACCGATATTTTATACAGTCCTCACTATCACCCATGCTAAAGGAGGCTGATACTGATATTTTATACAGTCCTCACTATCCTCCATGCTAAAGGAGGCCGATACCGATATTTTATACAGTCCTCACTATCACCCATGCTAAAGGAGGCCGACACCGATATTTTATACAGTCCTCACTATCACCCATACTAAAGGAGGCTGATACCGATATTTTATACAGTCCTCACTATCACCCATGTTAAAGGAGGTCGATACCGATATTTTATACAGTCCTCACTATCACCCATGCTAAAGGAGGTCGATACCGATATTTTATACAGTTTTCACTATCACCCATGCTAAAGGAGACCGATACCGATATTTTATACAGTCCTCACTATCACCCATGTTAAAGGAGGCTGATACCGATATGTTATACAGTCCTAACTATCACCCATGCTAAAGGAGGCTGATACCGATATTTTATACAGTCCTCACTATCACCCATGTTAAAGGAGGCTGATACCGATATGTTATACAGTCCTCACTATCAACCATGCTAAAGGAGGCCGATACCAATATTTTATACAGCCTTCACTATTACCCATGCTAAAGGAGGCCGATACCGATATTTTATACAGTCCTCACTATCACCCATGCTAAAGGAGGCCGATACCGATATTTTATACAGTCCTCACTATCACTCATGCTAAAGGAGGCCGATACCGAAATTTTATACAGTCTTCACTATCACCCATGCTAAAGGAGGCTGATACCGTTATTTTATATAGTCCTCAGTATTACCCATGCTAAAGGAGGCCGATACCGATATTTTATACAGTCCTCACTATCAACCATGCTAAAGGAGGCCGATACCGATATTTTATACAGCCTTCACTATTACCTATGCTAAAGGAGGCCGATACCGATATTTTATACAGTCCTCACTATCACCCATACTAAAGGAGGCTGATACCGATATTTTATACAGTCCTCACTATCACCCATGTTAAAGGAGGCTGATACCGATGTTATACAGTCCTCACTATCACCCATGCTAAAGGAGGCCGATACCGATATTTTATACAGTCCTCACTATCACCCATGCTAAAGGAGGCCGATACCGATATTTTATACAGTCCTCACTATCACCCATGTTAAAGGAGGTCGATACCGTTATTTTATACAGTCCTCACTATCACCCATGCTAAAGGAGGCTGATACCGATATTTTATACAGTCCTCACTATCACCCATGCTAAAGGAGGCTGATACCGATATTTTATACAGTCCTCACTATCACCCATGGTAAAGGAGGCCGATACCGATATTTTATACAGTCCTCACTATCACCCATGCTAAAGGAGGCCGATACCGATATTTTATACAGTCCTCACTATCACCCATGCTAAAGGAGGCCGATACCGATATTTTATACAGTCCTCACTATCACCCATGCTAAAGGAGGCCGATACCGATATTTTATACAGTCCTCACTATCACTCATGCTAAAGGAGGCCGATACCGATATTTTATACAGTCTTCACTATCACCCATGCTAAAGGAGGCTGATACCGTTATTTTATATAGTCCTCACTATTACCCATGCTAAAGGAGGCTGATACCGATATTTTATACAGTCCTCACTATCACCCATGTTAAAGGAGGCTGAGACCAATATTTTATACAGTCCTCACTATTACCCATGTTAAAGGAGGCTGATACCGATATGTTATACAGTCCTAACTATCACCCATGCTAAAGGAGGCTGATACCGATATGTTATACAGTCCTCACTATCAACCATGCTAAAGGAGGCCGATACCGATATTTTATACAGCCTTCACTATTACCCATGCTAAAGGAGGCCGATACCGATATTTTATACAGTCCTCACTATCACCCATGCTAAAGGAGGCCGATACCGATATTTTATACAGTCCTCACTATCACTCATGCTAAAGGAGGCCGATACCGATATTTTATACAGTCCTCACTATCACCCATGTTAAAGGAGGCTGAGACCAATATTTTATACAGTCCTCACTATTACCCATGTTAAAGGAGGCTGATACCGATATGTTATACAGTCCTAACTATCACCCATGCTAAAGGAGGCTGATACCGATATGTTATACAGTCCTCACTATCAACCATGCTAAAGGAGGCCGATACCGATATTTTATACAGCCTTCACTATTACCCATGCTAAAGGAGGCCGATACCGATATTTTATACAGTCCTCACTATCACCCATGCTAAAGGAGGCCGATACCGATATTTTATACAGTCCTCACTATCACTCATGCTAAAGGAGGCCGATACCGATATTTTATACAGTCTTCACTATCACCCATGCTAAAGGAGGCTGATACCGTTATTTTATATAGTCCTCAGTATTACCCATGCTAAAGGAGGCCGATACCGTTATTTTATACAGTCCTCACTATCACCCATGCTAAAGGAGGCTGATACCGATATTTTATACAGTCCTCACTATCACCCATGCTAAAGGAGGCTGATACCGATATTTTATACAGTCCTCACTATCACCCATGGTAAAGGAGGCCGATACCGATATTTTATACAGTCCTCACTATCACCCATGCTAAAGGAGGCCGATACCGATATTTTATACAGTCCTCACTATCACCCATGCTAAAGGAGGCCGATACCGATATTTTATACAGTCCTCACTATCACCCATGCTAAAGGAGGCCGATACCGATATTTTATACAGTCCTCACTATCACTCATGCTAAAGGAGGCCGATACCGATATTTTATACAGTCTTCACTATCACCCATGCTAAAGGAGGCTGATACCGATATGTTATACAGTCCTCACTATCAACCATGCTAAAGGAGGCCGATACCGATATTTTATACAGCCTTCACTATTACCCATGCTAAAGGAGGCCGATACCGATATTTTATACAGTCCTCACTATCACCCATGCTAAAGGAGGCCGATTCTGATATTTTATACAGTCCTTACTATCACTCATGCTAAAGGAGGCCGATACCGATATTTTATACAGTCTTCACTATCACCCATGCTAAAGGAGGCTGATACCGTTATTTTATATAGTCCTCACTATTACCCATGCTAAAGGAGGCTGATACCGATATTTTATACAGTCCTCACTATCACCCATGTTAAAGGAGGCTGAGACCAATATTTTATACAGTCCTCACTATTACCCATGTTAAAGGAGGCTGATACCGATATTTTATTTTAGTCCTAACTATCACCCATGCTAAAGGAGGCTGATATCGATATTTTATACAGCCTTCACTATCACTAATGCTAAAGGAGGCTGCTACCAATATTTTATACAGCCTTCACTATCACTAATGCTAAAGGAAGCTTATACCGATATTTTATACAGTCTTCACTATCACCCAAGCTAAAGGAGGCCGATACCAATATTTTATACAGGCCTCACTATCACTAATGCTAAAGGAGGCCGATACCAATATTTTATACAGTCTTCACTATCACCCATGCTAAAGGAGGCTGATACCGATATTTTATTTTTGTCCTAACTATCACCCATACTAAAGGAGGCTGATACCGTTATTTTATATAGTCCTCACTATTACCCATGCTAAAGGAGGCTGATACCAATATTCTATTTTAGTCCTAACTATCACCCATGCTAAAGGAGGCTGCTACCAATATTTTATACAGCCTTCACTATCACTAATGCTAAAGGAAGCTGATACCGATATTTTATACAGTCCTCACTATTATCCATGCTAAAGAAGGCTGCTACCGATATTTTATACAGTCCTCACTATTACCAATGTTAAAGGAGGCTGATACCGATATTTTATTCAGTCCTATCACCCATGCTAAAGGAGGCTGCTACCAATATTTCATACAGTCATCACTATCACTAATGATAAAGGAAGCTGATACCGATATTTTATACAGTCTTCACTATCACCCAAGCTAAAGGAGGCCGATACCAATATTTTATACAGGCCTCACTATCACTAATGCTAAAGGAGGCCGATACCAATATTTTATACAGTCCTCACTATCATCCATGCTAATGGAGGCCGATATCAATATTTTATACAGTCTTCACTATCACCCATGCTAAAGGAGGCTGATACCGAATCTTTTATACAGCCTTCACTATCACCCATGCTAAAGGAGGCTGATACCGTTATTTTATATAGTCCTCACAATTACCCATGCTAAAGGAGGCTGATACCGATATTTTATACAGTCCTCACTATCACCCATGTTAAAGGAGGCTGAGACCAATATTTTATACAGTCCTCACTATTACCCATGTTAAAGGAGGCTGATACCGATATTTTATTTTAGTCCTAACTATCACCCATGCTAAAGGAGGCTGATATCGATATTTTATACAGCCTTCACTATCACTAATGCTAAAGGAGGCTGCTACCAATATTTTATACAGCCTTCACTATCACTAATGCTAAAGGAAGCTTATACCGATGTTTTATACAGTCCTCACTATTACCCATGTTAAAGGAGGCTGATACCGATATTTTATTTTAGTCCTAACTATCACCCATGCTAAAGGAGGCTGATACCGTTATTTTATATAGTCCTCACTATTACCCATGCTAAAGGAGGCCGATACCGATATTTTATACAGCATTCACTATTACCCATGCTAAAGGAGGCAGATACCGATATTTTATACAGTCTTCACTATCACCCATGCTAAAGGAGGTTGATACCGATAATTTATACAGCCCTCACTATCACCCATACTAAAGGAGGCTGATACCGATATTTTATACAGTCCTCACTATCACCCATGTTAAAGGAGGTCGATACCGATATTTTATACAGTCCTCACTATCACCCATGCTAAAGGAGGTCGATACCGATATTTTATACAGTTTTCACTATCACCCATGCTAAAGGAGACCGATACCGATATTTTATACAGTCCTCACTATCACCCATGTTAAAGGAGGCTGATACCGATATGTTATACAGTCCTAACTATCACCCATGCTAAAGGAGGCTGATACCGATATTTTATACAGTCCTCACTATCACCCATGTTAAAGGAGGCTGATACCGATATGTTATACAGTCCTCACTATCAACCATGCTAAAGGAGGCCGATACCGATATTTTATACAGCCTTCACTATTACCCATGCTAAAGGAGGCCGATACCGATATTTTATACAGTCCTCACTATCACCCATGCTAAAGGAGGCCGATACCGATATTTTATACAGTCCTCACTATCACTCATGCTAAAGGAGGCCGATACCGATATTTTATACAGTCTTCACTATCACCCATGCTAAAGGAGGCTGATACCGTTATTTTATATAGTCCTCAGTATTACCCATGCTAAAGGAGGCCGATACCGATATTTTATACAGTCCTCACTATCAACCATGCTAAAGGAGGCCGATACCGATATTTTATACAGCCTTCACTATTACCTATGCTAAAGGAGGCCGATACCGATATTTTATACAGTCCTCACTATCACCCATACTAAAGGAGGCTGATACCGATATTTTATACAGTCCTCACTATCACCCATGTTAAAGGAGGCTGATACCGATGTTATACAGTCCTAACTATCACCCATGCTAAAGGAGGCCGATACCGATATTTAATACAGTCTTCACTATCACCCATGCTAAAGGAGGCCGATACCGATATTTTATACAGTCCTCACTATCACCCATGCTAAAGGAGGCCGATACCGATATTTTATACAGTCCTCACTATCACCCATGCTAAAGGAGGCCGATACCGATATTTTATATAGTCCTCACTATCACCCATGTTAAAGGAGGTCGATACCGTTATTTTATACAGTCCTCACTATCACCCATGCTAAAGGAGGCTGATACCGATATTTTATACAGTCCTCACTATCACCCATGCTAAAGGAGGCTGATACCGATATTTTATACAGTCCTCACTATCACCCATGGTAAAGGAGGCCGATACCGATATTTTATACAGTCCTCACTATCACCCATGCTAAAGGAGGCCGATACCGATATTTTATACAGTCCTCACTATCACCCATGCTAAAGGAGGCCGATACCGATATTTTATACAGTCCTCACTATCACCCATGCTAAAGGAGGCCGATACCGATATTTTATACAGTCCTCACTATCACTCATGCTAAAGGAGGCCGATACCGATATTTTATACAGTCTTCACTATCACCCATGCTAAAGGAGGCTGATACCGTTATTTTATATAGTCCTCACTATTACCCATGCTAAAGGAGGCTGATACCGATATTTTATACAGTCCTCACTATCACCCATGTTAAAGGAGGCTGAGACCAATATTTTATACAGTCCTCACTATTACCCATGTTAAAGGAGGCTGATACCGATATTTTATTTTAGTCCTAACTATCACCCATGCTAAAGGAGGCTGATATCGATATTTTATACAGCCTTCACTATCACTAATGCTAAAGGAGGCTGCTACCAATATTTTATACAGCCTTCGCTATCACTAATGCTAAAGGAAGCTGATACCGATGTTTTATACAGTCCTTACTATTACCCATGTTAAAGGAGGCTGATACCGATATTTTATTTTAGTCCTAACTATCACCCATGCTAAAGGAGGCTGATACCGTTATTTTATATAGTCCTCACTATTACCCATGCTAAAGGAGGCTGATACCAATATTCTATTTTAGTCCTAACTATCACCCATGCTAAAGGAGGCTGCTACCAATATTTTATACAGCCTTCACTATCACTAATGCTAAAGGAAGCTGATACCGATATTTTATAGTCCTCACTATTATCCATGGTAATGGAGGCTGATACCAATATTTTATACAGTCCTCACTATCACCCATGCTAAAGGAGGCCGATACCGATATTTTATACAGCCTTCACTATCACCCATGCTAAAGGAGACTGATACCAATATTTGATACAGTCCTCACTATCACCCATGCTAAAGGAGGCTGATTCCGTTATTTTATACAGTTCTCACTATTACCCATGAAAAAGGAGGCTGATACCGATATTTTATACAGTCCTCACTATTACCCATGTTAATGGAGGATGATACCGATAGTTTATTTTAGTCCTAACTATCACCCATGCTAAAGGAGGCTGCTACCGATATTTTATACAGCCTTCACTATCACTAATGCTAAAGGAAGCTGATACTGATTTTATACAGTCCTCACTATTATCCATGGTAAAGGAGGCTGATACTGATATTTTATACAGTCACTATTATCCATGCTAAAGGAGGCTGATACCGATATTCTATACAGTCCTCACTATCACTAATGCTAAAGGAAGCTGATACCGATATTTTATAGTCCTCACTATTATCCATGGTAATGGAGGCTGATACCAATATTCTATTTTAGTCCTAACTATCACCCATGCTAAAGGAGGCTGCTACCAATATTTTATACAGCCTTCACTATCACTAATGCTAAAGGAAGCTGATACCGATATTTTATAGTCCTCACTATTATCCATGGTAATGGAGGCTGATACCAATATTTTATACAGTCCTCACTATCACCCATGCTAAAGGAGGCCGATACCGATATTTTATACAGCCTTCACTATCACCCATGCTAAAGGAGACTGATACCAATATTTGATACAGTCCTCACTATCACCCATGCTAAAGGAGGCTGATTCCGTTATTTTATACAGTCCTCACTATTACCCATGCTAAAGGAGGCTGATACCGATATTTTATACAGTCCTCACTATTACCCATGTTAATGGAGGATGATACCGATAGTTTATTTTAGTCCTAACTATCACCCATGCTAAAGGAGGCTGCTACCGATATTTTATACAGCCTTCACTATCACTAATGCTAAAGGAAGCTGATACTGATTTTATACAGTCCTCACCATTATCCATGGTAAAGGAGGCTGATACTGATATTTTATACAGTCCTCACTATTATCCATGCTAAAGGAGGCTGATACCGATATTTTATACAGTCCTCACTATTATCCATGCTAAAGGAGGCTGATACCGATATTCTATACAGTCCTCACTATTATCCATGCTAAAGGAGGCTGATACCGATATTTTATACAGCCTTCACTATCACCCATGCTAAAGGAGGCCGATACCGATATTTTATACAGTCCTCACTATCACCCATGCTAAAGGAGGCCGATACCGATATTTTATACAGTCCTCACTATCACCCATGCTAAAGGAGGCCGATACCGATATTTTATACAGTCCTCACTATCACCCATGTTAAAGGAGGTCGATACCGTTATTTTATACAGTCCTCACTATCACCCATGCTAAAGGAGGCTGATACCGATATTTTATACAGTCCTCACTATCACCCATGCTAAAGGAGGCTGATACCGATATTTTATACAGTCCTCACTATCACCCATGGTAAAGGAAGCCGATACCGATATTTTATACAGTCCTCACTATCACCCATGCTAAAGGAGGCCGATACCGATATTTTATACAGTCCTCACTATCACCCATGCTAAAGGAGGCCGATACCGATATTTTATACAGTCCTCACTATCACCCATGCTAAAGGAGGCCGATACCGATATTTTATACAGTCCTCACTATCACTCATGCTAAAGGAGGCCGATACCGATATTTTATACAGTCTTCACTATCACCCATGCTAAAGGAGGCTGATACCGTTATTTTATATAGTCCTCACTATTACCCATGCTAAAGGAGGCTGATACCGATATTTTATACAGTCCTCACTATCACCCATGTTAAAGGAGGCTGAGACCAATATTTTATACAGTCCTCACTATTACCCATGTTAAAGGAGGCTGATACCGATATTTTATTTTAGTCCTAACTATCACCCATGCTAAAGGAGGCTGATATCGATATTTTATACAGCCTTCACTATCACTAATGCTAAAGGAGGCTGCTACCAATATTTTATACAGCCTTCGCTATCACTAATGCTAAAGGAAGCTGATACCGATGTTTTATACAGTCCTTACTATTACCCATGTTAAAGGAGGCTGATACAGATATTTTATTTTAGTCCTAACTATCACCCATGCTAAAGGAGGCTGATACCGTTATTTTATATAGTCCTCACTATTACCCATGCTAAAGGAGGCTGATACCAATATTCTATTTTAGTCCTAACTATCACCCATGCTAAAGGAGGCTGCTACCAATATTTTATACAGCCTTCACTATCACTAATGCTAAAGGAAGCTGATACCGATATTTTATAGTCCTCACTATTATCCATGGTAATGGAGGCTGATACCAATATTTTATACAGTCCTCACTATCACCCATGCTAAAGGAGACTGATACCAATATTTGATACAGTCCTCACTATCACCCATGCTAAAGGAGGCTGATTCCGTTATTTTATACAGTTCTCACTATTACCCATGAAAAAGGAGGCTGATACCGATATTTTATACAGTCCTCACTATTACCCATGTTAATGGAGGATGATACCGATAGTTTATTTTAGTCCTAACTATCACCCATGCTAAAGGAGGCTGCTACCGATATTTTATACAGCCTTCACTATCACTAATGCTAAAGGAAGCTGATACTGATTTTATACAGTCCTCACTATTATCCATGGTAAAGGAGGCTGATACTGATATTTTATACAGTCCTCACTATTATCCATGCTAAAGGAGGCTGATACCGATATTCTATACAGTCCTCACTATCACTAATGCTAAAGGAAGCTGATACCGATATTTTATAGTCCTCACTATTATCTATGGTAATGGAGGCTGATACCAATATTCTATTTTAGTCCTAACTATCACCCATGCTAAAGGAGGCTGCTACCAATATTTTATACAGCCTTCACTATCACTAATGCTAAAGGAAGCTGATACCGATATTTTATAGTCCTCACTATTATCCATGGTAATGGAGGCTGATACCAATATTTTATACAGTCCTCACTATCACCCATGCTAAAGGAGGCCGATACCGATATTTTATACAGCCTTCACTATCACCCATGCTAAAGGAGACTGATACCAATATTTGATACAGTCCTCACTATCACCCATGCTAAAGGAGGCTGATTCCGTTATTTTATACAGTCCTCACTATTACCCATGCTAAAGGAGGCTGATACCGATATTTTATACAGTCCTCACTATTACCCATGTTAATGGAGGATGATACCGATAGTTTATTTTAGTCCTAACTATCACCCATGCTAAAGGAGACTGATATCGATATTTTATACAGCCTTCACTATCACTAATGCTAAAGGAAGCTGATACCGATATTTTATACAGTCCTCACTATTAGCCATGCTAAAGAAGGCTGCTACCGATATTTTATACAGTCCTCACTATTACCAATGTTAAAGGAGGCTGATACCGATATTTTATTCAGTCCTATCACCCATGCTAAAGGAGGCCGATATCAATATTTTATACAGTCTTCACTATCACCCATGCTAAAGGAGGCTGATATCGATATTTTATACAGCCTTCACTATCACTAATGCTAAAGGAGGCTGCTACCAATATTTTATACAGCCTTCACTATCACTAATGCTAAAGGAAGCTTATACCGATGTTTTATACAGTCCTCACTATCACCCATGCTAAAGGAGGCTGATACCGATATTTTATTTTAGTCCTATCACCCATGCTAAAGGAGGCTGATACCGTTATTTTATATAGTCCTCACTATTACCCATGCTAAAGGAGGCTGATACCGATATTTTATACAGTCCTCACTATCAACCATGCTAAAGGAGGCCGATACCGATATTTTATACAGCCTTCACTATTACCTATGCTAAAGGAGGCCGATACCGATATTTTATACAGTCCTCACTATCACCCATACTAAAAGAGGCTGATACCGATATTTTATACAGTCCTCACTATCACCAATGTTAAAGGAGGCTGATACCGATGTTATACAGTCCTAACTATCACCCATGCTAAAGGAGGCCGATACCGATATTTAATACAGTCCTAACTATCACCCATGCTAAAGGAGGCCGATACCGATATTTAATACAGTCTTCACTATCACCCATGCTAAAGGAGGCCGATACCGATATTTTATACAGTCCTCACTATCACCCATGCTAAAGGAGGCCGATACCGATATTTTATACAGTCCTCACTATCACCCATGCTAAAGGAGGCCGACACCGATATTTTATACAGTCCTCACTATCACCCATGCTAAAGGAGGCTGATACCAATATGTTATACAGTCCTCACTATCACCCATGCTAAAGGAGGCTGATACCGATATTTTATACAGTCCTCACTATCCTCCATGCTAAAGGAGGCCGATACCGATATTTTATACAGTCCTCACTATCACCCATGCTAAAGGAGGCCGACACCGATATTTTATACAGTCCTCACTATCACCCATACTAAAGGAGGCTGATACCGATATTTTATACAGTCCTCACTATCACCCATGTTAAAGGAGGTCGATACCGTTATTTTATACAGTCCTCACTATCACCCATGCTAAAGGAGGCTGATACCAATATTTTATACAGTCCTCACTATCACCCATGCTAAAGGAGGCTGATACTGATATTTTATACAGTCCTCACTATCACCCATGTTAAAGGAGGCTGATACCGATATGTTATACAGTCCTATCACCCATGCTAAAGGAGGCCGATACCGATATTTTATACAGTCTTCACTATCACCCATGGTAAAGGAGGCCGATACCGATATTTTATACAGTCCTCACTATCACCCATGCTAAAGGAGGCCGATACCGATATTTTATACAGTCCTCACTATCACCCATGCTAAAGGAGGCCGATACCGATATTTTATACAGTCCTCACTATCACCCATGCTAAAGGAGGCCGATACCGATATTTTATACAGTCCTCACTATCACTCATGGTAAAGGAGGCCGATACCGATATTTTATACAGTCCTCACTATCCTCCATGCTAAAGGAGGCCGATACCGATATTTTATACAGTCCTCACTATCACCCATGCTAAAGGAGGCCGACACCGATATTTTATACAGTCCTCACTATCACCCATACTAAAGGAGGCTGATACCGATATTTTATACAGTCCTCACTATCACCCATGTTAAAGGAGGTCGATACCGTTATTTTATACAGTCCTCACTATCACCCATGCTAAAGGAGGCTGATACCAATATTTTATACAGTCCTCACTATCACCCATGCTAAAGGAGGCTGATACTGATATTTTATACAGTCCTCACTATCACCCATGTTAAAGGAGGCTGATACCGATATGTTATACAGTCCTATCACCCATGCTAAAGGAGGCCGATACCGATATTTTATACAGTCTTCACTATCACCCATGGTAAAGGAGGCCGATACCGATATTTTATACAGTCCTCACTATCACCCATGCTAAAGGAGGCCGATACCGATATTTTATACAGTCCTCACTATCACCCATGCTAAAGGAGGCCGATACCGATATTTTATACAGTCCTCACTATCACCCATGCTAAAGGAGGCCGATACCGATATTTTATACAGTCCTCACTATCACTCATGGTAAAGGAGGCCGATACCGATATTTTATACAGTCTTCACTATCACCCATGCTAAAGGAGGCTGATACCGTTATTTTATATAGTCCTCACTATTACCCATGCTAAAGGAGGCTGATACCGATATTTTATACAGTCCTCACTATCACCCATGTTAAAGGAGGCTGAGACCAATATTTTATACAGTCCTCACTATTACCCATGTTAAAGGAGGCTGATACCAATATTTTATTTTAGTCCTAACTATCACCCATGCTAAAGGAGGCTGATATCGATATTTTATACAGCCTTCGCTATCACTAATGCTAAAGGAAGCTGATACCGATGTTTTATACAGTCCTTACTATTACCCATGTTAAAGGAGGCTGATACCGATATTTTATTTTAGTCCTAACTATCACCCATGCTAAAGGAGGCTGATACCGTTATTTTATATAGTCCTCACTATTACCCATGCTAAAGGAGGCTGATACCAATATTCTATTTTAGTCCTAACTATCACCCATGCTAAAGGAGGCTGCTACCAATATTTTATACAGCCTTCACTATCACTAATGCTAAAGGAAGCTGATACCGATATTTTATAGTCCTCACTATTATCCATGGTAATGGAGGCTGATACCAATATTTTATACAGTCCTCACTATCACCCATGCTAAAGGAGGCCGATACCGATATTTTATACAGCCTTCACTATCACCCATGCTAAAGGAGACTGATACCAATATTTGATACAGTCCTCACTATCACCCATGCTAAAGGAGGCTGATTCCGTTATTTTATATAGTCCTCACTATTACCCATGAAAAAGGAGGCTGATACCGATATTTTATACAGTCCTCACTATTACCCATGTTAATGGAGGATGATACCGATAGTTTATTTTAGTCCTAACTATCACCCATGCTAAAGGAGGCTGCTACCGATATTTTATACAGCCTTCACTATCACTAATGCTAAAGGAAGCTGATACTGATTTTATACAGTCCTCACTATTATCCATGGTAAAGGAGGCTGATACTGATATTTTATACAGTCCTCACTATTATCCATGCTAAAGGAGGCTGATACCGATATTCTATACAGTCCTCACTATTATCCATGCTAAAGGAGGCTGATACCGATATTTTATACAGCCTTCACTATCACTAATGCTAAAGGAAGCTGATACCGATATTTTATACAGTCCTCACTAATATCCATGCTAAAGGAGGCTGATACCGATATTCTATACAGTCCTCACTATTACCCATGTTAAAGGAGGCTGATACTGATATTTTATTCAGTCCTAACTATCACCCATGCTAAAGGAGGCTGTTACCAATATTTTATACAGCCTTCACTATCACTAATGCTAAAGGAAGCTGATACCGATATTTTATACAGTCCTCACTATTAGCCATGCTAAAGAAGGCTGCTACCGATATTTTATACAGTCCTCACTATTACCAATGTTAAAGGAGGCTGATACCGATATTTTATTCAGTCCTATCACCCATGCTAAAGGAGGCTGCTACCAATATTTCATACAGTCTTCACTATCACTAATGCTAAAGGAAGCTGATACCGATATTTTATACAGTCTTCACTATCACCCAAGCTAAAGGAGGCCGATACCAATATTTTATACAGGCCTCACTATCACTAATGCTATAGGAGGCCAATACCAATATTTTATACAGTCTTCACTATCACCCAAGCTAAAGGAGGCTGATACCGTTATTTTATATAGTCCTCACTATTACCCATGCTAAAGGAGGCTGATACCAATATTCTATTTTAGTCCTAACTATCACCCATGCTAAAGGAGGCTGCTACCAATATTTTATACAGCCTTCACTATCACTAATGCTAAAGGAAGCTGATACCGATATTTTATAGTCCTCACTATTATCCATGGTAATGGAGGCTGATACCAATATTTTATACAGTCCTCACTATCACCCATGCTAAAGGAGGCCGATACCGATATTTTTTACAGCCTTCACTATCACCCATGCTAAAGGAGACTGATACCAATATTTGATACAGTCCTCACTATCACCCATGCTAAAGGAGGCTGATTCCGTTATTTTATACAGTCCTCACTATTACCCATGCTAAAGGAGGCTGATACCGATATTTTATACAGTCCTCACTATTACCCATGTTAATGGAGGATGATACCGATAGTTTATTTTAGTCCTAACTATCACCCATGCTAAAGGAGGCTGCTACCGATATTTTATACAGCCTTCACTATCACTAATGCTAAAGGAAGCTGATACTGATTTTATACAGTCCTCACTATTATCCATGGTAAAGGAGGCTGATACTGATATTTTATACAGTCCTCACTATTATCCATGCTAAAGGAGGCTGATACCGATATTTTATACAGTCCTCACTATTATCCATGCTAAAGGAGGCTGATACCGATATTCTATATAGTCCTCACTATTATCCATGCTAAAGGAGGCTGATACCGATATTTTATACAGCCTTCACTATCACTAATGCTAAAGGAAGCTGATACCGATATTTTATACAGTCCTCACTATCACCCATGCTAAAGGAGGCTGATATCGTTATTTTATACAGTCCTCACTATCACCCATGTTAAAGGAGGCTGATACCAATATGTTATACAGTCCTCACTATCAACCATGCTAAAGGAGGCCGATACCGATATTTTATTTTAGTCCTAACTATCACCCATGCTAAAGGAGGCTGATACCGTTATTTTATATAGTCCTCACTATTACCCATGCTAAAGGAGGCAGATACCGATATTTTATACAGTCCTCACTATCAACCATGCTAAAGGAGGCCGATACCGATATTTTATACAGCCTTCACTATTACCTATGCTAAAGGAGGCCGATACCGATATTTTATACAGTCCTCACTATCACCCATACTAAAGGAGGCTGATACCGATATTTTATACAGTCCTCACTATCACCCATGTTAAAGGAGGCTGATACCGATGTTATACAGTCCTAACTATCACCCATGCTAAAGGAGGCCGATACCGATATTTAATACAGTCTTCACTATCACCCATGCTAAAGGAGGCCGATACCGATATTTTATACAGTCCTCACTATCACCCATGCTAAAGGAGGCCGATACCGATATTTTATACAGTCCTCACTATCCTCCATGCTAAAGGAGGCCGATACCGATATTTTATACAGTCCTCACTATCACCCATGCTAAAGGAGGCCGACACCGATATTTTATACAGTCCTCACTATCACCCATGCTAAAGGAGGCTGATACCAATATGTTATACAGTCCTCACTATCACCCATGCTAAAGGAGGCTGATACCGATATTTTATACAGTCCTCACTATCCTCCATGCTAAAGGAGGCCGATACCGATATTTTATACAGTCCTCACTATCACCCATACTAAAGGAGGCTGATACCGATATTTTATACAGTCCTCACTATCACCCATGTTAAAGGAGGTCGATACCGATATTTTATACAGTCCTCACTATCACCCATGCTAAAGGAGGCTGATACCGATATTTTATACAGTCCTCACTATCACCCATGCTAAAGGAGGCTGATACTGATATTTTATTCAGTCCTAACTATCACCCATTCTAAAGGAGGCTGTTACCAATATTTTATACAGCCTTCACTATCACTAATGCTAAAGGAAGCTGATACCGATATTTTATACAGTCCTCACTATCACCCATGCTAAAGGAGGCTGATACCGTTATTTTATACAGTCCTCACTATCACCCATGTTAAAGGAGGCTGATACCAATATGTTATACAGTCATCACTATCAACCATGCTAAAGGAGGCCGATACCGATATTTTATTTTAGTCCTAACTATCACCCATGCTAAAGGAGGCTGATATCGATATGTTATACAGCCTTCACTATCACCCATGCTAAAGGAGGCCGATACCGATATTTTATACAGTCCTCACTATCACCCATACTAAAGGAGGCTGATACCGATATTTTATACAGTCCTCACTATCACCCATGTTAAAGGAGGCTGATACCGATGTTATACAGTCCTAACTATCACCCATGCTAAAGGAGGCCGATACCGATATTTAATACAGTCTTCACTATCACCCATGCTAAAGGAGGCCGATACCGATATTTTATACAGTCCTCACTATCACCCATGCTAAAGGAGGCCGATACCGATATTTTATACAGTCCTCACTATCCTCCATGCTAAAGGAGGCCGATACCGATATTTTATACAGTCCTCACTATCACCCATGCTAAAGGAGGCCGACACCGATATTTTATACAGTCCTCACTATCACCCATGCTAAAGGAGGCTGATACCAATATGTTATACAGTCCTCACTATCACCCATGCTAAAGGAGGCTGATACCGATATTTTATACAGTCCTCACTATCCTCCATGCTAAAGGAGGCCGATACCGATATTTTATACAGTCCTCACTATCACCCATACTAAAGGAGGCTGATACCGATATTTTATACAGTCCTCACTATCACCCATGTTAAAGGAGGTCGATACCGATATTTTATACAGTCCTCACTATCACCCATGCTAAAGGAGGCTGATACCGATATTTTATACAGTCCTCACTATCACCCATGCTAAAGGAGGCTGATACCGATATTTTATACAGTCCTCACTATCACCCATGTTAAAGGAGGCTGATACCGATATGTTATACAGTCCTATCACCCATGCTAAAAGAGGCCGATACCGATATTTTATACAGTCTTCACTATCACCCATGGTAATGGAGGCCGATACCGATATTTTATACAGTCCTCACTATCACCCATGCTAAAGGAGGCCGATACCGATATTTTATACAGTCCTCACTATCACCCATGCTAAAGGAGGCCGATACCGATATTTTATACAGTCCTCACTATCACCCATGCTAAAGGAGGCCGATACCGATATTTTATACAGTCCTCACTATCACTCATGCTAAAGGAGGCCGATACCGATATTTTATACAGTCTTCACTATCACCCATGCTAAAGGAGGCTGATACCGTTATTTTATATAGTCCTCACTATTACCCATGCTAAAGGAGGCTGATACCGATATTTTATACAGTCCTCACTATCACCCATGTTAAAGGAGGCTGAGACCAATATTTTATACAGTCCTCACTATTACCCATGTTAAAGGAGGCTGATACCGATATTTTATTTTAGTCCTAACTATCACCCATGCTAAAGGAGGCTGATATCGATATTTTATACAGCCTTCACTATCACTAATGCTAAAGGAGGCTGCTACCAATATTTTATACAGCCTTCGCTATCACTAATGCTAAAGGAAGCTGATACCGATGTTTTATACAGTCCTTACTATTACCCATGTTAAAGGAGGCTGATACCGATATTTTATTTTAGTCCTAACTATCACCCATGCTAAAGGAGGCTGATACCGTTATTTTATATAGTCCTCACTATTACCCATGCTAAAGGAGGCTGATACCAATATTCTATTTTAGTCCTAACTATCACCCATGCTAAAGGAGGCTGCTACCAATATTTTATACAGCCTTCACTATCACTAATGCTAAAGGAAGCTGATACCGATATTTTATAGTCCTCACTATTATCCATGGTAATGGAGGCTGATACCAATATTTTATACAGTCCTCACTATCACCCATGCTAAAGGAGGCCGATACCGATATTTTATACAGCCTTCACTATCACCCATGCTAAAGGAGACTGATACCAATATTTGATACAGTCCTCACTATCACCCATGCTAAAGGAGGCTGATTCCGTTATTTTATACAGTCCTCACTATTACCCATGAAAAAGGAGGCTGATACCGATATTTTATACAGTCCTCACTATTACCCATGTTAATGGAGGATGATACCGATAGTTTATTTTAGTCCTAACTATCACACATGCTAAAGGAGGCTGCTACCGATATTTTATACAGCCCTCACTATCACTAATGCTAAAGGAAGCTGATACTGATTTTATACAGTCCTCACTATTATCCATGGTAAAGGAGGCTGATACTGATATTTTATACAGTCCTCACTATTATCCATGCTAAAGGAGGCTGATACCGATATTTTATACAGTCCTCACTATTATCCATGCTAAAGGAGGCTGATACCGATATTCTATACAGTCCTCACTATTATCCATGCTAAAGGAGGCTGATACCGATATTTTATACAGCCATCACTATCACTAATGCTAAAGGAAGCTGATACCGATATTTTATACAGTCCTCACTAATATCCATGCTAAAGGAGGCTGATACTGATATTTTATTCAGTCCTAACTATCACCCATGCTAAAGAAGGCTGCTACCGATATTTTATACAGTCCTCACTATTACCAATGTTAAAGGAGGCTGATACCGATATTTTATTCAGTCCTATCACCCATGCTAAAGGAGGCTGCTACCAATATTTCATACAGTCTTCACTATCACTAATGCTAAAGGAAGCTGATACCGATATTTTATACAGTCTTCACTATCACCCAAGCTAAAGGAGGCCGATACCAATATTTTATACAGGCCTCACTATCACTAATGCTATAGGAGGCCAATACCAATATTTTATACAGTCTTCACTATCACCCATGCTAAATGAGGCTGATACCGATATTTTATTCAGTCCTATCACCCATGCTAAAGGAGGCTGCTACCAATATTTCATACAGTCTTCACTATCACTAATGCTAAAGGAGGCCGATACCAATATTTTATACAGTCCTCACTATCACCCATGCTAAAGGAGGCTGATACCGATATTTTATACAGCCTTCACTATCACCCATGCTAAAGGAGGCTGATACCGATATTTTATACAGCCTTCACTATCACCCATGCTAAAGGAGACTGATACCAATATTTGATACAGTCCTCACTATCACCCATGCTAAAGGAGGCTGATACCGTTATTTTATATAGTCCTCACTATTACCAATGTTAAAGGAGGCTGATACCGATATTTTATTCAGTCCTATCACCCATGCTAAAGGAGGCTGCTACCAATATTTCATACAGTCTTCAGTATCACTAATGATAAAGGAAGCTGATACCGATATTTTATACAGTCTTCACTATCACCCAAGCTAAAGGAGGCCGATACCAATATTTTATACAGGCCTCACTATCACTAATGCTAAAGGAGGCCGATACCAATATTTTATACAGTCCTCACTATCATCCATGCTAAAGGAGGCCGATATCAATATTTTATACAGTCTTCACTATCATCCATGCTAAAGGAGGCTGATACCGATATTTTATACAGCCTTCACTATCACCCATGCTAAAGGAGACTGATACCAATATTTGATACAGTCCTCACTATCACCCATGCTAAAGGAGGCTGATACCGTTATTTTATATAGTCCTCACTATTACCCATGCTAAAGGAGGCTGATACCGTTATTTTATAAAGTCCTCACTATTACCCATGCTAAAGGAGGCTGATACCGATATTTGATACAGTCCTCACTATCACCCATGTTAAAGGAGGCTGAGACCAATATTTTATACAGTCCTCACTATTACCCATGTTAAAGGAGGCTGATACCGATATTTTATTTTAGTCCTAACTATCACCCATGCTAAAGGAGGCTGATACCGTTATTTTATATAGTCCTCACTATTACCCATGCTAAAGGAGGCCAATACCGATATTTTATACAGCCTTCACTATTACCCATGCTAAAGGAGGCAGATAGCGATATTTTATACAGTCTTCACTATCACCCATGCTAAAGGAGGTTGATACCGATAATTTATACAGCCCTCACTATCCCCCATGCTAAAGGAGGCTGATACCGATATTTTATACAGTCCTCACTATCACCCATGCTAAAGGAGGCTGATACCGATATTTTATACAGTCCTCACTATCACCCATGTTAAAGGAGGCTGATACCGATATGTTATACAGTCCTATCACCCATGCTAAAGGAGGCCGATACCGATATTTTATGCAGTCTTCACTATCACCCATGGTAAAGGAGGCCGATACCGATATTTTATACAGTCCTCACTATCACCCATGCTAAAGGAGGCCGATACCGATATTTTATACAGTCTTCACTATCACCCATGCTAAAGGAGGCCGATACCGATATTTTATACAGTCTTCACTATCACCAATGCTAAAGGAGGCTGATACCGATATTTTATACAGTCCTCACTATCACCCATGTTAAAGGAGGCTGAGACCAATATTTTATACAGTCCTCACTATTACCCATGTTAAAGGAGGCTGATACCGATATTTTATTTTAGTCCTAACTATCACCCATGCTAAAGGAGGCTGATATCGATATTTTATACAGCCTTCACTATCACTAATGCTAAAGGAGGCTGCTACCAATATTTTATACAGCCTTCGCTATCACTAATGCTAAAGGAAGCTGATACCGATGTTTTATACAGTCCTTACTATTACCCATGTTAAAGGAGGCTGATACCGATATTTTATTTTAGTCCTAACTATCACCCATGCTAAAGGAGGCTGATACCGTTATTTTATATAGTCCTCATTATTACCCATGCTAAAGGAGGCTGATACCAATATTCTATTTTAGTCCTAACTATCACCCATGCTAAAGGACGCTGCTACCAATATTTTATACAGCCTTCACTATCACTAATGCTAAAGGAAGCTGATACCGATATTTTATAGTCCTCACTATTATCCATGGTAATGGAGGCTGATACCGATATTTTATACAGTCCTCACTATCCCCCATGCTAAAGGAGGCCGATACCGATATTTTATACAGCCTTCACTATCACCCATGCTAAAGGAGACTGATACCAATATTTGATACAGTCCTCACTATCACCCATGCTAAAGGAGGCTGATTCCGTTATTTTATACAGTCCTCACTATTACCCATGCTAAAGGAGGCTGATACCGATATTTTATACAGTCCTCACTATTACCCATGTTAATGGAGGCTGTTACCAATATTTTATACAGCCTTCACTATCACTAATGCTAAAGGAAGCTGATACCGATATTTTATACAGTCCTCACTATTAGCCATGCTAAAGAAGGCTGCTACCGATATTTTATACAGTCCTCACTATTACCAATGTTAAAGGAGGCTGATACCGATATTTTATTCAGTCCTATCACCCATGCTAAAGGAGGGTGCTACCAATATTTCATACAGTCTTCACTATCACTAATGCTAAAGGAAGCTGATACCGATATTTTATACAGTCTTCACTATCACCCAAGCTAAAGGAGGCCGATACCAATATTTTATACAGGCCTCACTATCACTAATGCTATAGGAGGCCGATACCAATATTTTATACAGTCTTCACTATCACCCATGCTAAAGGAGGCTGATACCGATATTTTATACAGCCTTCACTATCACCCATGCTAAAGGAGACTGATACCAATATTTGATACAGTCCTCACTATCACCCATGCTAAAGGAGGCTGATTCCGTTATTTTATACAGTCCTCACTATTACCCATGCTAAAGGAGGCTGATACCGATATTTTATACAGTCCTCACTATTACCCATGTTAATGGAGGCTGATACCGATAGTTTATTTTAGTCCTAACTATCACCCATGCTAAAGGAGGCTGCTACCGATATTTTATACAGCCTTCACTATCACTAATGCTAAAGGAAGCTGATACTGATTTTATACAGTCCTCACTATTATCCATTGTAAAGGAGGCTGATACTGATATTTTATACAGTCCTCACTATTATCCATGCTAAAGGAGGCTGAAACCGATATTTTATACAGTCCTCACTATTATCCATGCTAAAGGAGGCTGATACCGATATTCTATACAGTCCTCACTATTATCCATGCTAAAGGAGGCTGATACCGATATTTTATACAGCCTTCACTATCACTAATGCTAAAGGAAGCTGATACCGATATTTTATACAGTCCTCACTAATATCCATGCTAAAGAAGGCTGCTACCGATATTTTATACAGTCCTCACTATTACCAATGTTAAAGGAGGCTGATACCGATATTTTATTCAGTCCTATCACCCATGCTAAAGGAGGCTGCTACCAATATTTCATACAGTCTTCACTATCACTAATGATAAAGGAAGCTGATACCGATATTTTATACAGTCTTCACTATCACCCAAGCTAAAGGAGGCCGATACCAATATTTTATACAGGCCTCACTATCACTAATGCTAAAGGAGGCCGATACCAATATTTTATACAGTCCTCACTATCATCCATGCTAAAGGAGGCCGATATCAATATTTTATACAGTCTTCACTATCACCCATGCTAAAGGAGGCTGATACCGATATTTTATACAGCCTTCACTATCACCCATGCTAAAGGAGACTGATACCAATATTTGATAGTCCTCACTATCACCCATGCTAAAGGAGGCTGATACCGTTATTTTATATAGTCCTCACTATTACCAATGTTAAAGGAGGCAGATACCGATATTTTATTCAGTCCTATCACCCATGCTAAAGGAGGCTGCTACCAATATTTCATACAGTCTTCACTATCACTAATGATAAAGGAAGCTGATACCGATATTTTATACAGTCTTCACTATCACCCAAGCTAAAGGAGGCCGATACCAATATTTTATACAGGCCTCACTATCACTAATGCTAAAGGAGGCCGATACCAATATTTTATACAGTCCTCACTATCATCCATGCTAAAGGAGGCCGATATCAATATTTTATACAGTCTTCACTATCACCCATGCTAAAGGAGGCTGATACCGATATTTTATACAGCCTTCACTATCACCCATGCTAAAGGAGACTGATACCAATATTTGATACAGTCCTCACTATCACCCATGCTAAAGGAGGCTGATACCGTTATTTTATATAGTCCTCTCTATTACCCATGCTAAAGGAGGCTGATACCGTTATTTTATATAGTCCTCACTATTACCCATGCTAAAGGAGGCTGATACCGATATTTGATACAGTCCTCACTATCACCCATGTTAAAGGAGGCTGAGACCAATATTTTATACAGTCCTCACTATTACCCATGTTAAAGGAGGCTGATACCGATATTTTATTTTAGTCCTAACTATCACCCATGCTAAAGGAGGCTGATATCGATATTTTATACAGCCTTCAATATCAGTAATGCTAAAGGAGGCTGCTACCAATATTTTATACAGCCTTCACTATCACTAATGCTAAAGGAAGCTTATACCGATGTTTTATACAGTCCTCACTATTACCCATGTTAAAGGAGGCTGATACCGATATTTTATTTTAGTCCTAACTATCACCCATGCTAAAGGAGGCTGATACCGTTATTTTATATAGTCCTCACTATTACCCATGCTAAAGGAGGCAGATACCGATATTTTATACAGTCCTCACTATCAACCATGCTAAAGGAGGCCGATACCGATATTTTATACAGCCTTCACTATTACCTATGCTAAAGGAGGCCGATACCGATATTTTATACAGTCCTCACTATCACCCATACTAAAGGAGGCTGATACCGATATTTTATACAGTCCTCACTATCACCCATGTTAAAGGAGGCTGATACCGATGTTATACAGTCCTAACTATCACCCATGCTAAAGGAGGCCGATACCGATATTTAATACAGTCTTCACTATCACCCATGCTAAAGGAGGCCGATACCGATATTTTATACAGTCCTCACTATCACCCATGCTAAAGGAGGCCGATACCGATATTTTATACAGTCCTCACTATCCTCCATGCTAAAGGAGGCCGATACCGATATTTTATACAGTCCTCACTATCACCCATGCTAAAGGAGGCCGACACCGATATTTTATACAGTCCTCACTATCACCCATGCTAAAGGAGGCTGATACCAATATGTTATACAGTCCTCACTATCACCCATGCTAAAGGAGGCTGATACCAATATTTCATACAGTCTTCACTATCACTAATGATAAAGGAAGCTGATACCGATATTTTATACAGTCTTCACTATCACCCAAGCTAAAGGAGGCCGATACCAATATTTTATACAGGCCTCACTATCACTAATGCTAAAGGAGGCCGATACCAATATTTTATACAGTCCTCACTATCATCCATGCTAAAGGAGGCCGATATCAATATTTTATACAGTCTTCACTATCACCCATGCTAAAGGAGGCTGATACCGATATTTTATACAGCCTTCACTATCACCCATGCTAAAGGAGACTGATACCAATATTTGATAGTCCTCACTATCACCCATGCTAAAGGAGGCTGATACCGTTATTTTATATAGTCCTCACTATTACCAATGTTAAAGGAGGCAGATACCGATATTTTATTCAGTCCTATCACCCATGCTAAAGGAGGCTGCTACCAATATTTCATACAGTCTTCACTATCACTAATGATAAAGGAAGCTGATACCGATATTTTATACAGTCTTCACTATCACCCAAGCTAAAGGAGGCCGATACCAATATTTTATACAGGCCTCACTATCACTAATGCTAAAGGAGGCCGATACCAATATTTTATACAGTCCTCACTATCATCCATGCTAAAGGAGGCCGATATCAATATTTTATACAGTCTTCACTATCACCCATGCTAAAGGAGGCTGATACCGATATTTTATACAGCCTTCACTATCACCCATGCTAAAGGAGACTGATACCAATATTTGATACAGTCCTCACTATCACCCATGCTAAAGGAGGCTGATACCGTTATTTTATATAGTCCTCTCTATTACCCATGCTAAAGGAGGCTGATACCGTTATTTTATATAGTCCTCTCTATTACCCATGCTAAAGGAGGCTGATACCGTTATTTTATATAGTCCTCACTATTACCCATGCTAAAGGAGGCTGATACCGATATTTGATACAGTCCTCACTATCACCCATGTTAAAGGAGGCTGAGACCAATATTTTATACAGTCCTCACTATTACCCATGTTAAAGGAGGCTGATACCGATATTTTATTTTAGTCCTAACTATCACCCATGCTAAAGGAGGCTGATATCGATATTTTATACAGCCTTCAATATCAGTAATGCTAAAGGAGGCTGCTACCAATATTTTATACAGCCTTCACTATCACTAATGCTAAAGGAAGCTTATACCGATGTTTTATACAGTCCTCACTATTACCCATGTTAAAGGAGGCTGATACCGATATTTTATTTTAGTCCTAACTATCACCCATGCTAAAGGAGGCTGATACCGTTATTTTATATAGTCCTCACTATTACCCATGCTAAAGGAGGCAGATACCGATATTTTATACAGTCCTCACTATCAACCATGCTAAAGGAGGCCGATACCGATATTTTATACAGCCTTCACTATTACCTATGCTAAAGGAGGCCGATACCGATATTTTATACAGTCCTCACTATCACCCATACTAAAGGAGGCTGATACCGATATTTTATACAGTCCTCACTATCACCCATGTTAAAGGAGGCTGATACCGATGTTATACAGTCCTAACTATCACCCATGCTAAAGGAGGCCGATACCGATATTTAATACAGTCTTCACTATCACCCATGCTAAAGGAGGCCGATACCGATATTTTATACAGTCCTCACTATCACCCATGCTAAAGGAGGCCGATACCGATATTTTATACAGTCCTCACTATCCTCCATGCTAAAGGAGGCCGATACCGATATTTTATACAGTCCTCACTATCACCCATGCTAAAGGAGGCCGACACCGATATTTTATACAGTCCTCACTATCACCCATGCTAAAGGAGGCTGATACCAATATGTTATACAGTCCTCACTATCACCCATGCTAAAGGAGGCTGATACCGATATTTTATACAGTCCTCACTATCCTCCATGCTAAAGGAGGCCGATACCGATATTTTATACAGTCCTCACTATCACCCATACTAAAGGAGGCTGATACCGATATTTTATACAGTCCTCACTATCACCCATGTTAAAGGAGGTCGATACCGATATTTTATACAGTCCTCACTATCACCCATGCTAAAGGAGGCTGATACCGATATTTTATACAGTCCTCACTATCACCCATGCTAAAGGAGGCTGATACCGATATTTTATACAGTCCTCACTATCACCCATGTTAAAGGAGGCTGATACCGATATGTTATACAGTCCTATCACCCATGCTAAAGGAGGCCGATACCGATATTTTATACAGTCTTCACTATCACCCATGGTAAAGGAGGCCGATACCGATATTTTATACAGTCCTCACTATCACCCATGCTAAAGGAGGCCGATACCGATATTTTATACAGTCCTCACTATCACCCATGCTAAAGGAGGCCGACACCGATATTTTATACAGTCCTCACTATCACCCATGCTAAAGGAGGCCGATACCAATATGTTATACAGTCCTCACTATCACCCATGCTAAAGGAGGCTGATACCGATATTTTATACAGTCCTCACTATCCTCCATGCTAAAGGAGGCCGATACCAATATTTTATACAGTCCTCACTATCACCCATGCTAAAGGAGGCCGACACCGATATTTTATACAGTCCTCACTATCACCCATGCTAAAGGAGGCTGATACCAATATGTTATACAGTCCTCACTATCACCCATGCTAAAGGAGGCTGATACCGATATTTTATACAGTCCTCACTATCCTCCATGCTAAAGGAGGCCGATACCGATATTTTATACAGTCCTCACTATCACCCATACTAAAGGAGGCTGATACCGATATTTTATACAGTCCTCACTATCACCCATGTTAAAGGAGGTCGATACCGATATTTTATACAGTCCTCACTATCACCCATGCTAAAGGAGGCTGATACCGATATTTTATACAGTCCTCACTATCACCCATGCTAAAGGAGGCTGATACCGATATTTTATACAGTCCTCACTATCACCCATGTTAAAGGAGGCTGATACCGATATGTTATACAGTCCTATCACCCATGCTAAAGGAGGCCGATACCGATATTTTATACAGTCTTCACTATCACCCATGGTAAAGGAGGCCGATACCGATATTTTATACAGTCCTCACTATCACCCATGCTAAAGGAGGCCGATACCGATATTTTATACAGTCCTCACTATCACCCATGCTAAAGGAGGCCGATACCGATATTTTATACAGTCCTCACTATCACCCATGCTAAAGGAGGCCGATACCGATATTTTATACAGTCCTCACTATCACTCATGCTAAAGGAGGCCGATACCGATATTTTATACAGTCTTCACTATCACCCATGCTAAAGGAGGCTGATACCGTTATTTTATATAGTCCTCACTATTACCCATGCTAAAGGAGGCTGATACCGATATTTTATACAGTCCTCACTATCACCCATGTTAAAGGAGGCTGAGACCAATATTTTATACAGTCCTCACTATTACCCATGTTAAAGGAGGCTGATACCGATATTTTATTTTAGTCCTAACTATCACCCATGCTAAAGGAGGCTGATATCGATATTTTATACAGCCTTCACTATCACTAATGCTAAAGGAGGCTGCTACCAATATTTTATACAGCCTTCGCTATCACTAATGCTAAAGGAAGCTGATACCGATGTTTTATACAGTCCTTACTATTACCCATGTTAAAGGAGGCTGATACCGATATTTTATTTTAGTCCTAACTATCACCCATGCTAAAGGAGGCTGATACCGTTATTTTATATAGTCCTCACTATTACCCATGCTAAAGGAGGCTGATACCAATATTCTATTTTAGTCCTAACTATCACCCATGCTAAAGGAGGCTGCTACCAATATTTTATACAGCCTTCACTATCACTAATGCTAAAGGAAGCTGATACCGATATTTTATAGTCCTCACTATTATCCATGGTAATGGAGGCTGATACCAATATTTTATACAGTCCTCACTATCACCCATGCTAAAGGAGGCCGATACCGATATTTTATACAGCCTTCACTATCACCCATGCTAAAGGAGACTGATACCAATATTTGATACAGTCCTCACTATCACCCATGCTAAAGGAGGCTGATTCCGTTATTTTATACAGTCCTCACTATTACCCATGAAAAAGGAGGCTGATACCGATATTTTATACAGTCCTCACTATTACCCATGTTAATGGAGGATGATACCGATAGTTTATTTTAGTCCTAACTATCACCCATGCTAAAGGAGGCTGCTACCGATATTTTATACAGCCTTCACTATCACTAATGCTAAAGGAAGCTGATACTGATTTTATACAGTCCTCACTATTATCCATGGTAAAGGAGGCTGATACTGATATTTTATACAGTCCTCACTATTATCCATGCTAAAGGAGGCTGATACCGATATTTTATACAGTCCTCACTATTATCCATGCTAAAGGAGGCTGATACCGATATTCTATACAGTCCTCACTATTATCCATGCTAAAGGAGGCTGATACCGATATTTTATACAGCCTTCACTATCACTAATGCTAAAGGAAGCTGATACCGATATTTTATACAGTCCTCACTAATATCCATGCTAAAGGAGGCTGATACTGATATTTTATTCAGTCCTAACTATCACCCATGCTAAAGAAGGCTGCTACCGATATTTTATACAGTCCTCACTATTACCAATGTTAAAGGAGGCTGATACCGATATTTTATTCAGTCCTATCACCCATGCTAAAGGAGGCTGCTACCAATATTTCATACAGTCTTCACTATCACTAATGCTAAAGGAAGCTGATACCGATATTTTATACAGTCTTCACTATCACCCATGCTAAATGAGGCTGATACCGTTATTTTATATAGTCCTCACTATTACCCATGCTAAAGGAGGCTGATACCAATATTCTATTTTAGTCCTAACTATCACCCATGCTAAAGGAGGCTGCTACCAATATTTTATACAGCCTTCACTATCACTAATGCTAAAGGAAGCTGATACCGATATTTTATAGTCCTCACTATTATCCATGGTAATGGAGGCTGATACCAATATTTTATACAGTCCTCACTATCATCCATGCTAAAGGAGGCCGATACCGATATTTTATACAGCCTTCACTATCACCCATGCTAAAGGAGACTGATACCAATATTTGATACAGTCCTCACTATCACCCATGCTAAAGGAGGCTGATTCCGTTATTTTATACAGTCCTCACTATTACCCATGCTAAAGGAGGCTGATACCGATATTTTATACAGTCCTCACTATTACCCATGTTAATGGAGGATGATACCGATAGTTTATTTTAGTCCTAACTATCACCCATGCTAAAGGAGGCTGCTACCGATATTTTATACAGCCTTCACTATCACTAATGCTAAAGAAAGCTGATACTGATTTTATACAGTCCTCACTATTATCCATGGTAAAGGAGGCTGATACTGATATTTTATACAGTCCTCACTATTATCCATGCTAAAGGAGGCTGATACCGATATTTTATACAGCCTTCACTATCACTAATGCTAAAGGAAGCTGATACCGATATTTTATACAGTCCTCACTAATATCCATGCTAAAGGAGGCTGATACCGATATTCTATACAGTCCTCACTATTACCCATGTTAAAGGAGGCTGATACTGATATTTTATTCAGTCCTAACTATCACCCATGCTAAAGGAGGCTGTTACCAATATTTTATACAGCCTTCACTATCACTAATGCTAAAGGAAGCTGATACCGATATTTTATACAGTCCTCACTATTAGCCATGCTAAAGAAGGCTGCTACCGATATTTTATACAGTCCTCACTATTACCAATGTTAAAGGAGGCTGATACCGATATTTTATTCAGTCCTATCACCCATGCTAAAGGAGGCTGCTACCAATATTTCATACAGTCTTCACTATCACTAATGATAAAGGAAGCTGATACCGATATTTTATACAGTCTTCACTATCACCCAAGCTAAAGGAGGCCGATACCAATATTTTATACAGGCCTCACTATCACTAATGCTATAGGAGGCCGATACCAATATTTTATACAGGCCTCACTATCACTCATGCTAAAGGAGGCTGATACCGATATTTTATACAGCCTTCACTATCACCCATGCTAAAGGAGACTGATACCAATATTTGATACAGTCCTCACTATCACCCATGCTAAAGGAGGCTGATTCCGTTATTTTATACAGTCCTCACTATTACCCATGCTAAAGGAGGCTGATACCGATATTTTATACAGTCCTCACTATTACCCATGTTAATGGAGGCTGATACCGATAGTTTATTTTAGTCCTAACTATCACCCATGCTAAAGGAGGCTGCTACCGATATTTTATACAGCCTTCACTATCACTAATGCTAAAGGAAGCTGATACTGATTTTATACAGTCCTCACTATTATCCATGGTAAAGGAGGCTGATACTGATATTTTATACAGTCCTCACTATTATCCATGCTAAAGGAGGCTGATACCGATATTTTATACAGTCCTCACTATTATCCATGCTAAAGAAGGCTGATACCGATATTCTATACAGTCCTCACTATTATCCATGCTAAAGGAGGCTGATACCGATATTTTATACAGCCTTCACTATCACTAATGCTAAAGGAAGCTGATACCGATATTTTATACAGTCCTCACTAATATCCATGCTAAAGAAGGCTGCTACCGATATTTTATACAGTCCTCACTATTACCAATGTTAAAGGAGGCTGATACCGATATTTTATTCAGTCCTATCACCCATGCTAAAGGAGGCTGCTACCAATATTTCATACAGTCTTCACTATCACTAATGATAAAGGAAGCTGATACCGATATTTTATACAGTCTTCACTATCACCCAAGCTAAAGGAGGCCGATACCAATATTTTATACAGGCCTCACTATCACTAATGCTAAAGGAGGCCGATACCAATATTTTATACAGTCCTCACTATCATCCATGCTAAAGGAGGCCGATATCAATATTTTATACAGTCTTCACTATCACCCATGCTAAAGGAGGCTGATACCGATATTTTATACAGCCTTCACTATCACCCATGCTAAAGGAGACTGATACCAATATTTGATACAGTCCTCACTATCACCCATGCTAAAGGAGGCTGATACCGTTATTTTATATAGTCCTCACTATTACCAATGTTAAAGGAGGCAGATACCGATATTTTATTCAGTCCTATCACCCATGCTAAAGGAGGCTGCTACCAATATTTCATACAGTCTTCACTATCACTAATGATAAAGGAAGCTGATACCGATATTTTATACAGTCTTCACTATCACCCAAGCTAAAGGAGGCCGATACCAATATTTTATACAGGCCTCACTATCACTAATGCTAAAGGAGGCCGATACCAATATTTTATACAGTCCTCACTATCATCCATGCTAAAGGAGGCCGATATCAATATTTTATACAGTCTTCACTATCACCCATGCTAAAGGAGGCTGATACCGATATTTTATACAGCCTTCACTATCACCCATGCTAAAGGAGACTGATACCAATATTTGATACAGTCCTCACTATCACCCATGCTAAAGGAGGCTGATACCGTTATTTTATATAGTCCTCACTATTACCCATGCTAAAGGAGGCTGATACCGTTATTTTATATAGTCCTCACTATTACCCATGCTAAAGGAGGCTGATACCGATATTTGATACAGTCCTCACTATCACCCATGTTAAAGGAGGCTGAGACCAATATTTTATACAGTCCTCACTATTACCCATGTTAAAGGAGGCTGATACCGATATTTTATTTTAGTCCTAACTATCACCCATGCTAAAGGAGGCTGATATCGATATTTTATACAGCCTTCAATATCAGTAATGCTAAAGGAGGCTGCTACCAATATTTTATACAGCCTTCACTATCACTAATGCTAAAGGAAGCTTATACCGATGTTTTATACAGTCCTCACTATTACCCATGTTAAAGGAGGCTGATACCGATATTTTATTTTAGTCCTAACTATCACCCATGCTAAAGGAGGCTGATACCGTTATTTTATATAGTCCTCACTATTACCCATGCTAAAGGAGGCCGATACCGATATTTTATACAGCCTTCACTATTACCCATGCTAAAGGAGGCAGATAGCGATATTTTATACAGTCTTCACTATCACCCATGCTAAAGGAGGTTGATACCGATAATTTATACAGCCCTCACTATCCCCCATGCTAAAGGAGGCTGATACCGATATTTTATACAGTCCTCACTATCACCCATGCTAAAGGAGGCTGATACCGATATTTTATACAGTCCTCACTATCACCCATGTTAAAGGAGGCTGATACCGATATGTTATACAGTCCTATCACCCATGCTAAAGGAGGCCGATACCGATATTTTATACAGTCTTCACTATCACCCATGGTAAAGGAGGCCGATACCGATATTTTATACAGTCCTCACTATCACCCATGCTAAAGGAGGCCGATACCGATATTTTATACAGTCCTCACTATCACCCATGCTAAAGGAGGCCGATACCGATATTTTATACAGTCTTCACTATCACCAATGCTAAAGGAGGCTGATACCGATATTTTATACAGTCCTCACTATCACCCATGCAAAAGGAGGCTGACACCGATATTTTATACAGTCCTCACTATCACTCATGCTAAAGGAGGCCGATACCGATATTTTATACAGTCTTCACTATCACCCATGCTAAAGGAGGCTGATACCGTTATTTTATATAGTCCTCACTATTACCCATGCTAAAGGAGGCTGATACCGATATTTTATACAGTCCTCACTATCACCCATGTTAAAGGAGGCTGAGACCAATATTTTATACAGTCCTCACTATTACCCATGTTAAAGGAGGCTGATACCGATATTTTATTTTAGTCCTAACTATCACCCATGCTAAAGGAGGCTGATATCGATATTTTATACAGCCTTCACTATCACTAATGCTAAAGGAGGCTGCTACCAATATTTTATACAGCCTTCGCTATCACTAATGCTAAAGGAAGCTGATACCGATGTTTTATACAGTCCTTACTATTACCCATGTTAAAGGAGGCTGATACCGATATTTTATTTTAGTCCTAACTATCACCCATGCTAAAGGAGGCTGATACCGTTATTTTATATAGTCCTCATTATTACCCATGCTAAAGGAGGCTGATACCAATATTCTATTTTAGTCCTAACTATCACCCATGCTAAAGGAGGCTGCTACCAATATTTTATACAGCCTTCACTATCACTAATGCTAAAGGAAGCTGATACCGATATTTTATAGTCCTCACTATTATCCATGGTAATGGAGGCTGATACCGATATTTTATACAGTCCTCACTATCACCCATGCTAAAGGAGGCCGATACCGATATTTTATACAGCCTTCACTATCACCCATGCTAAAGGAGACTGATACCAATATTTGATACAGTCCTCACTATCACCCATGCTAAAGGAGGCTGATTCCGTTATTTTATACAGTCCTCACTATTACCCATGCTAAAGGAGGCTGATACCGATATTTTATACAGTCCTCACTATTACCCATGTTAATGGAGGCTGTTACCAATATTTTATACAGCCTTCACTATCACTAATGCTAAAGGAAGCTGATACCGATATTTTATACAGTCCTCACTATTAGCCATGCTAAAGAAGGCTGCTACCGATATTTTATACAGTCCTCACTATTACCAATGTTAAAGGAGGCTGATACCGATATTTTATTCAGTCCTATCACCCATGCTAAAGGAGGCTGCTACCAATATTTCATACAGTCTTCACTATCACTAATGCTAAAGGAAGCTGATACCGATATTTTATACAGTCTTCACTATCACCCAAGCTAAAGGAGGCCGATACCAATATTTTATACAGGCCTCACTATCACTAATGCTATAGGAGGCCGATACCAATATTTTATACAGTCTTCACTATCACCCATGCTAAAGGAGGCTGATACCGATATTTTATACAGCCTTCACTATCACCCATGCTAAAGGAGACTGATACCAATATTTGATACAGTCCTCACTATCACCCATGCTAAAGGAGGCTGATTCCGTTATTTTATACAGTGCTCACTATTACCCATGCTAAAGGAGGCTGATACCGATATTTTATACAGTCCTCACTATTACCCATGTTAATGGAGGCTGATACCGATAGTTTATCTTAGTCCTAACTATCACCCATGCTAAAGGAGGCTGCTACCGATATTTTATACAGCCTTCACTATCACTAATGCTAAAGGAAGCTGATACTGATTTTATACAGTCCTCACTATTATCCATGGTAAAGGAGGCTGATACTGATATTTTATACAGTCCTCACTATTATCCATGCTAAAGGAGGCTGATACCGATATTTTATACAGTCCTCACTATTATCCATGCTAAAGGAGGCTGATACCGATATTCTATACAGTCCTCACTATTATCCATGCTAAAGGAGGCTGATACCGATATTTTATACAGCCTTCACTATCACTAATGCTAAAGGAAGCTGATACCGATATTTTATACAGTCCTCACTAATATCCATGCTAAAGGAGGCTGATACCGATATTCTATACAGTCCTCACTATTACCCATGTTAAAGGAGGCTGATACTGATATTTTATTCAGTCCTATCTATCACCCATGCTAAAGGAGGCTGTTACCAATATTTTATACAGCCTTCACTATCACTAATGCTAAAGGAAGCTGATACCGATATTTTATACAGTCCTCACTATTAGCCATGCTAAAGAAGGCTGCTACCGATATTTTATACAGTCTTCACTATCACCCAAGCTAAAGGAGGCCGATACCAATATTTTATACAGGCCTCACTATCACTAATGCTAAAGGAGGCCGATACCAATATTTTATACAGTCTTCACTATCACCCATGCTAAAGGAGGCTGATACCGATATTTTATACAGCCTTCACTATCACCCATGCTAAAGGAGACTGATACCAATATTTGATACAGTACTCACTATCACCCATGTTAAAGGAGGCTGAGACCAATATTTTATACAGTCCTCACTATTACCCATGTTAAAGGAGGCTGATACCGATATTTTATACAGCCTTCACTATCACTAATGCTAAAGGAAGCTGATACCGATATTTTATACAGTCTTTACTATTACAAAACACGACATTTGTAGTATCCTTACTTGCTTCCTGATCCCGCAGATGTCTTATAGAAAAGCTGTGTTCAGAGTTGGCCTTTGGAAATTCCACAAGTAGTTTCTCCTACTATATTACTGATACATACGGAAAAGACCTTGAAAATGAAAACCATTCATAGGGCATACATGTCTCAGTGCCAGAGGCAACATTTCATTCAGGGAGAATGGGTGTTGTATAAGAGATGGACAGTAATTAGTTAGACAATGTCTAGATCAGTGGTCAGGGAACAGGGGTAAATTACCCCACAAGGGGTAAATATGAAATACCTGGGGGTAATGGACGAACAGCCAGGCATGCATATGAACCATGCTATAATATAGAATGAATCATATGCATGCCCGGCTGTTCCCCAGGGAAGCTCTAAGCCGGACGCCCGCTGAGATGTTATTACCAGCGGGCGCCCGGCTCCTTCCCTGCAGCGCCGCATTAGCCGGAGGCTGGAGTTCTCTTCTGAACTCCAGCTTCTGGCTCTCTCCATGTGCACTATGGGAGAGATGTCATGACGTCTCTCCCATAGTTCCGTGGAGCAGCCAGGCGGACAGGACGGCGGCGGATGCAGGAGCGGGGATTAAGGTAAGTGTTTTTTTTTTGTTTTTTGTACAAGCGGCACTATAGGGGCATTATATGGGGGCACTACTACAGGGGCATAACTATGGGGGCACTACTACAAGGACATAACTATGGGGGCACTACTACAGGGGCATTATGAGTTGTATCATATAATATTTCTGCCAGTTGCTAATTCAGACATGGTTCATTTGTTAATGCTGAAATGAATGGCACGATATCCTGTATAATTTATTTTTTGTGTCAATAAAAAATGTGTTGAAAAAAAAAAAAATATATATATATTCTATGAAAGATCTGTTTTGGGATCACCAATGACTGTGAAATAAATAGACATAAGAGTACAGAGAATAAAACACTGATCAATATTGGGGAATTTGGAATAAAGAATGTATTATTACAATATATAATGATATACAACAAGTGAGAAAGACACGTATATATAAACATAAATATGAGCAATTAATGGTACGACTCAGAATTTCCTTATTACCTTATTACACACGCTTCATTCTATATTCACATTTCTAATTCTATTAATGTATTACTGACTGCATATAATCTATGCATGTTACCGCTAACAATAAAAGTTATATATTATACATGTGCATCAATGACAGACAACCTCTTCTAGTTCTTCCTTGGTGTTAGCAGAACAAGGCAGTGACCCTCCTGATGAGTAGAGACCATTGGGAGCAGTGGTATAACTAGGAGGGGTCGAGCATGAAACATGAAGAATGATTCTTCCTTCCCCGGGGCTCTCTCTGCTCGAGTCACCGCAGGTATGTATTGGTGGGGCTAAGCTGTCGTGGTAAGGGGATGGGAGATCACCGCTCACCGCAAGTGTGTATTGGGGAAGGGGGACAGAGGGGAACAAGCTGCCGCAGAGGGGGGGGGGGGCAAACCTCACATGACAGTAGTTGTGTGTTAATTGTATCATGTGTGGTGCCAGGGAGGGGAGGGGGGCTACATTTGTGTGAAAGAGGTGTGTGTGTTGGTGTAGGCTTTCTCAATGTGTATGTGTGTATCTGTGTCAGTGCGTGTCTGTGCGCTGAGAGACAACGCAGGGGGGAGGTGATGGTTTGCTGAGAGACGATGCAGGTGGGGTAGGTGATGGTGTTATGAGAGACGATGCAGGGGGAAGGTGATAGTGTGGCTGAGAAACAACACAGGTTGGGAGGTGATGGTGTGCTGAGAGACGACGCAGGATGGGAGGCGATAGTGTGGCTGAGAAACAACACAGGTTGGGAGGTGATGGTGTGCTGAGACGATGCAGGTTGGGAGGTTATGGTGTGCTGAGAGACGATGCAGGGGGGAGGTGATAGCGTGGCTGAGAGACGTCGCAGGGGGGGAGGTGATAGTGTGGCTGAGACGACGCAGGGGGGAGGTGATAGTGTGGCTGAGAGATGATGCAGGGGGGAGGTGATAGTGTGCTGAGACGACGCAGGGGGGGAGGTGATACTGTGGCTGAGAGATGATGCAGGGGGAGGTGATAGTGTGCTGAGATGACGCAGGGGGGGAGGTGATAGTGTGCTGAGACGACGCAGGGGGGAGGTGATAGTGTGGCTGAGAAACAACACAGGTTGGGAGGTGATGGTGTGCTGAGACGATGCAGGTTGGGAGGTTATGGTGTGCTGAGAGACGACGCAGGGGAGGGAGGTGATAGTGTGGCTGAGAGACGCAGGGGGGAGGTGATAGTGTGGCTGAGAGATGAGGCAGGGGGGAGGCAATAGTGTGGCTGAGAAACAACGCAGGTTGGGAGGTGATGGTGTGCTGAGAGACGACGCAGGTTGGGAGGTGATGGTGTGCTGAGAGACGACGCAGGGGGGGAGGTGATAGTGTGGCTGAGAGACGTCGCAGGGGGGGAGGTGATAGTGTGGCTGAGAGATGTCGCAGGGGGGGAGGTGATAGTGTGGCTGAGAGATGATGCAGGGGGGAGGTGATAGTGTGGCTGAGAGATGACGCAGGGTGGTAGGTGATACTGTGGCTGAGAGATGATGCAGGGGGGGAGGTGATAGTGTGCTGAGAGACGACGCAGGGGGGAGGTGATGGTGTGCTGAGAGACGACGTGGGGGGGAGGTGATGGTGTGCTGAGAGACGATGCAGGGGGGGAGGTGATAGTGTGCTGAGACGATGCAGGGGGGGAGGTGATAGTGTGCTGAGACGACGCAGGGGGGGAGGTGATAGTGTGGCTGAGAGATGATGCAGGGGGGGAGGTGATAGTGTGGGTGAGAGATGATGCAGGGGAGAGGCGATAGTGTGGCAGAGAGATGATGCAGGGGGGAGGTGATGGTGTGCTGAGAGATGACGCAGGGGCAGATTGTGTGGCTGAGAGCCTCAGGGGGAAGTTACACTGGGGAACGAGTCTGGTTGAACCGCTGTTGTATGATAACCTTGTTAATATTCCTATACAAACAGGCATCATCCGGACGTGTGACCTACATGAATATTGAATACCGTCTGAAGACGCTGTCGTCCCAGGGAGGATACGTCAGAGGTTCCACATTGTGAGAAACCACCATATCGGTAAGGTGTATATGGAATGGAATGTTCCCAGAGTGACAGAAATGGCTGGCATGTCATGTTGGCGCACCCCTTCCGGTATGTGACCACTTTCATTTTTTTGCTGTATTTTACTACATGGTGGTGGTGGGGGGTGCCAATGTTAAACTTGCCCTGGGCTCCGAAGACCCTAGTTACACCTCTGATTGGGAGAGGCTGAGCGAAGAGGTTAGAGAGAGTAGTTTAGAGGCATGAGGTGATTGTGGGCTGTCAGTAGCGATACTGATATCACCCATGATGATGATGGAGATATCTGAGGATAGGAAGTGAGGGAGCCAGACAGAAATATGTTCCGGAAATTGTTAGGGTGGCCCAGGTGGGTGATAGACAGCAACAAGCAGAGAGAAAGGGGTAACAGTCCTGATAGAATGTACAAAAGATGTAATGTGAGTGATGGTACCTGTGGGAGAACTGTGTATGTGATAGATTGGGACAGTAATATTCCTACCCCACCTCCTTTACTATTACCAGGCCTGGAGGTGTGGGTGACGTGTAGGTCAACATGTGACAGTGCTGCAGGGGAGGGAGTGTCTGATTGTGTGATAGTGCTGCAGGGGAGGGAGTGTCTGATTTTGTGACAGTGCTACAGGGGAGGGAGTATCTGATTGTGTGACAGTGCTGCAGGGGAGTGTCTGATTGTGTGACAGTGCTGCAGGGGAGGGAGTGTCTGATTGTGTGACAGGGCTGCAGGGGAGGGAGTGTCTGATTGTGTGACAGTGCTGGAGGGGAGGAAGTGTCTGATTGTGTGACAGTGCTGCAGGGGAGGGAGTGTCTGATTGTGTGACAGTGCTACAGGGGAGGGAGTGTCTGATTGTGTGACAGTGCTGCAGGGGAGGGAGTGTCTGATTGTGTGACAGTGCTGCAGGGGAGGGAGTATCTGATTGTGTGACAGTGCTGCAGGGGAGGGAGTGTCTGATTGTGTGAGCCATGTTTCTGTTATCGCCAGAAGGTTGAGGTTCTATGAGATAGAGGTCATGGATGGATGTAAATTTGTTGCAGACAGAGCAGCATTCCATAAGGCACATTGTAGTGACTCGGAGGGTGATGGGAAGAACATGATGTTTATGAGGTTAGCTGGATTTATATTCCATAATGAGTGGGGCCTGGAATTGGAGATTTGTCACCAGCTAATAGAAGCAGGAGAGAGATAATTATAGTTGTAGGAGGTCTATGAAAGATTTTTATGGCGACAGGTTAAGGATGTTTGTCAGTGTATATAGATAAGAAAATAGCTCATGTGTGTATATAATAGGGGAGTATAGTAATGAGGAGGCAATGTGTACAGAGGGGTGAGATACAGGGAGAGTGACGGGTGTAATAGCCTTAGAGAAGATACCATGGAGTGATATAGGAAAAAGCTCATGTGTGTATATAAGAGGGGAGTAGAGTAATAAGGTGGCAATGTGTACAGAGGGGTGAGATACAGGGAGAGTGACGGATGTAATAGCCTTAGAGAAGATACCATGGAGTGATATAGGAAAAAGCACATGTGTGTATATAAGAGGGGAGTAGAGTAATGAGGTGGCAATGTGTACAGAGGGGCGATATACAGGGAGAGTGATGGATGTAATATCATTAGAGAAGATACAATGGAGTGATATAAGAAAAATATTTTAAACATGTTCATTTTGGAATAAAAGTTGAAATTTGCAGGATACTACATAAAGAAATGTCAAGTTTGATTATGAAATTACCTGGTCACAGATGGTGTTCAAAATTTAGAAAACCCACTTAGTTACTCCACACTCTGTGTATTACCAGTTAGTCGCCCCCTCAGCTAGCTGCCCCCTAAGACTGAATGGTAAGAAATAGTCTGGCTGATAAGACACAGGCCTACATCTGACCTAATTGGTCAGTGGAATGAAATGCAGAGTGATGAAAGGACATACATTGCACTGTGTGTGTGAGTATATAACAGGCAGTGTGCTACTATAATCTATGCTTCACTGATCCCCATCACACACAGGTAATGACAAATATAAGCAACTCTTTACATCACATACGTCTAAATCAGATGGAAGATGTGATGTTCTCTACGATGGACTGACATTGGGAAATTGTCTCCACATGGTTCTCTTGGCTAGAAGTTCAAGGACACTGAGGACTACTTGCTTTTGGTTAGCAACACAATAGACATCTTTCCCTCCCTGTTCTTTCTTTTGTCTGTTCCCTTCTGTTCTCCATGACTGTGTAATATATACTTCCCTTTATTATAGGTTGATTGTTGTTGGAAAATGTACCAATGTTAAGCTTACTGACTGCACTGTGTATTGTCCATTCTGCTACTGCTTGTACTCAGAACACAAAAGATTAGCCAAAAGATGTGAAGAGTATGAATTATTTAAGTATTGTGTATTATGTATATCAGCTCATTTATTTTGTGTTATTTGATGTGTAACAAGATCTGAATTCTTTGAAAAACATTTCTTACACTGAGAGCATGGAAATGGTTTCTCCCCTGTGTGACGTTTTTGATGTCTGACAAGATCTGATTTCTGTTTAAAACATTTTCCACACTCAGAACATGGAAATGGTTTCTCACCTGTGTGACTTCTCAGATGTTTAACAAGATCTGATTTTTCTGTAAAACATTTCCCACACTCAGAACATGGAAATGGCTTCTCACCTGTGTGATATCTCTGATGTACAACAAGATGTGATTTCTGTGCAAAACATTTCCCACACTCAGAACATGAAAATGGCCTCTCACCTGTGTGACTTCTCTGATGTATAACAAGATCTGATTTCTGTGTATAACATTTTCCACACTCAGAACATGGAAATGGTCTCTCACCTGTGTGATTTTTCTTATGTCTAACAAGTTCTGATTTGTGTGTATAACATTTCCCACAATCAGAACATGAAAATGACTTCTCCCCTGTGTGAGTTCTCTGATGTGTAACAAGACTTGCTTTGCTTGTGAAACATTTCCTACACTCAGAGCATGGAAATGGTTTCTCCCCTGTATGAGTTCTCTGATGTATAACAAGATGTGATTTACTTGTAAAACATTTCCCACACTCAGAACACAGACAGTTTTTATCACCTCTGTGAGCTGTACTGTGTGTAGCAGTAATGGAAGTATCAGGGGAACATTCCTCATGATAAGAGGGATCAGATGATATATCTGCACTGTGAGATATTGGATGCAAGTTTAGAGTAATAGGAATGTCTCCTGGAGAACCCTGTATGATGTTATTTTCTGTTTTAAAATGTGGACACAAAATGAGATCTCCCTCTGAGGAATTCTTGATTGTGCGTCCATCTGTTGGAAATAAAAAACAAAAATGTATGGAAATAGAATTATTTCCATTTTATTTTAACTAGCAACAGATCTTCCTACTATTACAAGTTCTCAATGCTTAGTGATTTTATTTAGTTTTCCAGATTACAAGTACTTACGATACATTAACAAAATTAAAAAAAAGATGACTCTCGTCTTAAAATATACAATACTGTGCAAAAATTTTATGCAGGTGTGAAACAAATGCTGCAAATTAACAATGCTTTCAAAAATAGTGTTAATATTTTACTTTTATTAAATAACAAAATGCAAAGCTACTGAACAGAAGAGAAATCTAAATCAAATCAATATTCAGTGTGACCACCCTTTGCCTTAAAAACAGCATCAACTCTTCTAGGTACACTTGCACAAAGTCAGAGATTTTGTAGGGTATAGTCAGGTGATTGATAAACAATCATACCAACATGTTATAATGATCATCATTTTCATATGTAGGTTGAAACACAGTCATTAACTGAAACAGAAATAGCTGGGTAGGAGGCTTAAAACTGGGTAAAATACAACCAAACTCTGCTACAAAGGTGACGTTGTGGAAGACAGTTTCATATCACAGGTCACACACTGGCAAGGCTGAGCACAGCAACAAGACACAAGGTAGTTATACTACATCAGCATGGTCTCTCCCAGGCAAAGATTTCAAAGCAGACTTGGGTTTCAATATGTGCTGTTCAAGCTCTTTTAAAGAAGCATAAAGAAACGGGCAACATTGAGGACCTTAGACGCAGTGGCCGGCCAAGGAAACTTAGTGCCTGAGATGAAAGACTCATTGTGAGGATACAGGGTTCTCTCAATCACCCAGACACCGAGCAGATGAAACCAAAGTGATGGTTTATTTTTTCACAGCACACAGAAATAGATAAAATATAAGGACAAGAGGTAAATACAGTGAACAAGCAATATGCAGGTAGCAGTCCAGATAGGGCCAGTCTCACTAGGGGATAAAGTCCCAAGACAAGTCCACAAAATAGCTAAAGACACACAGTAGAAACTATTACCAGATCCACATAGCGGTAATAGTGTAGGGTCCACACAGAATGTCCAAAGTATAAATCCACACAAGCGTTTCTTGGATACCCCCCCAGTCAAAATTATCACCGATCACACAGCAGTGAATAGCGTATACATCCCCACAAGTGTTTCCGGGATACCACAAAGTCAAAACTACCACACACAGCAGTGGAGAGTTCAAGTCCACACCAGAGAACGAAGATCTCCACCCAGGAGTTTCCAGTTGTATACGTCCATAAAGGACTGGCAATGCGTTCCACTAAGCACCTTGGCAGAAATTCCCTTCTTAGTCAAGGCCAGTGACTAACACAGAGCTGCTTCGGTGACTTCTTTTGAAAGCTTCCAATTTCCCACGGTCCTTGTGACCACCCAGGGGAGTTGCACCGTTTCTTGATTGGTGTGAGGCCCTTATCCTCTAACTTCCTCTTACCTCCCCCAGATATTACTTCCCTGACAAACATCTAGGTTGGCTCCGTGTAGTCTGCCAGACTCCAGTGAGGGACAAAGGCAGGCAAATGGAAGGAGGTGTAGGTCCTGAGTGTCCCCTGCAGAGGTGGAAAATTAACCTACAAGATGTTTTGTTCTGTGAGGTGTTACATTGCTCTACTGGTTATGAATAAAACAGGCATATGGACAAGGCTAAACATCAATGCTTACAAAGTATTAAAAATGACATTTCCTTACATTATTACAGTATAGAATATACCTGCTACTGCAAAAGTCCTGTGAATGAACACACATACACTAGCAGACAGATAGGAGAACACAAAGGGCAAAAAAGTTCATTAATTGCTGCAGGGACTGAGATGCTGCAAATACATTTTTAACACACATCTCATGTCCTTACATTCATCATGCTTACTGCAGTTCGAAATCAGAAGATGTCCAGCATTGCCATCAGCTCAAAACTGGCAGAAACCACTGGGATTCAGGAACACCCATCTACTGTTCGGAGAATTCTGTCCAGAAGTGGTCTTCATGGAAGAATTGCGGCCAAAAAGCCAAGTGACTCAACTATGCATGAAAACATAGGAACTCGGGTGCTGAAATTTGAGAAATACAGGCAGGTACTTATCCTTCATGCAATACCACCAGGGAGGTGTCTGGTTGGCTCTAAATATATTCTGCAGCAGGACAATGACCCCAAACATACAGCCAATATCATTAAGAACTATCTTCAGCATAAAGAAGAACAAGGAGTCTTGAAAGTGATGAAATGGCCCCCACAGAGCCCTGATCTCATCATCATCAAGCCTGCCTAGGATTACATGAACAGACAGAAGGATCTGAGCAAGTCTACATCCACAGAAGATCTGTGGTTAGGTCTCCAAAATGTTTAGGACAAGCTCCCAGACAAGTTCCTTCAAAAACTGCGTGCAAGTGTACCTAGAAGAATTTATGCAGTTTTGAAGGTAAAGGAGGGTCACACCAAATATTGATTTCATTTAGATTTCTCTTCTGTTCATTCACATTGCATTTTGTTAATTAACAAAGCAAACTATTAACATTTCTATTTTTGAAAGTATTCTTACTTTGCAGCATTTTTTACACACATGCCTAAAACTGTTGCACAGTACTGTAAAGGGAAGCACATCACTCAGCTGTAACAGCCTTTGACAGTTGGAATTGAGGGTGAGGGGTATAGACAGCACCTAAGGGGTGTATAGTAGTACTGTGCAGCATATACTGTGGGTGAGGGGTATAGGCAGCACATAAGGGGGTGTATGTAGTAATGTGCAGCATATACTGGGGGTGAGGGGTATAGACAGCACATAAGGGGGTGTATAGTAGTACTGTGCAGCATATACTGTGGGTGAGGGGTATAGACAGCACATAAGGGGGTGTATAGTAGTACTGTGCAGCATATACTGTGGGTGAGGGGTATAGACAGCACATAAGGGGTTGTATAGTGGTAATGTGCAGCATATACTGTGGGTGAGGGGTATAGACAGCACATAAGGGGTGTATAGTAGTAATGTGCAGCAAATACTGTGGGTGAGGGGTATAGACAGCACATAAGGGGGTGTATAGTAGTAATGTGCAGCATACACGGTGGGTGAGGGGTATAGACAGCAAATAAGGGGGTGTATGTAGTACTGTGCAGCATATACTGTGGGTGAGGGGTATAGGCAGCACATAAGGGAGTGTATAGTGGTAATGTGCAGCAAATACTGTGGATGAGGGGTATAGACAGCACATAAGGGGGTGTATAGTAGTAATGTGCAGCAAACACTGTAGGTGAGGGGTATAGTAGCGTTCCCGCTAGGCTGTTTTAGCGGGGCGCGGTGCCCTGCCCTCCAAAACGCACCCTGCCCTCCAGAAGGAGGGCAAAAAGCTCCCTGCCCTCACAGCCTGCGGGTGCCGTCTTCACCCGCTGGACGCAGTGTCCCGCGGGTGGAGAAATGTGCGGTAACCCGGTCAACGCCGGAGAATAGATGCTGGGCGCATGGGGGTTGATGGATCCTGATGTATGAGATACACCAGAGAGTGTGGGGAGGAGACTGGTCAGATCTCTGGGCTGGTGACACACAGTGACATGACGTAAGGGGGAGAGCAGGAGTATAATAGGGGCTGATGGCTCCTGATGTATGAGATACACCAGAGTGTGGGGAGGAGACTGGTCAGATCTCTGGGCTGGTAACACACAGTGACATGATGTGAGGGGGAGAGCAGGAGTATAATAGGGGATGATGGCTCCTGACATATGAGATACACCAGAGAGTGTGGGGAGGAGACTGGTCAGATCTCTGGGCTGGTAACACACAGTGACATGACGTGAGGGGGAGAGCAGGAGTATAATAGAGGCTGATGGCTCCTGATGTATGAAATACACCAGAAAGTGTGGGGAGGAGACTGGTCAGAACTCTGGGGTGGTAACACACAGTGACATGATGTGAGGAAAGCAGGAGTATAATAGAGGCTGATGGCTCCTGATGTATGAGATACACCAGAGAGTGTGGAGAGGAGATTGGTCAGATCTCAGGGCTGGTAACACACAGTGACATGACGTGAGGAGGAGAGCAGGAGTATAATAGGGGCTGATGGCTCCTGATGTATGAGATACACCAGAGAGTGTGGGGAGGAGACTGGTCAGATCTCTGGGCTGGTAACACACAGTGACATGATGTGAGGAGGAGAGCAGGAGAATAATAGAGGCTGATGGATCCTGATGTATGAAATACACCAGAGAGTGTGGGGAGGAGACTGGTCAGATCTCTGGGCTGGTAACACATAGTGACATGATGTGAGGAGAGCAGGAATATAATACGGACGGATGGCTCCTGACTCCGCCACTGGGCAAACACATTTCCCTCATTACTTTGTACTATTGTAGTGACTGAGCAAGAAGAATATATGACACTTTTCTGAGTGTTTATTACTCACTTGTGCTGATATCTGCAGGGATTTCCTCCTCCTTACACTTCTGATCATCCTTCACATACGTCTCTTCTCCCTCTATATCTTCTGCCTTTATATCAGTCACATACGTCTCTTCTCCCTCTATATCTTCTGCCTTCATATCAGTCACATACGTCTCTTCGTCTCCCTCTATATCTTCTGCCTTTATATCAGTCACATACGTCTCTTCTTCTCCCTCTATATCTTCTGCCTTTATATCAGTCACATACGTCTCTTCTTCTCCCTCTATATCTTCTGCCTTTATATTAGCCAGACTTTCACCCTAAGTTCACCCACAAAACAATAAAATAACAGTTTAAAAATGTCAGATTTCATTAAATCACATTAATTAGAAGAATTTTGGTTAAAGACACACACGGCTTCTCAACATATCACATAAAGACACTTTGGTATATTGGTGTGACCCTAAATCCCAACTACCTGATGCTCCTGTGGGGTCCTGTGATTCTCCTCAGTACAATCTGGTGAATAAAGAGGACGGGGACATCTCTTTGGGGTATTTCTGTGACTGGGTCCATCTGTAGGAAACACACAGTGACTGAGTACATTGTATATATGTGATTATGTGTGTATATAGGGGGCCCCCATTCCTGCTCTCCCCAGTACAATAAATGACAGTCTCCTCTCACCCAGTGATGTGAGGGGCCGGTGAGTCTCCATCATCACGTCCTTGTACAGACCCTTGTGTTCCTCTATATACTCCCCCTCCTGCATGGAGACATAGACAGTGACATCCTGACACCTTATAGGAACCTGACACACACAATGATACAGTCATCACCCAGACACATCCCGTGGTGTTACTGTATAATGTCCCATTCCCAGCAGTCACCTCTCCAGTCATCACCCAGACACAACCCCTGGTGTTACTGTATAAAGTCCCATTCCCAGAGTCACCTCTCCAATCAACCAAACACATCCCATGGTGTTACTGTATAATGTCCCATTCCCAGCAGTCACCTCTCCAGTCATCACCCAGACACATCCCCTGGTGTTACTGTATAATTTCCCATTACCAGCAGTCACCTCTCCAGTCATCACCCAGACACATCCCATGGTGTTACTGTATAATGTCCCATTCCCAGCAGACACATCCCCTGGTGTTACTGTATAATGTCCCATTCCCAGCAATCACCTCTCCAGTCATCACCCAGACACATCCCCTGATGTTACTGTATAATGTCCCATTCCCAGCAGTCACCTCTCCAGTCATCACCCAGACACATCCCCTGGTGTTACTGTATAATGTCCCATTCCTAGCAGTCACCTCTCCAGTCAGCACCTGAATGATCCTGTTGGTGAGTTCCAGGATCTTCTGGTCATTGTGTCTCTCATGTATCAGTGAGTGAGGTGGAGGCACCGTGATGGGGCTCTGGGTCCTGCTCAGTCCTCCTGACACACAGGGACGGCTGCTGGATGTCTCACACTCACCGGATGTCTTCTTCACTACTGTGTAATCCTGTGTATTGGAAGAGATATCAATAAAAGGGTAAAATTATACTCATGTAGCAGTTTGTCATCAGTGCACAATATGCAAGAAAGGTCAGTCTTACAAATAAAACCCTTATTCTGTAACTGTATACTATATATATGAAAGTGGACAGAATGTAGCATATCTCCTGCCATCTTCTTTTCAGTGATAGAAAAGAAACAAAACAAGATGCCGTGAGCAATGTGATATATCCCAGCTCCTGTGAGTACTGAGGCACTGATACCATATCTCCCTGTATTATTACTATAGATATAAGTGATGTCACTGTGACACTCCCAGATCCCCTCACCTCCCCAGTCATGTCCCTGTATTATTACTATAGATATAAGTGATGTCACAGTGATACTCCCAGATCCCCTCACCTCCCCGGTCATGTCCCTGTATTATTACTATAGATATAAGTGATGTCACTGTGACACTCCCAGATCCCCTCACCTCCCCAGTCATCTTCCTGTATTATTACTATAGATATAAGTGATGTCACTGTGACACTCCCAGATCCCCTCACCTCCCCAGTCATGTCTCTGTATTATTACTCTAGATATAAGTGATGTCACTGTGCCATCTCCCAGATCCCCTCACCTCCCCAGTCATGTCCCTGTATTATTACTATAGATATAAGTGATGTCACTGTGACACTCCCAGATCCTCTCACCTCCCTGGTCATGTCCCTGTATTATTACTATAGATAAGTGATGTCACAGTGATACTCCCAGATCCCCTCACCTCCCCAGTCATGTCCCTGTATTATTACTATAGATATAAGTGATGTCACTGTGACACTCCCAGATCCTCTCACCTCCCTGGTCATGTCCCTGTATTATTACTATAGATAAGTGATGTCACAGTGATACTCCCAGATCCCCTCACCTCCCCGGTCATGTCCCTGTATTATTACTATAGATATAAGTGATGTCACTGTGACACTCCCAGATCCCCTCACCTCCCCAGTCATCTTCCTGTATTATTACTAAAGATATGTGATGTCACTGTGACACTCCCAGATCCCCTCACCTCCCCAGTCATGTCTCTGTATTATTACTCTAGATATAAGTGATGTCACTGTGCCATCTCCCAGATCCCCTCACCTCCCCAGTCATGTCCCTGTATTATTACTATAGATATAAGTGATGTCACTGTGACACTCCCAGATCCTCTCACCTCCCTGGTCATGTCCCTGTATTATTACTATAGATATGTGATGTCACTGTGACACTCCCAGATCCCCTCACCTCCCCAGTCATGTCCCTGTATTATTACTATAGCTATAAGTGATGTCACTGTGACACTCCCAGATCCTCTCACCTCCCCAGTCATGTCCCTATATTACTATAGATATAAGTGATGTCACTGTGACACTCCCAGATCCCCTCACCTTCCCCAGTCATGTCCCTGTATTATTACTATAGATATAAGTGATGTCACTGTGACACTCCCAGATCCTCTCACCTCCCTGGTCATGTCCCTGTATTATTACTATAGATATGTGATGTCACTGTGACACTCCCAGATCCCCTCACCTCCCCAGTCATGTCCCTGTATTATTACTATAGCTATAAGTGATGTCACTGTGACACTCCCAGATCCTCTCACCTCCCCAGTCATGTCCCTATATTACTATAGATATAAGTGATGTCACTGTGACACTCCCAGATCCTCTCACCTCCCCAGTCAGCAGGTAGATGATCTCCAGGGTGAGATCTAGTATTCTCTCAGTCATGTGAATATTGTCCTTGTCCATCCTCAATGATTTATACAGGACTCTCACGTGAAGTTTAGTATGGACTCTCTGGTTCCTTACAGATGAATTATCTAGAAATTAAAATATTATTTACAATAAATATCAGAGTACATGTCACATACACAGGTAGGAAACACCATGTGACCAGTAAGCCCTCCTCCCCGAGCTATGGAGATCTTGGCAATGTTTCTGAGATCCAGCTACATAAGGCGCCTTAGATGCAGTCACACAATCCTATGTGGCTAAAGGACAAACCACCACAAATGGCGGCTTGGGGCTAGAATTAGCCGGCTGACAACTCCCTGCAGTTCAGATCCAGAAATATAAAACGACAAGGTCCCAGGAGCATTGTTCCTCCCAGACACCTCTTTTATTCAAATTGCTCAACTTTAATTTTGTTACAAAGGGATGAATTAAAAAGAGAATTATTATTTTTGCCTTTTGTTATATCATTCCAGAAAATTTTAGATTTTCCCACTATAGTTTTTTTGTAATCTCTTATTATTTATAATTTTTGATAGTGTATGCATCACAAATATTAACACACACAAAAAATTATTTGAATAATCAACAATTCAAATATATCAAATATTATATACAAAAAATAAAACTTCACAGAAATCCACATCAATCAAATTTTTGATTTGTTACAAAAATACATAAAACAAAAAAAAAAATATACAGAAGAATAAAAGAAGAAAAGAGGGGGAGGGTAGGATTAAAGAAAGGCAAACTACGGTATAGTATATCACTCCCGAAAAGTCAAAATCACTCCATTCCGGACAACTGTCTATGAAATGCAGAGTACCAAGGGCCCCAGGTAGCATGAAACTTATTCACTGAATCGTGAAGGAGTACAGTGATATATTCCATAGAAGCCAAGTACCATATTTTATTTAACAATGAGGCTATTGCCGGGGCTTCAGTTTGTTTCCAGTTTGTGGCGATCAACAGTTTGGCAGCATTATAGATATGACCTCAAAGTTTGTTCTGAGGTTTGGAGAGGGAGCCAGTGGGTTTGCATAAAAGCATATGTAGAGGGTCTCTAGGGGGAGAAACATTGAGCACCTTGAACACCAAAGATGTGACTTTGTCCCAATATTTGGATATCACAGGGCAGTCCCACCCATACATGTAAATAAGAACCTATTTGGCCACATTGTCTCCAACATAAGTCCGAAGACCCTGGGAAAATCTGATGTAGTTTTGCAGAAACCATGTACCAGCAAGAATAAACTTTGAAGGAATTTTCCTTAATATTAGTGTTAATGGAGGACTTAGCCACCCATTGCCTGATATCTGCCCAGTCGTCGTCCTCCAAGCTAATCCCTAGGTCTCGTTCCCAGGTCTGTTCAAATGGTTTCCTAAATTCAAGAGATGAGGGGGCTAACATCGAATACAAAATAGATATTGATCACTTGCAGCCAGGGTTGTAAATGCATTTGCACTCGAATGTGGTAGGTTCTCGCAGTTTGTGAGGTTTGCTGAGTGAGCGAATGAAACTCCAAATTTGTAAGTATGCAAATTGAAAATTAGAAGATAAACCATATTTTTCGCTCAGGTCTGCAAAATTTTTGGGGGCAAAATCACCTAGAACATGCATAAGTCTAGTTAACCCAGCTGATATCCAAGGATGCATATAAGAGTACACGCACCCCAATGGGAAGTGAGGATGGCGCCATAGTGGAGTCAGGGGGGATGGATATGGTGCCAATTGTAGGCGTTTATTTAGTTTATCCCAAACTTGTTTCAAATTAGGGGGTAGCCGAGGAAGGGAACTAGCCGAATGGGTGCCCACCAGTTCATTTTCAAGCATTACCCAGTTCATTTTCAAGTATTGCTCATTCCCCTACTCCCCTCTTCCGAAGTCCATGATGTAATATGGCTCAGTTCTGCTGTGGAAAAGTATCTATGTATCAAAAATGGGAAGGCCCAAACCACCATTAATCGTCGATTTGGACAAACAGGTCCTACTAAGTCTTGTTTTTCTACCTGATCACACGAAAGAGCCACATACTGATTGAACCTCATGAAGATAAGAGTTCGGTACCACAATCGGGAGCATTTGAAATAGGTATAATAACCTAGGAAGGATGGACATATTAACTGCATTAACACGACTTGTCCATGAGACGCAGAGTGGAGCCCATCTGGACAGATCCTGTTTAATTAATTGCAGTAGAGGGATATAGTTAGCCTGAAATAAGTGTTCATATTTCTTAGTAATAGTAATCCCTAAATATCTGAAGGATTTAGGTCGCCAGGTGTAATCAAAATTAGTCTCTAAAAGCTTCTGTGATGGAAGAGGGAGGTTGAATGCCAAGGCCTCCGATTTGGTGCTATTTATTTCCGAGTATTTACCATAAGCATTTAATTCAGCCTATAAATTAGGGAGCAAAGTCATAGGTGATGTCATAGTAAGCAGTAAATCGTCTGCAAACAAAGATATTATGTATTGTGAGCTTCGCACAGACACCCCCTTAATATGAGGATTACTCCAAATTTTAGCCGCAAGAGGTTCTAAGGCGAAAGTGGGCATCCTTGTCTTGTACCGTTACCCAAAACAAAAAACGGTGAGGAGAGGCCATTAGTTGATACTATAGCCGATGGTTTACAGTATAGAGCCTTGATGGCCGACAAAAAACTACCACAAAAACCGTATGTTTGTAGAGTTTGAAACATAAAAAGGCCAAGATAACCTATCAAAGGCCTTTTCTGCATCGAGTGACAACACTACGGCTGGTATCTTACGTTTATTTATGTAGGAGATCCAATTAATCGTCCGTCTGGTGTTGTCTAGGGCCTGTCTCTTGGGAACAAAACCGACTTGGTCAGCATCAATCAACTGTAACAAGTCCAAATTCAGTCTATTGGCAAGAATCTTTGCGAGCAGCTTAATGTCAGCGTTTAACAAAGATATTGGCCTGTAGTTAGTCCGACAAGTGGGATCTTTTTGTGGTTTGGGAAGTACTATTACAATAGATTAGAGAGAGTCAGGATGAAAATGTTCCCCCTCCAATATCCTATTATAAACTGCAATCAGGTGAGGAGAAAGCAATGCAAAAAATGACTTATAGTACACTGAGGGTAAGCCATCAGGGCCAGGAGCCTTAGAGGATTTCTGTGATTTCAGGGCTAATTCCAACTCCTCCCCGGTGACAGGCGCGTTCAAGTCTGCCTTGGCTGTGTCCGAGAGTTTAGGAAGTCTACATGAATCAAGATACTCCTGCACGACCGAAGGAGGGAGCAATGCCCGGTAAGGACCTTGAAAGTTGTATAATGCCTTATAATAATAGTAAAAAGAGCAGTTAATTTCTACAGGGTCGTAGGTAATAGCTCCCTGATGGTTTTGAATAGCTGCTATAGTTTGAGATGCTCTTCTAGCCTTCACCTGTGATGCCAACAGAGTATCAGATTTGTTACTTTTTTCATAAAATTTTTGGTTTGCCCACCTTAATGACTTTTCAGTCTGCTCAGCCAATACAGACTGCAGTTCACCTCTGACACTCTGCAGTTGCCTAAGCACCGAGGGAGAGTGGGAACGCTTGTGGGAATGTTCCAGCTGCTCTAGTTCCCACACTGTAGGGTAAGGGACTTCTTGACTGACATTAAGATCAAAATATTCTTTAATGTGCTTGTGGAGGTAATCTTTAAATTTAGGGATGCGGAGAAGGGTCTCATTTAATCTCCAGGAAGGGCAACCTCATTCAGAGAGTAATAAGTCCATATGAGCTACAGAATGGTCTGACCACATAATAGGTACAATCTCAAACTTGACTAGCATTTTCAGTATCCCACTACAACCCAAAATCATATCTATCCTAGAATAGGAGTCATGCGGGGTCGAATAAATTGTGTAATCCCTTGAAGTCGGATTATGGGCCCTCCAAGTATCAAAAAGACCAGCCTCAGTGGTTGTCTTGCGAAGAGTGCCATACGGTAAACGAGGAGGGTGGGCGAGTTTTGAGGTGCTTTTATCCAAATCAGGTGACAAAATTGCATTAAAATTCCCCTCCCATTAATAGGCCTCTGCGTACTTTAGAGATTTCTCCTAACAGGGTGCGGAAAAACCGGGCTTGGCCTGCATTGGGGGCATACAAGTTCACAATAGTTAAGATTTGATGGCCTAGTTGCACAACCAAAATAAGGTATCTCCCATCTGAGTCACTCTTAGAGGAAAGAAGCTGGAAAGGGACCGATGAACGGATCATAATAGCCACCCCGTTTTTTGGAGCTGTGGGTAGAATGGAAAACATTGTGGTATCGTTTTGATACTAGAGGATGAGATATCTTTTTAAAGTGGGTCTCTTGAGATTGAATTGTGTTAAACAAAAGTGACCTTTTATGGGGAGTATTAAGGCCCTTTACATTAAGAGATAACACAGTTACCGTCATGATTCAAAACCATTAACCTGTTACCTTTAGAAACCAATAATTTTGCCTAAAACAGGGATAAAAATAAATAGAATAAATAAAAATAAAAAAAAGGAAAAAAAGGGGGGGCGGGAGATAGAAAAACAATAGAAAAGTGAACAATTCAATCCCCAAAAAAGAAAAAATTGAAGGATGAAGCTCATAATTAGTATGCCCTTTAGAAAAATAAAGGTATGAAGTACTTCAAAGTAGAAACACTTCTAATGGGCGCTATATTTGGGAGGGCAAAAATACTACTTATATGATAACTAATGAATGGTGACAGATACCTCTCATTAGTCCCACGTAGCGCTGGGGGTGTGGTATGAAAATGAGTGGATGAGGAACTGTCCACCCGGTACCATCAATCAATACAGTTAAACCATACACAATGCCAGTTCAAGGAAAACGATAAAAGATAAACATATGCAACACAATTTTAGCGCATATTATAGTCCAGGTATCCTAGAAGGAACAAACAACATGTTAATATAACCTTTGAGGAAAGCATAGAAAAGACAGGAACGGAACTCCATCTCAGCCCATAACTCAGGGAGCGGGATCATGAAAAGTATGGGTGTCGGTATCAGATAGTTGGAGTTTATGTAAAAGTTCTCTGTCTTCCTTAGCGTCGTGCAGAGAGAGTTGTCTGCCATATACCTCCACAATCAATCGAAAGGGAAAGCCCCACCTGTATTTGTACTCATTGTCCCATAACACTTTGGTAACGTTGCGCAAATCTCTACATTTAAGGACATTTGATGGGGCTAAATCTTGAAAAATGTGTAAGTGAGAACCCTCAAAAAAGATCTGTGAAGTAGATCTACTGGCAGCAACAATTTGGTCCTTAATTTTAAAGGACAGAAACTTTAGGATAACGTCTCTCAGAGGGGCATCTTCTATTGGTTTTGGTCTGAGAGCTCTGTGGGCCCTCTCTATAAGCAGTGAGTGCTCAGGGAGAGAGGGTACCAGCATCAGATAAAAACGTTTCAGATACGGTTCAAGAGACTGGGGAGAAATTGTTTCAGGAATATTGCAGATTCTCAAGTTATTCCGTCTTTCCCTGTTTTCAAGGTAATTTTTGTCTCTAAGAGACTCCACTTCACGGTGCAAAAAATCTATGTCATGTGAGGTATCATTCAAACCCCTAGAGAGTGATTCCGTCTTGGCTTCCACTGCTGAAGTGCGTTTAGATAGAGAAGCAAGTTCGTTGCGGAGGTCTGCGGAGAGTTGTTGGAAGTTAGAAGTGAGTGTTTTATTAAGTTCCGCCAACATAACTCGAATGTCATTTTTAGTAGTGTATACAGCGTCTATAGGTTCAGCAGTAGCGAGTGGACCCCCAGGGGATATCGGGGGAGACAATGAGGTTTGGTGGGAATCAGAGCGAGATAAATGTGGTAATATACCTTGTAGGGTGTTCTTCTTCCCTTTGTTAACGTTTCGATTCATTTTGTGTAGGAAGTATAAATGTAAACCGATCAGGTATTGCAATTTAAATGAAGGTCCGGGTGGACAGTAATATTACGACCTCAGAACATGGTTCTGTTCCCGACTGCAGCCATCAAATTGTAGAAATACAGCAAGGCAGCAATCCAATATTAGAAAGTTATACAAATCCTGAAGAAACTTTCACTTGTAATAATACCGAATATCCACAAGATGGCGAAAAGTCACTGGACTAGAGAATTGCTATTTATAGAAATTATGTAATGCTCACCAAGCAATAATGATATGATATAAAACTATAAACACAGTCCAGGAATCAGAAAAAATTGTGGAACAATCAAAAGGCACAAATCTAATTGTTGGCCTCCTTTACCCTTTTATTTGTGTTACCAACAGTATAGATGTAATGCCCACTGAGTGTAGCCCAAGCTGGGAGAAGGCAATATGCTGCCAAGGCTGCAATTAAGGTAAAGACACCGGCTATTTTAACAGAGGCAGGTAAAATACAGGTGAATCAGGCTTGAATCAGACTAATTAGGACAACCTGTCCAACCTTCTGAGTCCAATGCAGGGGTCCAGTATGCAGGGGACGCTCTACACAGCAGCTTGAGGTGCAAGGAGGAGAAAGCACCTCAGAAGTACTCCAGGTGGGTAAGTGCGGCAGCGGTAATATCCCCGCCAGGGTTACTGGAGTTCCTGGCACCAATTAGCAGATGGGCACAGCCGCGTCCAAGTCGGCTTGCCAAAGGCTCTACGCGGAGTTGCTCGCTTTAGGCGACCATCGGCAGGGGTCTCGCAGCCCCAGGAGAGGACCTCCAAACAAAGCGGATCGGATCGGAGCGGCGATTGTTGCCGGCAGCAGCGGCTCACTGGGGATGAGGGCTAAATTGAGGCCGCGGCTTCCCGTCTGATGTAGGCCGCTGCGGTAGTCGGGCAGCGGAGGTCCCGCGAGCAATATAGCAGGGACTCAAGGAGCCGGGAAATCGAAGGGGTCCCCTCGGGGAGGGTCAGCATTAGGAAGGGGCAAGAATAAGTGCCTTTTTTTGTGCCCTGCAGATGGAGCCCACGTGAAGCATGTCCACTCTAGTGCTCAGCCAGGCCACACCCCCCCAAAATTATAGATTTTCATTTCCTCAATCACATTAAGAGGAGCATTCAATTAGACACAATATGCTTCTTTTCATGAAAAATGGCTTATGGTGCAAATAAATACTTATCGTGCAATCCTATTAGATGCGCTTTTCACGGGTGCGAATTCTACATAACAATTTTTGCGAATTAGTTATTATCACCTCCTAAGCAGGTAAAAAACGGTGGATAATCCCTATATAAAGGTAAAATGTCAGGACTTGGTTAAGAAACAATGGGACACCCTCCTTAAGGACTTATTTGGCAATATGAATTTTTTAAATAACGTAACTTACCCAATAATTACATGTTATTTTTGGAGTGATAAATTGCAAAGTGGAGGAAAATGACATAATTGATGTGTACTGTACAGTCCCTTATCCCCTATTTAATAATAATACCACATATCAGTGTGTGCTGGGAGCTGTGTTATTCCCCTTCATGTATCACTGTGCAGTCACCTCCCCCTATATAATAATAATACCACATATCAGTGTGTGCTGGGAGCTGTGTTATTCCCCCTCATATATCACTGTGCAGTCCCCTCTCCCTATATAATAATAATAATACCACATATCAGTGTGTGCTGGGAGCTGTGTTATTCCCCCTCATATATCACTGTACAGTCCCCTCCCCCTATGTAATAATAATACCACATATCAGTGTGTGCTGGGAGCTGTGTTATTCCCCCTCATATATCACTGTACAGTCCCCTCCCCCTATATAATAATAATACCACATATCAGTGTGTGCTGGGAGCTATGTTATTCCCCCTCATATATCACTGTACAGTCCCCTCTCCCTATATAATAATACCACATATCAGTGTGTGCTGGGAGCTGTGTTATTCCCCCTCATATATCACTGTACAGTCCCCTCCCACTATATAATAATAATAATAATAATAATACCACATAGCAGTGTGTGCTGGGAGCTGTGTTATTCCCCCTCATATATCACTGTACAGTCCCCTCCCCCTATATAATAATACCACATATCAGTGTGTGCTGGGAGCTATGTTATTCCCCCTCATATATCACTGTACGGTCCCCTCTCCTATATTATAATAATAATACCACATGTCAGTGTGTGCTGGGAGCTGTTATTCCCCCTCATATATCACTGTACAGTCCCCTCTCCCCTATATAATAACAATATAATATATACAGTACACGTTACCTGGCTCTGGCTGTTAGGAGTGTATATGACAAAATGGCAGCTAAACACCATGTGTCCCCGCCCCCTCTGCTCTGTGACTACCGGTAGTAGACTATAAGAATATGGCCGCCGGTCACTGTACATGAGGACACCATTAGACTATAAACTGTTACTCTGGTGATGAAGCTGTGAGCGGCAGGTGCAGGTGGCTGCTTAGTTACAGGACGTCCATCCTACTTTGTGCCGCCTGATTGGCTACTCGCTGCTGCCAATCAGCGCACTGAGGGAAATGGGAGGAGGACGGGCATGATAAGAGGGGCGGGGCAGACAGGAGCCATAGCTACACGGAGATGAGAGGGGCGTGGTTATGTATAGGGGGCGTTTTTTCTATTACAGGAAGAGGCAGAGAGCGGCTGGGAGCAGGTAATGGTATTTATTATTATTATTATTATTATACAGGGGGAGCAGCCTGTGGTGTCCTGTTATTATTATTATACAGGAGGAGAAGACTGTGGTGTCCTGTTATTATTATTATACAGGGGGAGCAGCAGCCTGTGGTGTCCTGTTATTATTATACAGGAGGAGAAGACTGTGGTGTCCTGTTATTATTATTATACAGGGGGAGCAGCCTTTGGTGTCCTGTTATTACTCTTATAAAGGAAGAGCAGCCTGTGGTGTCCGGTTATCATTATTATACAGGGGAGCAGCCTGTGGTGTCCTGTTATTATTATACAGGGAGACCAGCCTATGGTGTCCTGTTGTTGTTATCATTATTCAGGGGGAGCAGCCTGTGGTTTCCTGTTGTTATTATACAGGGGGAGCAGCCTAAGGTGTCCTGTTATTATACAAGGGAAGCAGCCTGTGGTGTCCTGTTATTATTATTTTTATACAGGGGGAGCTGCCTGTGGTGTCCTGTTATAGCAGCAGCTGCAGAGTAATAATAACAGTAATGAGTGGTCGGGGAATAACACATAATAGGTGTTATAATAACAGGAGCTGGGGAAGGATGTGTGAGAAGGACACAGACAGGCCATGTAACAAAGGGCTGCACTCCCTGAGCTGAGACTGTCTGTCAGGGCGTCTTGTTATCCTGAGCAATAGAGACTCTCTCAGAGACAGCCAGTGGCTGTGACAGTCCCCAGATCCTCAGAGTATCACTGATTATCCCCCAGGACATGTCTCACCCCACCCTACGCTGCACACACACGGCCGGCAGGCTGGTCACACATGTAACATACATCTGAGGTGCGGTCATTTGTCATTTCATCATTTGTGCAGAGTGACTGATGGAATTCTGTATTGCTTAACCCTTTGTTTGTCCCCTGGGCTGCCTGCTGTCCTATCCCTGTGTTATTAACTTCTTCTGTTATTAACCCTCCCCTGTGTTACTGACACCTCTGTACAGCTGTTACACCCCCTGTTGTACTGTTCACTCTAGCTCCGGCGCGAGGCAGGGCGCCGGAGCTAGAGAGGGCACGTTCGTGCATGCGCCGCAGGCGCGTGCGACCGAGAAGGGGGTGTGGTCATCGAAAAGGGGGCGTGTCTATAAGACGCATCCCCTTTTCGTCATTCTTGGGGGCGTGCCCAGCACTTACGGACACGCCGGGCAGCCCCCAAGCCCTGCAGACAGGGAGAATAGATGCCGGGCGCATGCGCCCGGCGTCTATTCTCCGGCGGTGACCGGGTCACCACACATTTCTTCACCCGCGGGACACTGCGACCCGCGGGTGAAGACGGCTCCCGCAGGCTGTTAGGGCAGGGCGCTTTTTGCCCTCCTTCTGGAGGGCGGGGCGCTTTTTGCCTTCCAGAAAGAGAGCAGGGCGCCGCGCCCCGCTAAAACAGCCTAGCGGGAACGCTACTGTTGTGCGCTGACATGACTGGGGAGGTGAGGGGATCTGTGCTCAGTGATATTTGATCTGGGAGTGTATGCAGTGATTTTCATGTCTCCCCCAATACACAGGGCTACACAGTAGTGAAGAAGACATCCGGTGACCCAGCAGCCGTCCCTGTATGTCAGGAGGACTGAGCAGGACCCAGCGCTCCATCACGGTGCCTCCACCTCACTCACTGATACATGAGAGACACAATGACCAGAAGATCCTGGAACTCACCAACAAGATCATTCAGCTTCTGACTGGAGAGGTGACTGCTGGGAATGGGACATTATACAGTAACACCAGAGGAGGTGTCTGGGTGATGACTAGAGAGGTGGCTGCTGGGAATGGGACACTATACAGTAACACCAGGGGATGTGTCTGGGTGATGACTGGAGAGGTGACTGCTGTGAATGGGATATTATACAGTAACACCAGGGGATGTGTCTGGGTGATGACTGTTGAGGTGACTGCTGGGAATGGGACGTTATTCAGTAACAGGGGATGTGTCTGGGTGATGACCGGAGAGGCGACTGCTGGGAAGGGGACATTATACAGTAACACCAGGGGATGTGTCTGGGTGATAACTGGAGAGGCGACTGCTGGGAAGGGGACATTATACAGTAACACCAGGGGATGTGTCTGGGTGATGACTGGAGAGGCGACTGCTGGGAAGGGGACATTATACAGTAACACCAGGGGATGTGTCTGGGTGATGACTGGAGAAGTGACTGCTGGGAATGGGACATAATACAGTAACACCAGGGGATGTGTCTGGGTGATGACTGGAGAGGTGACTGCTGGGAAGGGGACATTATACAGTAACACCAGGGGATGTGTCTGGGTGCTGACTGGAGAGGTGACTGCTGGGAAGGGGACATTATACAGTAACACCAGGGGATGTGTCTGGGTGATGACTGGAGAGGCGACTGCTGGGAATGGGAAATTATACAGTAACATCGGGGGATGTGTCTGGGTGGTGACTGGAGAGGTGACTGCTGGGAATGGAACATTATACAGTAACACCAGGGGATGTGTCTGGGCGATGACTGTACCATTGTGTGTCAGGTTCCTATAAGGTGTCAGGATGTCACTGTCTATGTCTCCATGCAGGAGGGGGAGTATATAGAGGAACACAGGGGTCTGTACAAGGACGTGATGATGGAGAATCACCGGCCCCTTACATCACTGGGTAAGAGGAGACTGTCATTTATTATACAGGAGAGATTAGGTATGAGGCCCCCCATATACACACATCACCTGATAATCACATATATACAATGTACTCAGTCACTGTGTGTCTACTATAGATGGACCCAGTAACAGAAATACCCCAGAGAGATGTCCCCGTCCTCTTTATTCACAGGATTGTACAGAGGAGAATCACAGGATCCCACAGGAGCATCAGGTAGGTGGGATTTAGGGTCTCCTCAAATAGCAATATACGAAGAGACTTTCTATGTCAGTACTCCATGGCAGTCCCCACAAAGGGTTATGTCTATATTGATGCTTCTCCATGTCACCTGTATCTTTTCCTGTCTAGGTCAGTTAGTGTGGGTGGGCTCTGAAACAGAGGTTTACTTCTCTCATCATTCTCAGTTGCAACTGAGGCTTACCTCTCTCATCGTTCCGGGCTCTAACATAGGCTTACTTCTCTCATCATTCCAGGCTGTAACAGAGGCTTACCTCTCATCATTCCAGGCTGTAACAGAGGCTTACCTCTCATCGTTCCCGGCTGTAACAGAGGCTTACCTCTCTCATCGTTCCGACTAACAGAGGCTTACCTCTCTCATCGTTCCTGGCTGTAACAGAGGCTTACATCTCTCATCGTTCCTGTCTGTAACAGAGGCTTACCTCTATCATCGCACCCGGCTGCAACAGAGATTTACCTCTCATCATATCCGGCTGTAACAGAGGCTTTCCTCTCTCATTGTTTCTGGCTGTAACAGAGGCTTACCTCTTTGTTCCCAGCTGTAACAGAAGCTTACCTCTCTCAAGGTTTATGGCTTTAACAGAGGCTTATCTCTCTCATGGTTTATAGCTTTAACAGAGGCTTACTTCTCATGTTTCCTGACTGTAACAGAGGCTTACCTATCTCATTGTTTCCAGCTGTAACAGAAGCTTACCTCTCTCATTGTTTCTGGCTGTAACAGAGGCTTACCTCTCTTTGTTCCTGGCGTTAACAGAGGCTTATCTCTCTTATTGTTCCTGGCAATGCACCATGTTAGATCTATAAGCTGAGGATGGGCAGTCTGACCCGCATGCATCACTGCCAGTGAGTGATGTAACATATAGCACCTGAACTAAACAGATCGATGCACTGAGGATGCACATGCTCCGCGACACGTTGGTAGCGCCTGGCAGGATGTGAGAAGCCGGGAACCTTGAGCTCTCTACAGTCCTCCAGTTCTGGCTGCAAGGGTGGAAGATACCATGTCTGGAAGCCGGTTGGAGATGAAGCCTGATCTCACAACTTGGAAGTCCCCCTCCCAAGGTAATTCCTTAAATTAGGGGGTGTCCATATGCTGTATCCTGATACATAGTGATTAGTGTTTCTCTTCAGTGCCAGTGCAGAGTCTTTGGGGGAGAAGACAAACAAGTGACCACATAATAAGCTCTGTGCAGCCTGTGATGGGAGGTTTCCTGCACATAATGAAGGAGTACTGTGTAGCACACGCAGATCCCAGAATAAGGGATGGAACCAGCCTCCAGAGCAATTTATAGAATAACTTGTATGAATGGGATAAGCTTTTATTACTAAGGAAGATCTTTGTTACACAGGGAGGCTAGAAGAACAAGGGGAAGATGTATCAAACAGGGCTGTGGAGTCTGTAACCGAAACCTTAGATTCTGAGTCCTTGATTTTACTAAAAAGTCAGTGTTGAAGGTTTGTTTTACCGACTCCATAGGTAAATGCTGATTGGTTGCTATGGGCAACTTCTCTACTTGACCACACTTAAGAAGCTTTGATACATCTCCCCAAAGCCTGGACTCAGGGATTCCCCTGATTAGTAGAAGATTCCTCTATAGCTGGATCTGATGACAGTGAGGAAATACTGATGATCTTTAGCTTAGATAATGAGGAATCTTTGCTGAGTAACATGAATCTATGGGAATGACGGCACTAATAACACCCACATTAGCCGGAGAATCTCTGAGGATTGCAGCCACAAGAACAGAGGTTCCCGGGAACATCAAGAGGTGGAAGATTTAGTCATTTGGGAATGGGATCACATGGAAAACACCAGTATAATGCTAAAAGACTTGTATGTATCCATATCTGTGTGAAGCTATTTTAAGCACCACAGCTTCATCATGAAGATCAGCATTAGTGGCCAGATGAACCACCTAGTTAAGTTCTTTTGCAGCTGTTATCCAATCAGAGACCTTTTGGATAATCTGCTTATTGCATAAAACCTTTTAGTCTAAGGAAAACTGGATAATGAAACCCTCTGGAGAAAAATCTTCTGAAAAGATCCCAGCTCTTCTAGGCTCTCTCCTCATGTTTACAATTCCTTCTACCTCAGCCCTTTTGGATCTTAAAAATTAAGACTAATAGGCCAAAGCGTAGAAACCCACAATGTCTATTGTTATCCAATCTAACACCTGTAGGAGGCAGATTTTGTACTATGCACACATAGTTTATATGGATAATAGTTTCCTCAGTGTATCTAGTCCCCAGGGAATCTCCAGTCCCCACAGTGTCCCTCCAGCCCCCAGTTTATCTCGAGTCCCCAAACTGTACAGAATCCAGAAATAAATGTTTTTATACAAACTAAGAATCCTTCAGAATTCATGGAACTAGACAATCTACAGAACTGCCTACAATCTTTACTAAGAACAGCAACAGTTGTCCCAGTTCCTTCAGGACAGAAGAGCAAAGACTTTTCCTTATAGGAGTACATCAGGATTCTTTTAGAGGAGACTAAACAACTATGTCAGTATCAGACCACTTTGCATGGAAATAGTGAATTTGAGCCTCTCTGTTATCAGCCAGGAGGATTTCCTCACACCCATAGACCTGCAGGACGCTTTCTCTTATGTTGTAGTATAGCACAGGAAGTGTCTCAGGTGCTGGATCAGGGACACCATTACCAGCTCACCGGCCTTCCTTTTGGCCTGGCAACTTCTCTATGAACCTTTATGGAAATGCTGGTGCAGGTGCAGAACTAAGAGATCTGGGGGCTAGATGTAGGAGAATCAGAACATGTGACAGACATCAAGAAAATACAGGTGATGACCTTATTGCAGAAACATGGCCGGATTGTGGTCAGGACAGAAAGATAGCTTGTTCCCTCACAGCAAATGCAATGTCTGGGAGCACAAATACCATACAGTACACAGTAACTCTGTCATAGGAAAGGTGTCTCACACAACAGCACTTAGTGCATGATGTACGGATTCATCACTGGCCAACAATGAGGAGAGTGCTGCAATTATCGGGCATGTTTTCAGCCATAGGGATAGTTCCTTGGGCAAGATGGCACCTGCACAGTCTCCAGCTGTGATATTTTACTCTCTGGTATCACAGCTGGAGACTGTGCCTGTGCCTGTCATCACCTACCAGGAGAACCTCTAATCTGGTGACAAGAGCCAGGACTGAGGACACCGGGTATGTCACTCTCAGATCCATGGGCAACATCGATGACAGATTCCAGCTCATGTAACTAATATGATCACACAAAGGACTTGGTCACAGAAAAAAAGGAGACTCTATGGAGATGTACTAGAAATAAGAGCTGTATGGAATGCAGTTCAGCAATTTCATCCATAGTTACTGGAAAAGTTCTCAGGAGTATTTATAGAGAAGATACCTGGGGTGTCCATCATACATCACCAAGGAGGCACCAGAAGCAAAACTGTGATGTTGGAAGTAGAAAAACTAATAACCTTGGGCAGAAGCAACCCTACGATCTCTTTCAGAGTTCCATGTCTCAGGCAAGGAGGATACTATGACAAATTGTCTGAGCCGTAGGTAAGTGGCCCCAGGAGAATGGTCCTTGCACATGCACAGATGAACTTCCATAATGCTGGAGACTAGTGCTGCCCTGATTACACTTCCTCTCAGCCAGCAGCTTTCTCACCAGCTTCTCATAGTGCCCAATTGGTACAGTTTACACAAAGCATCGGTAACACATTCTGACATGGGAGGAGGAGCCGCATTATGGACCTAATTCAGCACTGATCGCTAATGGAAACGTGGTTCTGCTGCGAAATTATGCAAATGAATGTGATCACAACGACGCCGCAGCACGATATAAAGATGCCAACTTCCCTTTACTCACATCCGTAAAGTCTGCAAAAACATCGGTAACATCGAGTAGCATCTGAGCCTCCCGCACAAGGACAGAACTTACTCAGAAACTGTTAAACTTCCTGTACGCAGTGAGACCTCAGGCTGCGTATGCCATCGCAAGGGCTAATTTATGCACGCCCCTGTAACGGCATTCAAACGCACTGGCTAGCCTGCATTTCGCCAACCACCCCCACGGTACTTTGTCAATCACTTTGTCAATCGCATAGCGCTCGCGAACGGGTCCGAATCAGGCCCTGTGTGCGTCTATTACACTAATATTCTACTAGATAATCTCAATTAATGGAAAAGAAATTACTAACGTGTCATTTTATTATTTTATGGGTTATTTAGAGTGAAAATATGAGTGATAATAAGGCCGAGGATATGGAGGGAGAAGAAGAGACGTATGTGACTGATATAAAGGCAGAAGATACAGAGGGAGAAGAAGAGACGTATGTGACTAATATGAAGGCAGAGGATATGGAGGGAGAAGATGAGATGTATGTAACTGATATAATGGCAAAAGATACAGAGGAAATAGAAGAGACGTATGTCAGGGGTGATCTGCAGTGTAAGGAGGAGGAAATCCCTACAGATATCAGCACAGGTGAGTAATAAACACTAATTACAGAAGAGCGTCAAACATTTTCTCTATTTCAACCAGTGTCTTATATGTGTAGAGTTTGTATGTACTCCTGTTTTTTTGTATACCTTTGCTTCCCCAGTCCAAAAATATACTTCTATGTTAATGATTCAGCCCATACAATAATCTTTTTCTACACTCTCTTCAGCCCCTATTATACTCCTGCTCTCCCCCTGACATCATGTCACTGTGTGTTACCAGCCCAGAGATCTGACCAGTCTCCTCCCCACACTCTCTGGTGTATCTCATACATCAGGAGCCATCAGCCCCTATTATACTCCTGCTCTCCCCCTCACATCATGTCACTGTATGTTACCAGCCCAGAGATCTGACCAGTCTCCTCCCCACACTCTCTGGTGTATCTCATACATCAGGAGCCATCAGCCCCTATTATACTCCTGCTCTCCCCCTCACATCATGTAACTACCAGTCCATTGAAACATCTAGGTCCTATTGTGCAACACTATTACACATTTCATCTTGTTCCCTTTCTTCTCCAGATATAATCACATGGACATAGACCATTATTTATGTAACATCTAGTGCACTATCGCCCTCATTCAGAGCTACTCGCTCTGAATGAGGGCAGCCGCTTTTTTTTCTTTAAAGCCGGCCTCCTGGCTGCTCACTAAGCTGTTGGTGACCACCCACAGCTTTTGCGAGCGGCCAGGTGATGGTCGCGATGGTCGGGTCTCATCTGCCGCAAGCTCCAGTGAGCTTCCGGCTCTAATAGAGCAGGAAGCTCATAACTGACATCACTGGTGATGACAGTAGGGCTGCCCACAAAAAGCAGGCGTTCCTTCAGGAATGCCCCGTTTGTCCAGCCACCCCCCCCACCCCGCCTACAAAACCTGGCGAGCTGTCGATCAACATCGACAGCCGCCCCATTTGTAGCAAGCCCCGGAGCAAGTGAATTTCTCACTCGCTACGGGGCTTATGCACAACCATCGACCAGCTTGTGAGCAGGTCTGAATGAGGCCCTATGTCCATGTGATTATATCTGGAGAAGAAAGGGAACAAGATGAGATGTGTGATAGTGCTGCACAGTAGGTATTAGATGTTAGACCATTATTTATGTAACCTCCAGTGCACTAACATCTAGGACCTACTGTGCAGCACTATCATACATCTAATTTTGTTCCCTTTTTCTCCAGATATAATCACATTGACATAGATCAGATTCAGATCTGGTCGCAAGCGCTGAGCGCTCGCAACCGGGTCGATGGTGGCCCACAGCGCATGCGCACGAAGGAGCCGGCTCCGTCGTGCGCATGCGCGAGACCCGGCTAGCGACGGGCAATCCGTCGCTCCGGGTCTCGCACCAAAAGGGGCGAGCTGTCGATGTTGAGTGACAGCTCGCCCCCTTTGGTGGGCGGGCCGGGGGGGTGGCTGCCCAAACTGAGGCGTTCAGAGCTTCCGGCTCTGTTAGAGCCGAAAGCTCTCTGGGGCTTGCGATGAACGAGACCCTACCACAAGGGTCTAAGACTATCGCGACCATCATCATGGCCGCTCACTATAGCTGTAGGTGGTCACCCAGAGGAGAGCGCTCCAAAAATAAAAAAAAAACGCCCTGATTCAGAGCGAGTGCTCGCGTCCAGCTATGAATCAGGGCCATAGTGCACTGGATGTTACATAAATAATGGTCTATGTCCATGTGATTTTATAAGGGGAAGAAAGGGAACAAGATGAGAAGTGTGATAGTGCTGCACAGTAGGTCCTAGATGTTAGACAATTATTTATGTAACAGTGCACTAATACCTAGGACCTACTGTGCAGCACTATCACACGTCTTAACGATACTGCTTTTGAACCTTATGAATACCCCTGCCTATACTGTCGCGTCTGAGACTGGAATAGAAGACGTGGAGGGCCTAGGTTGTGGGAGGAAGCGGAGACAGGGGGCCTGGATATATGTTCTCCTCATCCACAGGTCTTGAGTGTTGGCGAGACCTGGGCAAAGGTGCGGAATCTAACCCACAGGATGGTGTTCGCCAGTGACCCCCCCAATTGGGATTTGGGCTTAGCTGCACCCCGTGAGCAGGTCGCGGTCCTTTGACCAGGTACCCAAGCCCTGCGGGAATAGAGATACAACACCCGTGGCCCAGAGAGGTAATGCCTGGATGGTATACACTGCTGCACGATATTCACCAGAGACTGGAGACACACAGGTAGAAATGGTAACACTGCTGCTGTAAGGGAGGTTAGGAACCTGGACCGGGAACTCTCTAAGGCACGCTAGGTGACAACCGTTGTTCAGGCAACTTCCTGGAACCTGTGGAACAGTTATATACCCAGGGGAACCCTTTGATAGATGCACAGCGTCAGCTGGTCACTCACCTATCCTGGGAAGAAGATACTGTCACATGGGCCAACTGTCATGGCGGCGCCCATGTCCGGAATTGCGATGCCAGACACCAGCCCACCAGGAAGCCACTGCATGTGGGGAGAATGCTCAGCTTCTCCCCCGCCGCCGCGCCAGCTGCCCGACCACCCAGGTTGACAGGGGAAGCCGGCGGCGCGGTAAGCGGGAGTCGATCCCCGGCTGAGCCCTGACAGTGCCCCCCCCTTTCAGGGTGGGCACTGAACACCCATCAGGTTTATCTGGAAATCTATGAAAACTCTGGATCAGTCGCGGAGCGTGCACATCAGAGGCTTTGATCCAGGCCCTTTCCTCGGGGCCGTAGCCCTTCCAATCAATGAGATATTGAAGGGTGTTAAGTCTGTGCCGAGAATCTAGGATCCTCTCCACCTCAAATTCAGTGCCTTGTAACGTCTTAACTTGAGGTAATTTAGGAGAACAACTCTGAAAACGATTGAGCACCAGAGGTCGTAAAAGAGAAACGTGAAAAGTGTTTGAAATCTTCATTTGAGGGGGAAGTTCCAATTTATAGGTTACTGGACTGATTACCTTAAGGACACGATATGGCCCAATAAAACGTGGGGCGAGTTTCATGGACGGTACTCTTAACCGAATATTCTTGGAGGACAACCAAACCCTGTCCCCAACTCTCAACAGTGGAACAGCCAAACGTCTCCTGTCCGCAAATTTCTTGTAATTTTTTGAAGATTGCTTTAATGATTTGTGAATTTTACTCCACAAAACTGAAAAGGATTGGATATCCTGGTTCACAGCCGGAACATCCATAGATGGAAGCTTTTGGAAATCTGAAACTCGTGGGTGTCTACCAAAAACCGTAAAAAAAGGAGTGGATTTAGAGGAAGAATGGTACTTAAAATTATGAGAAAACTCTGCCCAGGGTAGGAGGTCCACCCAATCATCCTGGGAGGATGACACAAAGAGCCTAATGAAGGTCTCCAGCTCTTGATTGACCCTTTCCGTTTGACCATTCGACTGTGGGTGGTAGGCCGAGGAAAAGTTCAGTTTGATTCCACAAGTATTACATAGGGCTCTCCAGAATTTGGCTATAAATTGAACACATCGATCAGAGACTATTTCCTTTGGGAGACCGTGTAATCTGGAGATGTCTCGAATAAAAATTTTTGCTAATTGAGGGGCTGAAGGAAGACCAACCAGCGGGATAAAATGTGCCATTTTAGAAAAGCGATCCACGACCACCCATACCGTGTTATGCCCTTTGCACCGAGGTAATTCAGAAATGAAATCCATTGAGATGTGGGTTCATGGCGCAGCTGGGATAGAGAAGGGACGTAGAGGACCAACCACCTTTCTACGTGGAGTCTTATGTTGGGCGCATTTAATACAGGACAGGACAAACTCTCTGACATCCTTCTTCATGGTAGGCCACCAGTAAGATCGAAGTAAGAACTGGTAGGTTTTGGTGATTCCAGTGTGACCTGTGAACAAGGATGCATGAGCCCAAACCAGTAGTTTTTTGCGTAAATTAGGAGGTACAAAAATTTTTCCAGGTGGTAGAGACACTACTTGAGTAGGAGCAAACACAATTGGGTCCAAAATGAAACAAACTTGAGAACACTCCTCCTCCTCCAACTTAGTCATAAAGGAGCGAGATAATGCATCAGCTTTTTTGTTCAACACACCTGGACGAAACTGAAGTTTTAAATTAAACCTAGAAAAGAAGAGTGACCATCGTGCCTGCCTGGCATTCAACCGGTGTGCAGTTTGCAGATAGATCAGATTCTTATGATCTGTAATAATCATGACAGGAAATTTAGCCCCTTCAAGAAGATACCGCCATTCCTCTAAGGCTAAACGCATAGCTAAAAGTTCTTGGTCGCCTATAATATAATTCCTTTCTGCAGGAGAAAATTTTTGGGAGAAAAATCCACAGGGACGAGTTTTCCCGTCTTCAGCAGTCTGAGATAATACCGCCCCTACTCCAACAGAGGATGCGTCCACCTCCACAATGAATGGTTTGTCTATTCGAGGCTGGCAGAGGATTGGAGCTCTAGAAAAGGCCTTTTTTAGGTTTTGAAAGGCTTGTACTGCTGGAACAGACCATTTAGCAGGATTGGCTCCTTTCCTTGTGAGAGAAGTAATGGGTGCTACCAGCGTAGAAAAGTGTGGAATAAATCTCCTATAATAGTTTGCGAATCCTAAGAAGCGCTGAGTACCTTTTAAAGAAGTAGGCAGGGGCCACTCCGAGATTGCTTTTAGTTTATCAGGATCATCTGGAGACTCCTCCCGGAGATTATATGACCCAAAAAAGGTACCGAAGTTTGATTAAACACACATTTGGATAGTTTTCCAAAGAGGTGATAACACGAAGGCGGGACAATACCTCCCGTACATGAAGACGATGGCTCTGTAAATCTCTGGAAAAAATTAAGATGTCATCGAGATAAATCACAACAAATTTATGAAGAATATCCCGGAAGACCTCGTTGACATAACCTTGAAAAATAGCTGGTGAATTGCAAAGACCGAAGGGCATTACAAGGTACTCGAAGTGCCCGTCTCTGGTATTGAACGCGGTTTTCCACTCGTCCCCCGCTTTCATTCGAATCAAGTTATACGCGCCACGTAGATCCAGCTTGGTGAAGACCTGAGCCCCTTGGACTTTGTCAAAAAGTTCTGAAATTAAAGGTAAGGGGTACCGATTCTTTATGGTGATCTGATTTAAGCCTCGGTAATCTATGCAAGGACGGAGTCCTCCGTCCTTTTTCCCTACAAAAAAGAAACATGCCCCTGCAGGAGAAGAAGAGGGCCGAATGAACCCTTTAGCAAGGTTTTCCTTAATGTATTCTTCCATGGCCGCGGTCTCTGGCACGGACAAGGGGTAAACACGGCCACGTGGAGGACTTTTCCCGGGAAGTAAATCGATAGCGCAATCCCATGGTCGATGCGGAGGAAGTTCATCTGCGGCTTGTTCACAGAATACGTCAGCAAACTCTTGATAAGCCTCAGGTAATCCCGGCTGGGAGGGGTGTCTTGGAGACTCAGGACGGAGGAACTTCATAGCTGGGTTGGAAACCGTTGCTTGGTTACATACTGGAATGACCTTGGTCAAACAATTTTGAAAACAATGTGAGCCCCAGGATAGGATTTGCATAGCATCCCAGTCGAAGACAGGATTGTGTTTTTTCAACCAGGGCAATCCTAATACCAGCTCGTAGGAGGATTCGGGTAATACAAAAAATTCTAGCATTTTCTGATGTAAGCATCCAACTCGGACACTCACAGGATAAGAGAGCGAAGAAATGGGTAGCCCCACCAGGGTCTTACCCTCTAGACCGGACAGTAACAATTTATTAGGTAGGGGGACGACTGGAACACCCAAAGTGTGAATCAATTTTTCTGCAATAAACTTACCAGCGGCTCCAGAATCAATTAAAGCATGGACCTTTCTTGTCCTGGACTTATGGGAAAGTAACACTACTAGAAGACTTTCTGATAATTGGGATGGCTTGAGAATGACCCCCAACTGAATGCTCCCTACTTCAGTCAGGGTCTCGCATTTCCCGCAAGTAGAGGACAATTCTTCAGAATGTGGTTAGGTGCAGCGCAATAAATACACAGCTTATTTTGGAAGCGTCTATTGCGCTCTGCCGGGGTGAGTTTGGTTCTATTGACCTGCATCGGTTCCTCTTCACTAGCTGAGGTGGGCATAGGCGTATTGGCAGCAGAAGAACGAGCTGGTAGACGTTCACCTCTTCCCCTACTAGCCCACCTTTCCCGGTGACGAAGATCGATTTTGATACAGAGAGAGATAACGTCAGCGAAGGATTCTGGCAAATCTCTGGAGGCAAGTTCATCCTTCATCCTCTTAGAGAGTCCATGAAGAAAGGACGCTTTAAGAGCTTCCTCGTTCCATTTTAATTCCGATGCCAGGGTCTGAAACTGGACTACATACTGCCCTATGGATCGTGTGCCCTGACGCACACGAAGAAGATCAGAAGATACAGATGCAGAACGGCCTGGCTCATCAAAAATTCTCTTAAATGCTAAAACGAATTCCTCGTAAGTAGATACGATGGGGTCAGCCCGTTCCCATAGAGGGGAGACCCAGTCTAACGCTGCTCCTGTTAACCGTGATATAACATATGCCACCTTCGCCTGAGACGTGGGAAAATTCTGGGGAAGGCACTCAAATTGGATCTCACATTGGTTAATGAATCCGCGGCACCGCCTGGGATCACCGTCAAACCTTTCCGGAGTAGCTAACTGGAGTCAGGGTTTGGGGGTAGGAGCCACCAGTGGAGGAACTGATGGAGAAGGTGCAGGAGCTGCAGCCGGAGGAGCCGGGAGAATAGAAGCCAACGTGGTTTGAATAGAAACCAGTTGCCTCGAGAGCTCCTGTAAATACTGAGCCACTTGTTGTTGGGCCGCCTCTTGGTTGTCCATCCGAGAGGTCAACTCCTGCAGCCTCCATTGGGCCTGAAAAAACTGTCACGTCTGAGACTGGAATAGAAGACGTGGAGGGCCTAGGTTGTGGGAGGAAGCGGAGACGGGGGGCCTGGATATATGTTCTCCTCATCCACAGGTCTTGAGTGTTGGCGAGACCTGGGCAAAGGTGCGGAATCTAACCCACAGGATGCTGTTCGCCAGTGACCCCCCCAATTGGGATTTGGGCTTAGCTGCACCCCGTGAGCAGGTCGCGGTCCTTTGACCAGGTACCCAAGCCCTGCGGGAATAGAGACACAACACCCGTGGCCCAGAGAGGTAATGCCTGGATAGGCACTAGCAATACCCTAACCGTACAATAACTACACCTTGACACGTAGATCAAATATCAAGTGGTTACTTGAGAAATCGCCAGAGATAGAAGGCACACAGGTAGGGATGGTGTACACTGCTGCGCGGATATTCACCAGAGACGGGAGGCACACAGGTAGAGATGGTATATACTGCTGCACGATATTCACCAGAGACGGGAGGCACACAGGTAGAGATGGTATACACTGCTGCACGATATTCACCAGAGACGGGAGGCACACAGGTGGAGATGGTATACACTACTGCACAATATTCACCAGAGACGGGAGGCACACAGGTGGAGATGGTATACACTGCTGCACGATATTCACCAGAGACGGGGGGCACACAGGTAGAAATGGTAACACTGCTGCTGTAAGGGAGGTTAGGAACCTGGACCGGGAACTCTCTAAGGCACGCTAGGTGACAACCGTTGTTCAGGCAACTTCCTGGAACCTGTGGAACAGTTATATACCCAGGGGAACCCTTTGATAGATGCACAGCATCAGCTGGTCACTCACCTATCCTGGGAAGAAGATACTGTCACATGGGCCGACTGTCATGGCGGTGCCCATGTCCGGAATTGTGATGCCAGACACCAGCCCACCAGGAAGCCACTGCATGCGGGGAGAATACTCAGCTTCTCCCCCGCCGCCGCGCCAGCTGCCCGACCACCCAGGATGACAGGGGAAGCCGGCGGCGCAGTAAGCGGGAGCCGATCCCCGGCTGAGCCCTGACATATACCTTCTAATATCCTTCCTATAAACCTCTAAGGATGACGCTATTTTGCTTATGCAGTCATACAGTAAATAAAGACTCCAGACCTAGAACCTGTGGTTGCAAAGCACAAAGTATTATTCAAGTAAAAGTACAGCAGTTACACGCTATGATCCTCATATAATCTTTGGCACAAAGGAATTATACAGACAGAGTACAGTTATACATACGCAGCGCTCTCTGGTCCAGATGTAGGCATCAGCAAGAAACCCCTCGTCTATTAGCATTCAGCACGAAGACTAGGAACCCAGGGTCAGAGCACACATATTTATACCCCCCAGTAATAAACAACATAATAGAGAAGTTTGTTGCTAATACCATTGGTCCTAAAGGAGAGGGCATATGTTACAAGGCATTTAACAGGTTGGTTCAAATAGACACAGTCCAGCCTCTAACAACTGGTGGTCTCTGGTTTCCCGCCTCATGCAAATCCTAACAGTTGTTCATATAATGTACATAATGTTGCTTGAAGCCTCTGCGGTCCATAAGTTCTGTATGCATGTTGCGATCTCTCCATCGATATTACCGGAATACTGTTGAGAGAGTACGCATCAGTACAATACCAAACATGGCTTACTTATCACGTATAAAACCTTAGTTACGAAATAATCTTTATTTCCTAAAGATTATAGTAAATGTGCATACTTGAATCTTATACCTTAAAGCTTATGGAACCTTGTATGTGAATATGAAATGTGTGAGTATGTGGGGTTTGATGTAAAGACGCTAGTTAACTTGGGGCAGATGCGTGTGCATGAAGCTAATAGTTGGCGTTTTCATACAGAATCGTATGCATTCGCTAATATGCGACTAGTTAACAGCGCTATTGTGCATATTAATATGTGTATGAGAAATGGTGTAAGATGCAATCGCATGATGCTAATAGTAATATCGCCACATGTACTAAAGTGTGAGTTTATCTAAAATGGCGTTTAGGCGGCCATTCGCAAAATGGCGTCTTGCGATCTCATTTCCAAGATGGCGTCTTGCGGCCAGTCGCAAGATGGCGTCGCTGCGATCCAATTTTAAACTGTTCTTGTCTCAGCAAATTATCCAGCTTCGACAGTCTCATCTTGTTCGCTTTCTTCTCCAGATATAATCACATGGACATAGTGCACTGGAAGTTACATAAATAATGGTCTATGTCCATGTGATTATATCTGGAGAAGAAAGGGAACAAGATGAGAAGTGTGATAGTGCTGCACAGTAGGTCCTAGATGTTAGTGCACTGGAAGTTACATAAATAATTGTCTATGTCCATGTGATTATATCTGGAGAAGAAAGGGAACAAGATGAGACCTGTGATAGTGCAATAAATAATTGTCTATGTCCATGTGATGCGATCTGACGGGGGCTGCCTGTCACCCACTGCACTGTGTTCTGGCTCTCCCCTTCTCCCCTGAGTAGCCTTCAGGCAAGCGACCTGGCCACTGTACAATGTGGGTTTTTGTTGGCACCTGGTGGACTCGCCATGCTGCTTCCTTGCATTCTGCAGTAGTCTTACTCCATGTACCTCTCCTCAGCTTTTCAACAGTTTTCGTTGGACCCTGGACAGCTCCTGTTCATTTCAGCTGGCCTCTCTTCCTCAGTTGTCTGCTGCCTGTCCTCTCCTAGTCCTGTTTTGGGGTGTTTCTCCTTTTCCCTGTACAGCTCTATGCCACTAAGGACTTTTATGCTAGTTTTATTGTTTTCCCTTGGAAGCCCTCCCATGAGGTTTACCTAACTCCTCTCACCTGAACGTCTTTTTGTCCTGATGCCTCTGCGATATTTTTCTTTTCTACTTCAGGGTCCATAGGGTATCCACAGGATACCTTGGGGTATAGGTGATGACGTCAGGCACGGACATCACAGAGTTAAATTTTCAGCCTCCCAGGATGCACCAGGGTCCCTCTCCTATACCCCACCCCCAAGCCAAGGCAATTCAGTTTCGTGGGTGTCCGGCCAGAGGTCGGATCACATTCACAGAGGGGGCTGTAATAGCCCCAGAAGATTTCTTCAGAGTGCAGCTGTGGCTGCACAAGATGAGCCTTACAGCATAGGACAGTCAGTACTGACGTCCATGCTGTCGCTCCTACACCCCGCTGGTACCAGAACGCCGGTACCGATCCGGGGATGCTGGTAGGTAGCTGGGGTCACAGCTAGCAGTGACCCCGGCTACCTGGACTGTGGCCGGATGTACGGGGGACAAGGTAAGCGGCGGGGTCCCGCGGTGCGCACCTGCCGGTAACACAGTCATTTTTGGTCCCCAGGCAGGGGGCTCCCTGGGGACCGGCTGCGCGTGGGGTCAGGTACTGATCCTGCGCCTTCCACTAGACCACCAGGGACAGCGGACCACAGCATGTGCGGTACAGCGCGGCATCCCAGGGGTTAATAGCAGGCGAGGGGAGAACGCCTACCCTGTCTCACAGCCGGCGTCTCCCCCACTGCACAGTGCCATTCCACAGCGGTCTGAGCGGGCTGTGTCAGCGCTCCTCCCCCGGGCCCGCCTCCTCTCTGCTCCTCGGTGGCCATTTTCTCTCTGCATGTGCTGGGGATGGCAAACGCTGCTGGAAGCTGATACAGGTGCCATTCCGGTCCAGGTCCCCCGCATACCTCTCCTTCAATTAAGGTCAGTGTATGCAGCACTGTTTCCTACCAGGCTCTGGTCTGTGTAGGTGATCGCAGTGCTTGTAATGCAGGATGTTATCTTTGCATTGTATGTGACTTAAATGCTAGCGCTTTGCCTGTACTTTCATTTCTGACTGTCAGCCTTTTTCCTATCCCTGTTCATCTTCTGCTACAGCCCTTGCGGTGCGGTGTTGCAGGGTGTTTATTACCTCACAGTAAACGTGGTTTTTCTGTGTGGGAATCCCATACGCTCCGTTCACTCTCCTCATGTCGGAAAGTGAACGAGGATATCCTCTGTGGTTACTACAATGTATCATTTATTATACTCCTCATATGTATACTGTATATTCTGCAGGTCATATACACTCTGTGGTTACTACAATGTAAGATGGTTTTCAAGGCATTTCTTAAAGAGGTCGGATACCCTGTCCAATTGCATTATTTAATGCAATCATCCTGCAGACTTGGAAGCAGTGGGGTGCACTTGCAGAACAGGTAGCCATTCTGAATGGATGAAAAATGGCATAATTGGCTCACAATAACTTACGAGATGCCTAATTGTGTCTGCCAATACCCAGGCAATTGCTCAATGTCATGATCCTGTGCTGTTGACACCATAAGAAGAAAACCCAAAGCATGGGGTCCTCCTGTCACCTAGTCCAAGCATATTCTGCAGGGGATGTGTGCCTCTCCCTAGAAAAAAAAACAGCCAGAGGCATCACTAGGGTCTTTGGAGCCTAGGGCAAGTTGAGAAGAACTGCGTGCCCCCCCCCCCCCCGATCCCCCCATAGACACATAGAGAAAAGCATTTCTGCGCGCCTCTGGCGTGCAGCAAAAAATGGGTGTGGTCACATACCGAAGGGGCGTGACCACTAAAAATGGGGCGTGCCAACATGACACGCCACCCATTTCTCGTCACTCTGGGAACATTACTTTCTATTCCATATACACCTTACCGATGCGGTGGTTTCTCACAATGTGGAACCCCTGAAGAAATATATCCTCCATGGGAAGACAGCGTCTGCAGTCGGCATTCATTATTCATGTAGGGCACATCGTCCAGAAGATGCCTGTTTGTGTGGAAATATTAACAAGGTCATCAACTTACAACAGCGGTTCAACCACACTCATTCCCCCTGTGTATTTCCTGCCCCCTGCATCTCTTAGCCATTCCATCTCCCCCTGCATCGTCTCTCAGCACATCATAACCTCCCCAGAGACACACACACTGACAAAAGCGTACACAGACACGCACACCTCTTTCACAAAAATGCAGCCAGCCAAATAAATAAAACGGCTTGCGTATGCAGGCACTTTTAGCACTACAAGTGCCTGCATACCCATGGCTGAAAAAGCATGGTGAAGCTTGAAGAAATCACCCAGGACCTGCTGGGACCTGTAGTGCCACAGAAAAAAACACATATAAACTAGATATGCGTGCCAGACCATTTTTGCTGGATTTGGATTTGGCTCTGATTCGTCGTCCGGCCTTGGATTTGGATTTGCCAAAGCGCCATGACTGGTTTTGGATTTGAATTTAGATTTGGATTTTTTTTACAAAAATTGACAAAGAAAGCTAAAATCACATAATTTGGGCATTTTTTTGTTCCTAGAGTATTATTAACCTCAATAACATTCATTTCCAGTCATTTACAGTCAATTTAGACCATCTCACAATATTATTTTCACCATGATTGGCCAAAGGCTGCAGTGAGCTGGCAGGTTACTAAGCGACAGAGTGGCGGCACAGACACCGCAGTTTAAAGCACATCTATGAAACATTGCCACTGACTACTGAGTCACAGTACTTGTGTGTTACGGACACACAGAGGGCTAAGGCCCAATGAGTCACGGTGCATGTAAACACAGTGGGCTATGGCCCAAGGAATCACAGTACTTGTATACACAGTGGGGTACAGCTCAAGGAGTCAAGGTGCTTGTATACACAGTGGGGTACAGCACAAAAAAAAAAGTGTTTTTTTTTACTTTTTAAACTTTTAAATCTCTTCAATTTTTTTTTTACTTTTAAACTTTGTTTTTTTTGCACACACAGCCACTTGTGAGTCTGGACACAGCCCCTTTAATCAGAATATAGCGCAGCATACATCAGCGAGCAGTGTCCCCCCTTACACAGTCACTTTGCCAGCACAGCCAACTCTAAATGACCCCCAGAGTGTACGTATATTTAGCACAGTGGGCCTATTCTGTATAGTGGCCAAGCATAACAGGGATATATTGCATACTGATCAAAAGTTACATTAGGCTAAATTGAATATTTATCAATCCTAAAAGTCTACTGTATAATGGGCAAAATCGGTCCTCCACTGTATATTCATCATTGCCAATTCTATTCTATACTGGGAACAGAGACTATTGGGGAGATTCAAAAAGAAGCACGTTTCCATCAGAATATTGCACGCTGATGTAATGCTGGTCATCCTGCAGGAAAACCTCGCTCGGCTTTGCTCACACCTATAGAGGTGCAGAAATAACTAGCCTTGGCCTAGCTATTAATGTCATTTCAATTTATAAACATCCTAGCAGTATTTTCATATTAATTGTGTTTTTTATTTTCATTTAATCCCTTGCTTGTTTTCTACCCAAGTAGCAGTCTTGAAAAATAAAAATTGGACAGAAGCAGCAGGTTAATGAAATGAGAAAGAGCTGATAGGAACTGATTGATTAAATGAGTGGATGCAGTAAAAGAGAACTTTGGCGAATAAGGAGAAGGCAAAGGGACAGATGTGTAATAATAATAATAAATGGCAGGTGTATCATGGGAAGCAGAGGTGATGGAGAATATAAAAATATCACACATCAGTAGAGATTATTTTGTGCACTTCTCCTTTAAGGAATGTAGAACACGAGTGAGGTCATGCTGTGATGTCATAATGGTAACTCTTTGCCGTTGCTCACTCTTAACCGCCCAGGACACTGACATAGCATTATCATTGCTGGCATTAACATACTCCAAATACATCTCTTGCACCCAGCCCACTGAGGGAAAAATATCCTCTTGAGGTAAGTATCTCATCAAAGACAAGGGCGTTTCACTTGGATGTGCCTGCAGACTTGGAGCTTGACTACCCTATAATATGACCTTGAGCTTGTTTATTTCTATAATTGGAGGCTCTAGCAGCACAGCACATCTATCGCAATGTAGTAGCCATTCGGGTAAACTCGGTGCTTCTCAAAAGGGGATGACCAACCTCTTCAGAAAATTGCGCAGCTTTGTGAGGAATGTAAATTGGGTAATGTCAGGAGATGTGGACAGGAACTATATTAATGACGTCAGCCAATGTTATTTATTAATGTGGTAAACTGTATACTGTATTTTAGTGTCAAATGTTCATACAGTATTTTAAATAAGTTTGGAAATCTAACTCTGCATAGCCTCCTAGTGCCCAGAGGGACGGGCAATCCTTCAAGCCATGGGTCCCCAGAGGTTTCCTCCACAGGGGGTTTTTCCTCTCCTGAGTGAAAAATGGCATAATTGGCTCACAATAACTTACGAGATGCCTAATTGTGTCTGCCAAGACCCAGGCAATTGCTCAATGTCATGATCCTGTGCTGTTGACACTATAAGAAGAAAACCCAAAGCATGGGGTCCTCCTGTCACCTAGTCCAAGCATATTCTGCAGGGGATGTGTGCCTCTTCCCTAGGAAAAAAAACAGCCAGAGGCATCACTAGGGTCTTTGGAGCCTAGGGCAAGTTGAGAAGAACTGCGTGCCCCCCCCCCCGACCCCCCCATAGACACATAGAGAAAAGTATTTCTGCGCGCCTCTGGCGCGCAGCAAAAAAATGGGTGTGGTCACATACCAAAGGGGCGTGGCCACTAAAAATGGGGCGTGTCAACATGACACGCCACCCATTTCTCGTCACTCTGGGAACATTACTTTCTATTCCATATACACCTTACCGATGCGGTGGTTTCTCACAATGTGGAACCCCTGAAGAAATATATCCTCCATGGGAAGACAGCGTCTGCAGTCGGCATTCATTATTCATGTAGGGCACATCGTCCAGAAGATGCCTGTTTGTGTGGGAATATTAACAAGGTCATCAACTTACAACAGCGGTTCAACCACACTCATTCCCCCTGTGTATTTCCTGCCCCCTGCATCTCTTAGCCATTCCATCTCCCCCTGCATCGTCTCTCAGCACATCATAACCTCCCCAGAGACACACACACTGACAAAAGCGTACACAGACACGCACACCTCTTTCACAAAAATGCAGCCAGCCAAATAAATAAAACGGCTTGCGTATGCAGGCACTTTTAGCACTACAAGTGCCTGCATACCCATGGCTGAAAAAGCATGGTGAAGCTTGAAGAAATCACCCAGGACCTGCTGGGACCTGTAGTGCCACAGAAAAAAACACATATAAACTAGATATGCGTGCCAGACCATTTTTGCTGGATTTGGATTTGGCTCTGATTCGTCGTCCGGCCTTGGATTTGGATTTGCCAAAGCGCCATGACTGGTTTTGGATTTGAATTTAGATTTGGATTTTTTTTACAAAAATTGACAAAGAAAGCTAAAATCACATAATTTGGGCATTTTTTTGTTCCTAGAGTATTATTAACCTCAATAACATTCATTTCCAGTCATTTACAGTCAATTTAGACCACCTCACATCTCACAATATTATTTTCACCATGATTGGCCAAAGGCTGCAGTGAGCTGGCAGGTTACTAAGCGACAGAGTGGCGGCACAGACACCGCAGTTTAAAGCACATCTATGAAACATTGCCACTGACTACTGAGTCACAGTACTTGTGTGTTACGGACACACAGAGGGCTAAGGCCCAATGAGTCACGGTGCATGTAAACACAGTGGGCTATGGCCCAAGGAATCACAGTACTTGTATACACAGTGGGGTACAGCTCAAGGAGTCAAGGTGCTTGTATACACAGTGGGGTATAGCACAAAAAAAAAAGTGTTTTTTTTTACTTTTTAAACTTTTAAATCTCTTCAATTTTTTTTTTACTTTTAAACTTTGTTTTTTTTGCACACACAGCCACTTGTGAGTCTGGACACAGCCCCTTTAATCAGAATATAGCGCAGCATACATCAGCGAGCAGTGTCCCCCCTTACACAGTCACTTTGCCAGCACAGCCAACTCTAAATGACCCCCAGAGTGTACGTATATTTAGCACAGTGGGCCTATTCTGTATAGTGGCCAAGCATAACAGGGATATATTGCATACTGATCAAAAGTTACATTAGGCTAAATTGAATATTTATCAATCCTAAAAGTCTACTGTATAATGGGCAAAATCGGTCCTCCACTGTATATTCATCATTGCCAATTCTATTCTATACTGGGAACAGAGACTATTGGGGAGATTCAAAAAGAAGCACGTTTCCATCAGAATATTGCACGCTGATGTAATGCTGGTCATCCTGCAGGAAAACCTCGCTCGGCTTTGCTCACACCTATAGAGGTGCAGAAATAACTAGCCTTGGCCTAGCTATTAATGTCATTTCAATTTATAAACATCCTAGCAGTATTTTCATATTAATTGTGTTTTTTATTTTCATTTAATCCCTTGCTTGTTTTCTACCCAAGTAGCAGTCTTGAAAAATAAAAATTGGACAGAAGCAGCAGGTTAATGAAATGAGAAAGAGCTGATAGGAACTGATTGATTAAATGAGTGGATGCAGTAAAAGAGAACTTTGGCGAATAAGGAGAAGGCAAAGGGACAGATGTGTAATAATAATAATAAATGGCAGGTGTATCATGGGAAGCAGAGGTGATGGAGAATATAAAAATATCACACATCAGTAGAGATTATTTTGTGCACTTCTCCTTTAAGGAATGTAGAACACGAGTGAGGTCATGCTGTGATGTCATAATGGTAACTCTTTGCCGTTGCTCACTCTTAACCGCCCAGGACACTGACATAGCATTATCATTGCTGGCATTAACATACTCCAAATACATCTCTTGCACCCAGCCCACTGAGGGAAAAATATCCTCTTGAGGTAAGTATCTCATCAAAGACAAGGGCGTTTCACTTGGATGTGCCTGCAGACTTGGAGCTTGACTACCCTATAATATGACCTTGAGCTTGTTTATTTCTATAATTGGAGGTTCTAGCAGCACAGCACATCTATCGCAATGTAGTAGCCATTCGGGTAAACTCGGTGCTTCTCAAAAGGGGATGACCAACCTCTTCAGAAAATTGCGCAGCTTTGTGAGGAATGTAAATTGGGTAATGTCAGGAGATGTGGACAGGAACTATATTAATGACGTCAGCCAATGTTATTTATTAATGTGGTAAACTGTATACTGTATTTTAGTGTCAAATGTTCATACAGTATTTTAAATAAGTTTGGAAATCTAACTCTGCATAGCCTCCTAGTGCCCAGAGGGACGGGCAATCCTTCAAGCCATGGGTCCCCAGAGGTTTCCTCCACAGGGGGTTTTTCCTCTCCTGAGTGCTGAAGGATGATTCTTTGTGAGTCACGAGGCTTCCACCATCTTGGTCCTCTTATAGGACAACCTTGTAAGAGCCTCCGGCTAATCTTGGGCACTAATTTATTTACAATGCAGAGTAAAAATAAAGTGTTATTTTCCTTGTGCTAAAAATTCATAATAAATATATTTTCAAATTGACTTTACTTGATGTGGTCTTTCCTTTTTTTCATAATGGAGTCTCTTAGAAGGTTAAGAGGCTGTGAGGTCTACTATCCTGTTAATAGAATTGAGATTTGATAATCTTCGCACTACATAATAGTTTAAGGTTATGACCTAATGGCAATGTGCAGGATATGGCGGTGGTACATGATGTCATTGTGGAAGTGGTCAAGTCTAGAAAGGACACAAAAAATAAAAGAGATCAGGTGAAACAGAAATAATATAAAATGTTTTCTAACATACAGTATATACTCTTCTGTGCTGGACAAAATGAAGCAAACGACATATGGAAGGTTATAGTCCCTTTAAGTAGCAAATATTTAAGATGGTTTTCAAGGCATTTCTTAAAGAGGTCGGATACCCTGTCCAATTGCATTATTTAATGCAATCATCCTGCAGACTTGGAAGCAGTGGGGTGCACTTGCAGAACAGGTAGCCATTCTGAATGGATGAAAAATGGCATAATTGGCTCACAATAACTTACGAGATGCCTAATTGTGTCTGCCAAGACCCAGGCAATTGCTCAATGTCATGATCCTGTGCTGTTGACACTATAAGAAGAAAACCCAAAGCATGGGGTCCTCCTGTCACCTAGTCCAAGCATATTCTGCAGGGGATGTGTGCCTCTTCCCTAGGAAAAAAAACAGCCAGAGGCATCACTAGGGTCTTTGGAGCCTAGGGCAAGTTGAGAAGAACTGCGTGCCCCCCCCCCGACCCCCCCATAGACACACAGAGAAAAGTATTTCTGCGCGCCTCTGGCGCGCAGCAAAAAAATGGGTGTGGTCACATACCAAAGGGGCGTGGCCACTAAAAATGGGGCGTGCCAACATGACACGCCACCCATTTCTCGTCACTCTGGGAACATTACTTTCTATTCCATATACACCTTACCGATGCGGTGGTTTCTCACAATGTGGAACCCCTGAAGAAATATATCCTCCATGGGAAGACAGCGTCTGCAGTCGGCATTCATTATTCATGTAGGGCACATCGTCCAGAAGATGCCTGTTTGTGTGGGAATATTAACAAGGTCATCAACTTACAACAGCGGTTCAACCACACTCATTCCCCCTGTGTATTTCCTGCCCCCTGCATCTCTTAGCCATTCCATCTCCCCCTGCATCGTCTCTCAGCACATCATAACCTCCCCAGAGACACACACACTGACAAAAGCGTACACAGACACGCACACCTCTTTCACAAAAATGCAGCCAGCCAAATAAATAAAACGGCTTGCGTATGCAGGCACTTTTAGCACTACAAGTGCCTGCATACCCATGGCTGAAAAAGCATGGTGAAGCTTGAAGAAATCACCCAGGACCTGCTGTGACCTGTAGTGCCACAGAAAAAAACACATATAAACTAGATATGCGTGCCAGACCATTTTTGCTGGATTTGGATTTGGCTCTGATTCGTCGTCCGGCCTTGGATTTGGATTTGCCAAAGCGCCATGACTGGTTTTGGATTTGAATTTAGATTTGGATTTTTTTTACAAAAATTGACAAAGAAAGCTAAAATCACATAATTTGGGCATTTTTTTGTTCCTAGAGTATTATTAACCTCAATAACATTCATTTCCAGTCATTTACAGTCAATTTAGACCACCTCACATCTCACAATATTATTTTCACCATGATTGGCCAAAGGCTGCAGTGAGCTGGCAGGTTACTAAGCGACAGAGTGGCGGCACAGACACCGCAGTTTAAAGCACATCTATGAAACATTGCCACTGACTACTGAGTCACAGTACTTGTGTGTTACGGACACACAGAGGGCTAAGGCCCAATGAGTCACGGTGCATGTAAACACAGTGGGCTATGGCCCAAGGAATCACAGTACTTGTATACACAGTGGGGTACAGCTCAAGGAGTCAAGGTGCTTGTATACACAGTGGGGTACAGCACAAAAAAAAAAGTGTTTTTTTTTACTTTTTAAACTTTTAAATCTCTTCAATTTTTTTTTTACTTTTAAACTTTGTTTTTTTTGCACACACAGCCACTTGTGAGTCTGGACACAGCCCCTTTAATCAGAATATAGCGCAGCATACATCAGCGAGCAGTGTCCCCCCTTACACAGTCACTTTGCCAGCACAGCCAACTCTAAATGACCCCCAGAGTGTACGTATATTTAGCACAGTGGGCCTATTCTGTATAGTGGCCAAGCATAACAGGGATATATTGCATACTGATCAAAAGTTACATTAGGCTAAATTGAATATTTATCAATCCTAAAAGTCTACTGTATAATGGGCAAAATCGGTCCTCCACTGTATATTCATCATTGCCAATTCTATTCTATACTGGGAACAGAGACTATTGGGGAGATTCAAAAAGAAGCACGTTTCCATCAGAATATTGCACGCTGATGTAATGCTGGTCATCCTGCAGGAAAACCTCGCTCGGCTTTGCTCACACCTATAGAGGTGCAGAAATAACTAGCCTTGGCCTAGCTATTAATGTCATTTCAATTTATAAACATCCTAGCAGTATTTTCATATTAATTGTGTTTTTTATTTTCATTTAATCCCTTGCTTGTTTTCTACCCAAGTAGCAGTCTTGAAAAATAAAAATTGGACAGAAGCAGCAGGTTAATGAAATGAGAAAGAGCTGATAGGAACTGATTGATTAAATGAGTGGATGCAGTAAAAGAGAACTTTGGCGAATAAGGAGAAGGCAAAGGGACAGATGTGTAATAATAATAATAAATGGCAGGTGTATCATGGGAAGCAGAGGTGATGGAGAATATAAAAATATCACACATCAGTAGAGATTATTTTGTGCACTTCTCCTTTAAGGAATGTAGAACACGAGTGAGGTCATGCTGTGATGTCATAATGGTAACTCTTTGCCGTTGCTCACTCTTAACCGCCCAGGACACTGACATAGCATTATCATTGCTGGCATTAACATACTCCAAATACATCTCTTGCACCCAGCCCACTGAGGGAAAAATATCCTCTTGAGGTAAGTATCTCATCAAAGACAAGGGCGTTTCACTTGGATGTGCCTGCAGACTTGGAGCTTGACTACCCTATAATATGACCTTGAGCTTGTTTATTTCTATAATTGGAGGTTCTAGCAGCACAGCACATCTATCGCAATGTAGTAGCCATTCGGGTAAACTCGGTGCTTCTCAAAAGGGGATGACCAACCTCTTCAGAAAATTGCGCAGCTTTGTGAGGAATGTAAATTGGGTAATGTCAGGAGATGTGGACAGGAACTATATTAATGACGTCAGCCAATGTTATTTATTAATGTGGTAAACTGTATACTGTATTTTAGTGTCAAATGTTCATACAGTATTTTAAATAAGTTTGGAAATCTAACTCTGCATAGCCTCCTAGTGCCCAGAGGGACGGGCAATCCTTCAAGCCATGGGTCCCCAGAGGTTTCCTCCACAGGGGGTTTTTCCTCTCCTGAGTGCTGAAGGATGATTCTTTGTGAGTCACGAGGCTTCCACCATCTTGGTCCTCTTATAGGACAACCTTGTAAGAGCCTCCGGCTAATCTTGGGCACTAATTTATTTACAATGCAGAGTAAAAATAAAGTGTTATTTTCCTTGTGCTAAAAATTCATAATAAATATATTTTCAAATTGACTTTACTTGATGTGGTCTTTCCTTTTTTTCATAATGGAGTCTCTTAGAAGGTTAAGAGGCTGTGAGGTCTACTATCCTGTTAATAGAATTGAGATTTGATAATCTTCGCACTACATAATAGTTTAAGGTTATGACCTAATGGCAATGTGCAGGATATGGCGGTGGTACATGATGTCATTGGGGAAGTGGTCAAGTCTAGAAAGGACACAAAAAATAAAAGAGATCAGGTGAAACAGAAATAATATAAAATGTTTTCTAACATACAGTATATACTCTTCTGTGCTGGACAAAATGAAGCAAACGACATATGGAAGGTTATAGTCCCTTTAAGTAGCAAATATTTAAGATGGTTTTCAAGGCATTTCTTAAAGAGGTCGGATACCCTGTCCAATTGCATTATTTAATGCAATCATCCTGCAGACTTGGAAGCAGTGGGGTGCACTTGCAGAACAGGTAGCCATTCTGAATGGATGAAAAATGGCATAATTGGCTCACAATAACTTACGAGATGCCTAATTGTGTCTGCCAAGACCCAGGCAATTGCTCAATGTCATGATCCTGTGCTGTTGACACTATAAGAAGAAAACCCAAAGCATGGGGTCCTCCTGTCACCTAGTCCAAGCATATTCTGCAGGGGATGTGTGCCTCTTCCCTAGGAAAAAAAACAGCCAGAGGCATCACTAGGGTCTTTGGAGCCTAGGGCAAGTTGAGAAGAACTGCGTGCCCCCCCCCCCGACCCCCCCATAGACACACAGAGAAAAGTATTTCTGCGCGCCTCTGGCGCGCAGCAAAAAAATGGGTGTGGTCACATACCAAAGGGGCGTGGCCACTAAAAATGGGGCGTGCCAACATGACACGCCACCCATTTCTCGTCACTCTGGGAACATTACTTTCTATTCCATATACACCTTACCGATGCGGTGGTTTCTCACAATGTGGAACCCCTGAAGAAATATATCCTCCATGGGAAGACAGCGTCTGCAGTCGGCATTCATTATTCATGTAGGGCACATCGTCCAGAAGATGCCTGTTTGTGTGGGAATATTAACAAGGTCATCAACTTACAACAGCGGTTCAACCACACTCATTCCCCCTGTGTATTTCCTGCCCCCTGCATCTCTTAGCCATTCCATCTCCCCCTGCATCGTCTCTCAGCACATCATAACCTCCCCAGAGACACACACACTGACAAAAGCGTACACAGACACGCACACCTCTTTCACAAAAATGCAGCCAGCCAAATAAATAAAACGGCTTGCGTATGCAGGCACTTTTAGCACTACAAGTGCCTGCATACCCATGGCTGAAAAAGCATGGTGAAGCTTGAAGAAATCACCCAGGACCTGCTGGGACCTGTAGTGCCACAGAAAAAAACACATATAAACTAGATATGCGTGCCAGACCATTTTTGCTGGATTTGGATTTGGCTCTGATTCGTCGTCCGGCCTTGGATTTGGATTTGCCAAAGCGCCATGACTGGTTTTGGATTTGAATTTAGATTTGGATTTTTTTTACAAAAATTGACAAAGAAAGCTAAAATCACATAATTTGGGCATTTTTTTGTTCCTAGAGTATTATTAACCTCAATAACATTCATTTCCAGTCATTTACAGTCAATTTAGACCACCTCACATCTCACAATATTATTTTCACCATGATTGGCCAAAGGCTGCAGTGAGCTGGCAGGTTACTAAGCGACAGAGTGGCGGCACAGACACCGCAGTTTAAAGCACATCTATGAAACATTGCCACTGACTACTGAGTCACAGTACTTGTGTATTACGGACACACAGAGGGCTAAGGCCCAATGAGTCACGGTGCATGTAAACACAGTGGGCTATGGCCCAAGGAATCACAGTACTTGTATACACAGTGGGGTACAGCTCAAGGAGTCAAGGTGCTTGTATACACAGTGGGGTACAGCACAAAAAAAAAAGTGTTTTTTTTTACTTTTTAAACTTTTAGATCTCTTCAATTTTTTTTTTACTTTTAAACTTTGTTTTTTTTGCACACACAGCCACTTGTGAGTCTGGACACAGCCCCTTTAATCAGAATATAGCGCAGCATACATCAGCGAGCAGTGTCCCCCCTTACACAGTCACTTTGCCAGCACAGCCAACTCTAAATGACCCCCAGAGTGTACGTATATTTAGCACAGTGGGCCTATTCTGTATAGTGGCCAAGCATAACAGGGATATATTGCATACTGATCAAAAGTTACATTAGGCTAAATTGAATATTTATCAATCCTAAAAGTCTACTGTATAATGGGCAAAATCGGTCCTCCACTGTATATTCATCATTGCCAATTCTATTCTATACTGGGAACAGAGACTATTGGGGAGATTCAAAAAGAAGCACGTTTCCATCAGAATATTGCACGCTGATGTAATGCTGGTCATCCTGCAGGAAAACCTCGCTCGGCTTTGCTCACACCTATAGAGGTGCAGAAATAACTAGCCTTGGCCTAGCTATTAATGTCATTTCAATTTATAAACATCCTAGCAGTATTTTCATATTAATTGTGTTTTTTATTTTCATTTAATCCCTTGCTTGTTTTCTACCCAAGTAGCAGTCTTGAAAAATAAAAATTGGACAGAAGCAGCAGGTTAATGAAATGAGAAAGAGCTGATAGGAACTGATTGATTAAATGAGTGGATGCAGTAAAAGAGAACTTTGGCGAATAAGGAGAAGGCAAAGGGACAGATGTGTAATAATAATAATAAATGGCAGGTGTATCATGGGAAGCAGAGGTGATGGAGAATATAAAAATATCACACATCAGTAGAGATTATTTTGTGCACTTCTCCTTTAAGGAATGTAGAACACGAGTGAGGTCATGCTGTGATGTCATAATGGTAACTCTTTGCCGTTGCTCACTCTTAACCGCCCAGGACACTGACATAGCATTATCATTGCTGGCATTAACATACTCCAAATACATCTCTTGCACCCAGCCCACTGAGGGAAAAATATCCTCTTGAGGTAAGTATCTCATCAAAGACAAGGGCGTTTCACTTGGATGTGCCTGCAGACTTGGAGCTTGACTACCCTATAATATGACCTTGAGCTTGTTTATTTCTATAATTGGAGGTTCTAGCAGCACAGCACATCTATCGCAATGTAGTAGCCATTCGGGTAAACTCGGTGCTTCTCAAAAGGGGATGACCAACCTCTTCAGAAAATTGCGCAGCTTTGTGAGGAATGTAAATTGGGTAATGTCAGGAGATGTGGACAGGAACTATATTAATGACGTCAGCCAATGTTATTTATTAATGTGGTAAACTGTATACTGTATTTTAGTGTCAAATGTTCATACAGTATTTTAAATAAGTTTGGAAATCTAACTCTGCATAGCCTCCTAGTGCCCAGAGGGACGGGCAATCCTTCAAGCCATGGGTCCCCAGAGGTTTCCTCCACAGGGGGTTTTTCCTCTCCTGAGTGCTGAAGGATGATTCTTTGTGAGTCACGAGGCTTCCACCATCTTGGTCCTCTTATAGGACAACCTTGTAAGAGCCTCCGGCTAATCTTGGGCACTAATTTATTTACAATGCAGAGTAAAAATAAAGTGTTATTTTCCTTGTGCTAAAAATTCATAATAAATATATTTTCAAATTGACTTTACTTGATGTGGTCTTTCCTTTTTTTCATAATGGAGTCTCTTAGAAGGTTAAGAGGCTGTGAGGTCTACTATCCTGTTAATAGAATTGAGATTTGATAATCTTCGCACTACATAATAGTTTAAGGTTATGACCTAATGGCAATGTGCAGGATATGGCGGTGGTACATGATGTCATTGGGGAAGTGGTCAAGTCTAGAAAGGACACAAAAAATAAAAGAGATCAGGTGAAACAGAAATAATATAAAATGTTTTCTAACATACAGTATATACTCTTCTGTGCTGGACAAAATGAAGCAAACGACATATGGAAGGTTATAGTCCCTTTAAGTAGCAAATATTTAAGATGGTTTTCAAGGCATTTCTTAAAGAGGTCGGATACCCTGTCCAATTGCATTATTTAATGCAATCATCCTGCAGACTTGGAAGCAGTGGGGTGCACTTGCAGAACAGGTAGCCATTCTGAATGGATGAAAAATGGCATAATTGGCTCACAATAACTTACGAGATGCCTAATTGTGTCTGCCAAGACCCAGGCAATTGCTCAATGTCATGATCCTGTGCTGTTGACACTATAAGAAGAAAACCCAAAGCATGGGGTCCTCCTGTCACCTAGTCCAAGCATATTCTGCAGGGGATGTGTGCCTCTTCCCTAGGAAAAAAAACAGCCAGAGGCATCACTAGGGTCTTTGGAGCCTAGGGCAAGTTGAGAAGAACTGCGTGCCCCCCCCCCCGACCCCCCCATAGACACACAGAGAAAAGTATTTCTGCGCGCCTCTGGCGCGCAGCAAAAAAATGGGTGTGGTCACATACCAAAGGGGCGTGGCCACTAAAAATGGGGCGTGCCAACATGACACGCCACCCATTTCTCGTCACTCTGGGAACATTACTTTCTATTCCATATACACCTTACCGATGCGGTGGTTTCTCACAATGTGGAACCCCTGAAGAAATATATCCTCCATGGGAAGACAGCGTCTGCAGTCGGCATTCATTATTCATGTAGGGCACATCGTCCAGAAGATGCCTGTTTGTGTGGGAATATTAACAAGGTCATCAACTTACAACAGCGGTTCAACCACACTCATTCCCCCTGTGTATTTCCTGCCCCCTGCATCTCTTAGCCATTCCATCTCCCCCTGCATCGTCTCTCAGCACATCATAACCTCCCCAGAGACACACACACTGACAAAAGCGTACACAGACACGCACACCTCTTTCACAAAAATGCAGCCAGCCAAATAAATAAAACGGCTTGCGTATGCAGGCACTTTTAGCACTACAAGTGCCTGCATACCCATGGCTGAAAAAGCATGGTGAAGCTTGAAGAAATCACCCAGGACCTGCTGGGACCTGTAGTGCCACAGAAAAAAACACATATAAACTAGATATGCGTGCCAGACCATTTTTGCTGGATTTGGATTTGGCTCTGATTCGTCGTCCGGCCTTGGATTTGGATTTGCCAAAGCGCCATGACTGGTTTTGGATTTGAATTTAGATTTGGATTTTTTTTACAAAAATTGACAAAGAAAGCTAAAATCACATAATTTGGGCATTTTTTTGTTCCTAGAGTATTATTAACCTCAATAACATTCATTTCCAGTCATTTACAGTCAATTTAGACCACCTCACATCTCACAATATTATTTTCACCATGATTGGCCAAAGGCTGCAGTGAGCTGGCAGGTTACTAAGCGACAGAGTGGCGGCACAGACACCGCAGTTTAAAGCACATCTATGAAACATTGCCACTGACTACTGAGTCACAGTACTTGTGTGTTACGGACACACAGAGGGCTAAGGCCCAATGAGTCACGGTGCATGTAAACACAGTGGGCTATGGCCCAAGGAATCACAGTACTTGTATACACAGTGGGGTACAGCTCAAGGAGTCAAGGTGCTTGTATACACAGTGGGGTACAGCACAAAAAAAAAAGTGTTTTTTTTTACTTTTTAAACTTTTAAATCTCTTCAATTTTTTTTTTACTTTTAAACTTTGTTTTTTTTGCACACACAGCCACTTGTGAGTCTGGACACAGCCCCTTTAATCAGAATATAGCGCAGCATACATCAGCGAGCAGTGTCCCCCCTTACACAGTCACTTTGCCAGCACAGCCAACTCTAAATGACCCCCAGAGTGTACGTATATTTAGCACAGTGGGCCTATTCTGTATAGTGGCCAAGCATAACAGGGATATATTGCATACTGATCAAAAGTTACATTAGGCTAAATTGAATATTTATCAATCCTAAAAGTCTACTGTATAATGGGCAAAATCGGTCCTCCACTGTATATTCATCATTGCCAATTCTATTCTATACTGGGAACAGAGACTATTGGGGAGATTCAAAAAGAAGCACGTTTCCATCAGAATATTGCACGCTGATGTAATGCTGGTCATCCTGCAGGAAAACCTCGCTCGGCTTTGCTCACACCTATAGAGGTGCAGAAATAACTAGCCTTGGCCTAGCTATTAATGTCATTTCAATTTATAAACATCCTAGCAGTATTTTCATATTAATTGTGTTTTTTATTTTCATTTAATCCCTTGCTTGTTTTCTACCCAAGTAGCAGTCTTGAAAAATAAAAATTGGACAGAAGCAGCAGGTTAATGAAATGAGAAAGAGCTGATAGGAACTGATTGATTAAATGAGTGGATGCAGTAAAAGAGAACTTTGGCGAATAAGGAGAAGGCAAAGGGACAGATGTGTAATAATAATAATAAATGGCAGGTGTATCATGGGAAGCAGAGGTGATGGAGAATATAAAAATATCACACATCAGTAGAGATTATTTTGTGCACTTCTCCTTTAAGGAATGTAGAACACGAGTGAGGTCATGCTGTGATGTCATAATGGTAACTCTTTGCCGTTGCTCACTCTTAACCGCCCAGGACACTGACATAGCATTATCATTGCTGGCATTAACATACTCCAAATACATCTCTTGCACCCAGCCCACTGAGGGAAAAATATCCTCTTGAGGTAAGTATCTCATCAAAGACAAGGGCGTTTCACTTGGATGTGCCTGCAGACTTGGAGCTTGACTACCCTATAATATGACCTTGAGCTTGTTTATTTCTATAATTGGAGGTTCTAGCAGCACAGCACATCTATCGCAATGTAGTAGCCATTCGGGTAAACTCGGTGCTTCTCAAAAGGGGATGACCAACCTCTTCAGAAAATTGCGCAGCTTTGTGAGGAATGTAAATTGGGTAATGTCAGGAGATGTGGACAGGAACTATATTAATGACGTCAGCCAATGTTATTTATTAATGTGGTAAACTGTATACTGTATTTTAGTGTCAAATGTTCATACAGTATTTTAAATAAGTTTGGAAATCTAACTCTGCATAGCCTCCTAGTGCCCAGAGGGACGGGCAATCCTTCAAGCCATGGGTCCCCAGAGGTTTCCTCCACAGGGGGTTTTTCCTCTCCTGAGTGCTGAAGGATGATTCTTTGTGAGTCACGAGGCTTCCACCATCTTGGTCCTCTTATAGGACAACCTTGTAAGAGCCTCCGGCTAATCTTGGGCACTAATTTATTTACAATGCAGAGTAAAAATAAAGTGTTATTTTCCTTGTGCTAAAAATTCATAATAAATATATTTTCAAATTGACTTTACTTGATGTGGTCTTTCCTTTTTTTCATAATGGAGTCTCTTAGAAGGTTAAGAGGCTGTGAGGTCTACTATCCTGTTAATAGAATTGAGATTTGATAATCTTCGCACTACATAATAGTTTAAGGTTATGACCTAATGGCAATGTGCAGGATATGGCGGTGGTACATGATGTCATTGGGGAAGTGGTCAAGTCTAGAAAGGACACAAAAAATAAAAGAGATCAGGTGAAACAGAAATAATATAAAATGTTTTCTAACATACAGTATATACTCTTCTGTGCTGGACAAAATGAAGCAAACGACATATGGAAGGTTATAGTCCCTTTAAGTAGCAAATATTTAAGATGGTTTTCAAGGCATTTCTTAAAGAGGTCGGATACCCTGTCCAATTGCATTATTTAATGCAATCATCCTGCAGACTTGGAAGCAGTGGGGTGCACTTGCAGAACAGGTAGCCATTCTGAATGGATGAAAAATGGCATAATTGGCTCACAATAACTTACGAGATGCCTAATTGTGTCTGCCAAGACCCAGGCAATTGCTCAATGTCATGATCCTGTGCTGTTGACACTATAAGAAGAAAACCCAAAGCATGGGGTCCTCCTGTCACCTAGTCCAAGCATATTCTGCAGGGGATGTGTGCCTCTTCCCTAGGAAAAAAAACAGCCAGAGGCATCACTAGGGTCTTTGGAGCCTAGGGCAAGTTGAGAAGAACTGCGTGCCCCCCCCCCCGACCCCCCCATAGACACACAGAGAAAAGTATTTCTGCGCGCCTCTGGCGCGCAGCAAAAAAATGGGTGTGGTCACATACCAAAGGGGCGTGGCCACTAAAAATGGGGCGTGCCAACATGACACGCCACCCATTTCTCGTCACTCTGGGAACATTACTTTCTATTCCATATACACCTTACCGATGCGGTGGTTTCTCACAATGTGGAACCCCTGAAGAAATATATCCTCCATGGGAAGACAGCGTCTGCAGTCGGCATTCATTATTCATGTAGGGCACATCGTCCAGAAGATGCCTGTTTGTGTGGGAATATTAACAAGGTCATCAACTTACAACAGCGGTTCAACCACACTCATTCCCCCTGTGTATTTCCTGCCCCCTGCATCTCTTAGCCATTCCATCTCCCCCTGCATCGTCTCTCAGCACATCATAACCTCCCCAGAGACACACACACTGACAAAAGCGTACACAGACACGCACACCTCTTTCACAAAAATGCAGCCAGCCAAATAAATAAAACGGCTTGCGTATGCAGGCACTTTTAGCACTACAAGTGCCTGCATACCCATGGCTGAAAAAGCATGGTGAAGCTTGAAGAAATCACCCAGGACCTGCTGGGACCTGTAGTGCCACAGAAAAAAACACATATAAACTAGATATGCGTGCCAGACCATTTTTGCTGGATTTGGATTTGGCTCTGATTCGTCGTCCGGCCTTGGATTTGGATTTGCCAAAGCGCCATGACTGGTTTTGGATTTGAATTTAGATTTGGATTTTTTTTACAAAAATTGACAAAGAAAGCTAAAATCACATAATTTGGGCATTTTTTTGTTCCTAGAGTATTATTAACCTCAATAACATTCATTTCCAGTCATTTACAGTCAATTTAGACCACCTCACATCTCACAATATTATTTTCACCATGATTGGCCAAAGGCTGCAGTGAGCTGGCAGGTTACTAAGCGACAGAGTGGCGGCACAGACACCGCAGTTTAAAGCACATCTATGAAACATTGCCACTGACTACTGAGTCACAGTACTTGTGTGTTACGGACACACAGAGGGCTAAGGCCCAATGAGTCACGGTGCATGTAAACACAGTGGGCTATGGCCCAAGGAATCACAGTACTTGTATACACAGTGGGGTACAGCTCAAGGAGTCAAGGTGCTTGTATACACAGTGGGGTACAGCACAAAAAAAAAAGTGTTTTTTTTTACTTTTTAAACTTTTAAATCTCTTCAATTTTTTTTTTACTTTTAAACTTTGTTTTTTTTGCACACACAGCCACTTGTGAGTCTGGACACAGCCCCTTTAATCAGAATATAGCGCAGCATACATCAGCGAGCAGTGTCCCCCCTTACACAGTCACTTTGCCAGCACAGCCAACTCTAAATGACCCCCAGAGTGTACGTATATTTAGCACAGTGGGCCTATTCTGTATAGTGGCCAAGCATAACAGGGATATATTGCATACTGATCAAAAGTTACATTAGGCTAAATTGAATATTTATCAATCCTAAAAGTCTACTGTATAATGGGCAAAATCGGTCCTCCACTGTATATTCATCATTGCCAATTCTATTCTATACTGGGAACAGAGACTATTGGGGAGATTCAAAAAGAAGCACGTTTCCATCAGAATATTGCACGCTGATGTAATGCTGGTCATCCTGCAGGAAAACCTCGCTCGGCTTTGCTCACACCTATAGAGGTGCAGAAATAACTAGCCTTGGCCTAGCTATTAATGTCATTTCAATTTATAAACATCCTAGCAGTATTTTCATATTAATTGTGTTTTTTATTTTCATTTAATCCCTTGCTTGTTTTCTACCCAAGTAGCAGTCTTGAAAAATAAAAATTGGACAGAAGCAGCAGGTTAATGAAATGAGAAAGAGCTGATAGGAACTGATTGATTAAATGAGTGGATGCAGTAAAAGAGAACTTTGGCGAATAAGGAGAAGGCAAAGGGACAGATGTGTAATAATAATAATAAATGGCAGGTGTATCATGGGAAGCAGAGGTGATGGAGAATATAAAAATATCACACATCAGTAGAGATTATTTTGTGCACTTCTCCTTTAAGGAATGTAGAACACGAGTGAGGTCATGCTGTGATGTCATAATGGTAACTCTTTGCCGTTGCTCACTCTTAACCGCCCAGGACACTGACATAGCATTATCATTGCTGGCATTAACATACTCCAAATACATCTCTTGCACCCAGCCCACTGAGGGAAAAATATCCTCTTGAGGTAAGTATCTCATCAAAGACAAGGGCGTTTCACTTGGATGTGCCTGCAGACTTGGAGCTTGACTACCCTATAATATGACCTTGAGCTTGTTTATTTCTATAATTGGAGGTTCTAGCAGCACAGCACATCTATCGCAATGTAGTAGCCATTCGGGTAAACTCGGTGCTTCTCAAAAGGGGATGACCAACCTCTTCAGAAAATTGCGCAGCTTTGTGAGGAATGTAAATTGGGTAATGTCAGGAGATGTGGACAGGAACTATATTAATGACGTCAGCCAATGTTATTTATTAATGTGGTAAACTGTATACTGTATTTTAGTGTCAAATGTTCATACAGTATTTTAAATAAGTTTGGAAATCTAACTCTGCATAGCCTCCTAGTGCCCAGAGGGACGGGCAATCCTTCAAGCCATGGGTCCCCAGAGGTTTCCTCCACAGGGGGTTTTTCCTCTCCTGAGTGCTGAAGGATGATTCTTTGTGAGTCACGAGGCTTCCACCATCTTGGTCCTCTTATAGGACAACCTTGTAAGAGCCTCCGGCTAATCTTGGGCACTAATTTATTTACAATGCAGAGTAAAAATAAAGTGTTATTTTCCTTGTGCTAAAAATTCATAATAAATATATTTTCAAATTGACTTTACTTGATGTGGTCTTTCCTTTTTTTCATAATGGAGTCTCTTAGAAGGTTAAGAGGCTGTGAGGTCTACTATCCTGTTAATAGAATTGAGATTTGATAATCTTCGCACTACATAATAGTTTAAGGTTATGACCTAATGGCAATGTGCAGGATATGGCGGTGGTACATGATGTCATTGGGGAAGTGGTCAAGTCTAGAAAGGACACAAAAAATAAAAGAGATCAGGTGAAACAGAAATAATATAAAATGTTTTCTAACATACAGTATATACTCTTCTGTGCTGGACAAAATGAAGCAAACGACATATGGAAGGTTATAGTCCCTTTAAGTAGCAAATATTTAAGATGGTTTTCAAGGCATTTCTTAAAGAGGTCGGATACCCTGTCCAATTGCATTATTTAATGCAATCATCCTGCAGACTTGGAAGCAGTGGGGTGCACTTGCAGAACAGGTAGCCATTCTGAATGGATGAAAAATGGCATAATTGGCTCACAATAACTTACGAGATGCCTAATTGTGTCTGCCAAGACCCAGGCAATTGCTCAATGTCATGATCCTGTGCTGTTGACACTATAAGAAGAAAACCCAAAGCATGGGGTCCTCCTGTCACCTAGTCCAAGCATATTCTGCAGGGGATGTGTGCCTCTTCCCTAGGAAAAAAAACAGCCAGAGGCATCACTAGGGTCTTTGGAGCCTAGGGCAAGTTGAGAAGAACTGCGTGCCCCCCCCCCCGACCCCCCCATAGACACACAGAGAAAAGTATTTCTGCGCGCCTCTGGCGCGCAGCAAAAAAATGGGTGTGGTCACATACCAAAGGGGCGTGGCCACTAAAAATGGGGCGTGCCAACATGACACGCCACCCATTTCTCGTCACTCTGGGAACATTACTTTCTATTCCATATACACCTTACCGATGCGGTGGTTTCTCACAATGTGGAACCCCTGAAGAAATATATCCTCCATGGGAAGACAGCGTCTGCAGTCGGCATTCATTATTCATGTAGGGCACATCGTCCAGAAGATGCCTGTTTGTGTGGGAATATTAACAAGGTCATCAACTTACAACAGCGGTTCAACCACACTCATTCCCCCTGTGTATTTCCTGCCCCCTGCATCTCTTAGCCATTCCATCTCCCCCTGCATCGTCTCTCAGCACATCATAACCTCCCCAGAGACACACACACTGACAAAAGCGTACACAGACACGCACACCTCTTTCACAAAAATGCAGCCAGCCAAATAAATAAAACGGCTTGCGTATGCAGGCACTTTTAGCACTACAAGTGCCTGCATACCCATGGCTGAAAAAGCATGGTGAAGCTTGAAGAAATCACCCAGGACCTGCTGGGACCTGTAGTGCCACAGAAAAAAACACATATAAACTAGATATGCGTGCCAGACCATTTTTGCTGGATTTGGATTTGGCTCTGATTCGTCGTCCGGCCTTGGATTTGGATTTGCCAAAGCGCCATGACTGGTTTTGGATTTGAATTTAGATTTGGATTTTTTTTACAAAAATTGACAAAGAAAGCTAAAATCACATAATTTGGGCATTTTTTTGTTCCTAGAGTATTATTAACCTCAATAACATTCATTTCCAGTCATTTACAGTCAATTTAGACCACCTCACATCTCACAATATTATTTTCACCATGATTGGCCAAAGGCTGCAGTGAGCTGGCAGGTTACTAAGCGACAGAGTGGCGGCACAGACACCGCAGTTTAAAGCACATCTATGAAACATTGCCACTGACTACTGAGTCACAGTACTTGTGTGTTACGGACACACAGAGGGCTAAGGCCCAATGAGTCACGGTGCATGTAAACACAGTGGGCTATGGCCCAAGGAATCACAGTACTTGTATACACAGTGGGGTACAGCTCAAGGAGTCAAGGTGCTTGTATACACAGTGGGGTACAGCACAAAAAAAAAAGTGTTTTTTTTTACTTTTTAAACTTTTAAATCTCTTCAATTTTTTTTTTACTTTTAAACTTTGTTTTTTTTGCACACACAGCCACTTGTGAGTCTGGACACAGCCCCTTTAATCAGAATATAGCGCAGCATACATCAGCGAGCAGTGTCCCCCCTTACACAGTCACTTTGCCAGCACAGCCAACTCTAAATGACCCCCAGAGTGTACGTATATTTAGCACAGTGGGCCTATTCTGTATAGTGGCCAAGCATAACAGGGATATATTGCATACTGATCAAAAGTTACATTAGGCTAAATTGAATATTTATCAATCCTAAAAGTCTACTGTATAATGGGCAAAATCGGTCCTCCACTGTATATTCATCATTGCCAATTCTATTCTATACTGGGAACAGAGACTATTGGGGAGATTCAAAAAGAAGCACGTTTCCATCAGAATATTGCACGCTGATGTAATGCTGGTCATCCTGCAGGAAAACCTCGCTCGGCTTTGCTCACACCTATAGAGGTGCAGAAATAACTAGCCTTGGCCTAGCTATTAATGTCATTTCAATTTATAAACATCCTAGCAGTATTTTCATATTAATTGTGTTTTTTATTTTCATTTAATCCCTTGCTTGTTTTCTACCCAAGTAGCAGTCTTGAAAAATAAAAATTGGACAGAAGCAGCAGGTTAATGAAATGAGAAAGAGCTGATAGGAACTGATTGATTAAATGAGTGGATGCAGTAAAAGAGAACTTTGGCGAATAAGGAGAAGGCAAAGGGACAGATGTGTAATAATAATAATAAATGGCAGGTGTATCATGGGAAGCAGAGGTGATGGAGAATATAAAAATATCACACATCAGTAGAGATTATTTTGTGCACTTCTCCTTTAAGGAATGTAGAACACGAGTGAGGTCATGCTGTGATGTCATAATGGTAACTCTTTGCCGTTGCTCACTCTTAACCGCCCAGGACACTGACATAGCATTATCATTGCTGGCATTAACATACTCCAAATACATCTCTTGCACCCAGCCCACTGAGGGAAAAATATCCTCTTGAGGTAAGTATCTCATCAAAGACAAGGGCGTTTCACTTGGATGTGCCTGCAGACTTGGAGCTTGACTACCCTATAATATGACCTTGAGCTTGTTTATTTCTATAATTGGAGGTTCTAGCAGCACAGCACATCTATCGCAATGTAGTAGCCATTCGGGTAAACTCGGTGCTTCTCAAAAGGGGATGACCAACCTCTTCAGAAAATTGCGCAGCTTTGTGAGGAATGTAAATTGGGTAATGTCAGGAGATGTGGACAGGAACTATATTAATGACGTCAGCCAATGTTATTTATTAATGTGGTAAACTGTATACTGTATTTTAGTGTCAAATGTTCATACAGTATTTTAAATAAGTTTGGAAATCTAACTCTGCATAGCCTCCTAGTGCCCAGAGGGACGGGCAATCCTTCAAGCCATGGGTCCCCAGAGGTTTCCTCCACAGGGGGTTTTTCCTCTCCTGAGTGCTGAAGGATGATTCTTTGTGAGTCACGAGGCTTCCACCATCTTGGTCCTCTTATAGGACAACCTTGTAAGAGCCTCCGGCTAATCTTGGGCACTAATTTATTTACAATGCAGAGTAAAAATAAAGTGTTATTTTCCTTGTGCTAAAAATTCATAATAAATATATTTTCAAATTGACTTTACTTGATGTGGTCTTTCCTTTTTTTCATAATGGAGTCTCTTAGAAGGTTAAGAGGCTGTGAGGTCTACTATCCTGTTAATAGAATTGAGATTTGATAATCTTCGCACTACATAATAGTTTAAGGTTATGACCTAATGGCAATGTGCAGGATATGGCGGTGGTACATGATGTCATTGGGGAAGTGGTCAAGTCTAGAAAGGACACAAAAAATAAAAGAGATCAGGTGAAACAGAAATAATATAAAATGTTTTCTAACATACAGTATATACTCTTCTGTGCTGGACAAAATGAAGCAAACGACATATGGAAGGTTATAGTCCCTTTAAGTAGCAAATATTTAAGATGGTTTTCAAGGCATTTCTTAAAGAGGTCGGATACCCTGTCCAATTGCATTATTTAATGCAATCATCCTGCAGACTTGGAAGCAGTGGGGTGCACTTGCAGAACAGGTAGCCATTCTGAATGGATGAAAAATGGCATAATTGGCTCACAATAACTTACGAGATGCCTAATTGTGTCTGCCAAGACCCAGGCAATTGCTCAATGTCATGATCCTGTGCTGTTGACACTATAAGAAGAAAACCCAAAGCATGGGGTCCTCCTGTCACCTAGTCCAAGCATATTCTGCAGGGGATGTGTGCCTCTTCCCTAGGAAAAAAAACAGCCAGAGGCATCACTAGGGTCTTTGGAGCCTAGGGCAAGTTGAGAAGAACTGCGTGCCCCCCCCCCGACCCCCCCATAGACACACAGAGAAAAGTATTTCTGCGCGCCTCTGGCGCGCAGCAAAAAAATGGGTGTGGTCACATACCAAAGGGGCATGGCCACTAAAAATGGGGCGTGCCAACATGACACGCCACCCATTTCTCGTCACTCTGGGAACATTACTTTCTATTCCATATACACCTTACCGATGCGGTGGTTTCTCACAATGTGGAACCCCTGAAGAAATATATCCTCCATGGGAAGACAGCGTCTGCAGTCGGCATTCATTATTCATGTAGGGCACATCGTCCAGAAGATGCCTGTTTGTGTGGGAATATTAACAAGGTCATCAACTTACAACAGCGGTTCAACCACACTCATTCCCCCTGTGTATTTCCTGCCCCCTGCATCTCTTAGCCATTCCATCTCCCCCTGCATCGTCTCTCAGCACATCATAACCTCCCCAGAGACACACACACTGACAAAAGCGTACACAGACACGCACACCTCTTTCACAAAAATGCAGCCAGCCAAATAAATAAAACGGCTTGCGTATGCAGGCACTTTTAGCACTACAAGTGCCTGCATACCCATGGCTGAAAAAGCATGGTGAAGCTTGAAGAAATCACCCAGGACCTGCTGGGACCTGTAGTGCCACAGAAAAAAACACATATAAACTAGATATGCGTGCCAGACCATTTTTGCTGGATTTGGATTTGGCTCTGATTCGTCGTCCGGCCTTGGATTTGGATTTGCCAAAGCGCCATGACTGGTTTTGGATTTGAATTTAGATTTGGATTTTTTTTACAAAAATTGACAAAGAAAGCTAAAATCACATAATTTGGGCATTTTTTTGTTCCTAGAGTATTATTAACCTCAATAACATTCATTTCCAGTCATTTACAGTCAATTTAGACCACCTCACATCTCACAATATTATTTTCACCATGATTGGCCAAAGGCTGCAGTGAGCTGGCAGGTTACTAAGCGACAGAGTGGCGGCACAGACACCGCAGTTTAAAGCACATCTATGAAACATTGCCACTGACTACTGAGTCACAGTACTTGTGTGTTACGGACACACAGAGGGCTAAGGCCCAATGAGTCACGGTGCATGTAAACACAGTGGGCTATGGCCCAAGGAATCACAGTACTTGTATACACAGTGGGGTACAGCTCAAGGAGTCAAGGTGCTTGTATACACAGTGGGGTACAGCACAAAAAAAAAAGTGTTTTTTTTTACTTTTTAAACTTTTAAATCTCTTCAATTTTTTTTTTACTTTTAAACTTTGTTTTTTTTCCACACACAGCCACTTGTGAGTCTGGACACAGCCCCTTTAATCAGAATATAGCGCAGCATACATCAGCGAGCAGTGTCCCCCCTTACACAGTCACTTTGCCAGCACAGCCAACTCTAAATGACCCCCAGAGTGTACGTATATTTAGCACAGTGGGCCTATTCTGTATAGTGGCCAAGCATAACAGGGATATATTGCATACTGATCAAAAGTTACATTAGGCTAAATTGAATATTTATCAATCCTAAAAGTCTACTGTATAATGGGCAAAATCGGTCCTCCACTGTATATTCATCATTGCCAATTCTATTCTATACTGGGAACAGAGACTATTGGGGAGATTCAAAAAGAAGCACGTTTCCATCAGAATATTGCACGCTGATGTAATGCTGGTCATCCTGCAGGAAAACCTCGCTCGGCTTTGCTCACACCTATAGAGGTGCAGAAATAACTAGCCTTGGCCTAGCTATTAATGTCATTTCAATTTATAAACATCCTAGCAGTATTTTCATATTAATTGTGTTTTTTATTTTCATTTAATCCCTTGCTTGTTTTCTACCCAAGTAGCAGTCTTGAAAAATAAAAATTGGACAGAAGCAGCAGGTTAATGAAATGAGAAAGAGCTGATAGGAACTGATTGATTAAATGAGTGGATGCAGTAAAAGAGAACTTTGGCGAATAAGGAGAAGGCAAAGGGACAGATGTGTAATAATAATAATAAATGGCAGGTGTATCATGGGAAGCAGAGGTGATGGAGAATATAAAAATATCACACATCAGTAGAGATTATTTTGTGCACTTCTCCTTTAAGGAATGTAGAACACGAGTGAGGTCATGCTGTGATGTCATAATGGTAACTCTTTGCCGTTGCTCACTCTTAACCGCCCAGGACACTGACATAGCATTATCATTGCTGGCATTAACATACTCCAAATACATCTCTTGCACCCAGCCCACTGAGGGAAAAATATCCTCTTGAGGTAAGTATCTCATCAAAGACAAGGGCGTTTCACTTGGATGTGCCTGCAGACTTGGAGCTTGACTACCCTATAATATGACCTTGAGCTTGTTTATTTCTATAATTGGAGGTTCTAGCAGCACAGCACATCTATCGCAATGTAGTAGCCATTCGGGTAAACTCGGTGCTTCTCAAAAGGGGATGACCAACCTCTTCAGAAAATTGCGCAGCTTTGTGAGGAATGTAAATTGGGTAATGTCAGGAGATGTGGACAGGAACTATATTAATGACGTCAGCCAATGTTATTTATTAATGTGGTAAACTGTATACTGTATTTTAGTGTCAAATGTTCATACAGTATTTTAAATAAGTTTGGAAATCTAACTCTGCATAGCCTCCTAGTGCCCAGAGGGACGGGCAATCCTTCAAGCCATGGGTCCCCAGAGGTTTCCTCCACAGGGGGTTTTTCCTCTCCTGAGTGCTGAAGGATGATTCTTTGTGAGTCACGAGGCTTCCACCATCTTGGTCCTCTTATAGGACAACCTTGTAAGAGCCTCCGGCTAATCTTGGGCACTAATTTATTTACAATGCAGAGTAAAAATAAAGTGTTATTTTCCTTGTGCTAAAAATTCATAATAAATATATTTTCAAATTGACTTTACTTGATGTGGTCTTTCCTTTTTTTCATAATGGAGTCTCTTAGAAGGTTAAGAGGCTGTGAGGTCTACTATCCTGTTAATAGAATTGAGATTTGATAATCTTCGCACTACATAATAGTTTAAGGTTATGACCTAATGGCAATGTGCAGGATATGGCGGTGGTACATGATGTCATTGGGGAAGTGGTCAAGTCTAGAAAGGACACAAAAAATAAAAGAGATCAGGTGAAACAGAAATAATATAAAATGTTTTCTAACATACAGTATATACTCTTCTGTGCTGGACAAAATGAAGCAAACGACATATGGAAGGTTATAGTCCCTTTAAGTAGCAAATATTTAAGATGGTTTTCAAGGCATTTCTTAAAGAGGTCGGATACCCTGTCCAATTGCATTATTTAATGCAATCATCCTGCAGACTTGGAAGCAGTGGGGTGCACTTGCAGAACAGGTAGCCATTCTGAATGGATGAAAAATGGCATAATTGGCTCACAATAACTTACGAGATGCCTAATTGTGTCTGCCAAGACCCAGGCAATTGCTCAATGTCATGATCCTGTGCTGTTGACACTATAAGAAGAAAACCCAAAGCATGGGGTCCTCCTGTCACCTAGTCCAAGCATATTCTGCAGGGGATGTGTGCCTCTTCCCTAGGAAAAAAAACAGCCAGAGGCATCACTAGGGTCTTTGGAGCCTAGGGCAAGTTGAGAAGAACTGCGTGCCCCCCCCCCCGACCCCCCCATAGACACACAGAGAAAAGTATTTCTGCGCGCCTCTGGCGCGCATCAAAAAAATTGGTGTGGTCACATACCAAAGGGGCGTGGCCACTAAAAATGGGGCGTGCCAACATGACACGCCACCCATTTCTCGTCACTCTGGGAACATTACTTTCTATTCCATATACACCTTACCGATGCGGTGGTTTCTCACAATGTGGAACCCCTGAAGAAATATATCCTCCATGGGAAGACAGCGTCTGCAGTCGGCATTCATTATTCATGTAGGGCACATCGTCCAGAAGATGCCTGTTTGTGTGGGAATATTAACAAGGTCATCAACTTACAACAGCGGTTCAACCACACTCATTCCCCCTGTGTATTTCCTGCCCCCTGCATCTCTTAGCCATTCCATCTCCCCCTGCATCGTCTCTCAGCACATCATAACCTCCCCAGAGACACACACACTGACAAAAGCGTACACAGACACGCACACCTCTTTCACAAAAATGCAGCCAGCCAAATAAATAAAACGGCTTGCGTATGCAGGCACTTTTAGCACTACAAGTGCCTGCATACCCATGGCTGAAAAAGCATGGTGAAGCTTGAAGAAATCACCCAGGACCTGCTGGGACCTGTAGTGCCACAGAAAAAAACACATATAAACTAGATATGCGTGCCAGACCATTTTTGCTGGATTTGGATTTGGCTCTGATTCGTCGTCCGGCCTTGGATTTGGATTTGCCAAAGCGCCATGACTGGTTTTGGATTTGAATTTAGATTTGGATTTTTTTTACAAAAATTGACAAAGAAAGCTAAAATCACATAATTTGGGCATTTTTTTGTTCCTAGAGTATTATTAACCTCAATAACATTCATTTCCAGTCATTTACAGTCAATTTAGACCACCTCACATCTCACAATATTATTTTCACCATGATTGGCCAAAGGCTGCAGTGAGCTGGCAGGTTACTAAGCGACAGAGTGGCGGCACAGACACCGCAGTTTAAAGCACATCTATGAAACATTGCCACTGACTACTGAGTCACAGTACTTGTGTATTACGGACACACAGAGGGCTAAGGCCCAATGAGTCACGGTGCATGTAAACACAGTGGGCTATGGCCCAAGGAATCACAGTACTTGTATACACAGTGGGGTACAGCTCAAGGAGTCAAGGTGCTTGTATACACAGTGGGGTACAGCACAAAAAAAAAAGTGTTTTTTTTTACTTTTTAAACTTTTAGATCTCTTCAATTTTTTTTTTACTTTTAAACTTTGTTTTTTTTGCACACACAGCCACTTGTGAGTCTGGACACAGCCCCTTTAATCAGAATATAGCGCAGCATACATCAGCGAGCAGTGTCCCCCCTTACACAGTCACTTTGCCAGCACAGCCAACTCTAAATGACCCCCAGAGTGTACGTATATTTAGCACAGTGGGCCTATTCTGTATAGTGGCCAAGCATAACAGGGATATATTGCATACTGATCAAAAGTTACATTAGGCTAAATTGAATATTTATCAATCCTAAAAGTCTACTGTATAATGGGCAAAATCGGTCCTCCACTGTATATTCATCATTGCCAATTCTATTCTATACTGGGAACAGAGACTATTGGGGAGATTCAAAAAGAAGCACGTTTCCATCAGAATATTGCACGCTGATGTAATGCTGGTCATCCTGCAGGAAAACCTCGCTCGGCTTTGCTCACACCTATAGAGGTGCAGAAATAACTAGCCTTGGCCTAGCTATTAATGTCATTTCAATTTATAAACATCCTAGCAGTATTTTCATATTAATTGTGTTTTTTATTTTCATTTAATCCCTTGCTTGTTTTCTACCCAAGTAGCAGTCTTGAAAAATAAAAATTGGACAGAAGCAGCAGGTTAATGAAATGAGAAAGAGCTGATAGGAACTGATTGATTAAATGAGTGGATGCAGTAAAAGAGAACTTTGGCGAATAAGGAGAAGGCAAAGGGACAGATGTGTAATAATAATAATAAATGGCAGGTGTATCATGGGAAGCAGAGGTGATGGAGAATATAAAAATATCACACATCAGTAGAGATTATTTTGTGCACTTCTCCTTTAAGGAATGTAGAACACGAGTGAGGTCATGCTGTGATGTCATAATGGTAACTCTTTGCCGTTGCTCACTCTTAACCGCCCAGGACACTGACATAGCATTATCATTGCTGGCATTAACATACTCCAAATACATCTCTTGCACCCAGCCCACTGAGGGAAAAATATCCTCTTGAGGTAAGTATCTCATCAAAGACAAGGGCGTTTCACTTGGATGTGCCTGCAGACTTGGAGCTTGACTACCCTATAATATGACCTTGAGCTTGTTTATTTCTATAATTGGAGGTTCTAGCAGCACAGCACATCTATCGCAATGTAGTAGCCATTCGGGTAAACTCGGTGCTTCTCAAAAGGGGATGACCAACCTCTTCAGAAAATTGCGCAGCTTTGTGAGGAATGTAAATTGGGTAATGTCAGGAGATGTGGACAGGAACTATATTAATGACGTCAGCCAATGTTATTTATTAATGTGGTAAACTGTATACTGTATTTTAGTGTCAAATGTTCATACAGTATTTTAAATAAGTTTGGAAATCTAACTCTGCATAGCCTCCTAGTGCCCAGAGGGACGGGCAATCCTTCAAGCCATGGGTCCCCAGAGGTTTCCTCCACAGGGGGTTTTTCCTCTCCTGAGTGCTGAAGGATGATTCTTTGTGAGTCACGAGGCTTCCACCATCTTGGTCCTCTTATAGGACAACCTTGTAAGAGCCTCCGGCTAATCTTGGGCACTAATTTATTTACAATGCAGAGTAAAAATAAAGTGTTATTTTCCTTGTGCTAAAAATTCATAATAAATATATTTTCAAATTGACTTTACTTGATGTGGTCTTTCCTTTTTTTCATAATGGAGTCTCTTAGAAGGTTAAGAGGCTGTGAGGTCTACTATCCTGTTAATAGAATTGAGATTTGATAATCTTCGCACTACATAATAGTTTAAGGTTATGACCTAATGGCAATGTGCAGGATATGGCGGTGGTACATGATGTCATTGGGGAAGTGGTCAAGTCTAGAAAGGACACAAAAAATAAAAGAGATCAGGTGAAACAGAAATAATATAAAATGTTTTCTAACATACAGTATATACTCTTCTGTGCTGGACAAAATGAAGCAAACGACATATGGAAGGTTATAGTCCCTTTAAGTAGCAAATATTTAAGATGGTTTTCAAGGCATTTCTTAAAGAGGTCGGATACCCTGTCCAATTGCATTATTTAATGCAATCATCCTGCAGACTTGGAAGCAGTGGGGTGCACTTGCAGAACAGGTAGCCATTCTGAATGGATGAAAAATGGCATAATTGGCTCACAATAACTTACGAGATGCCTAATTGTGTCTGCCAAGACCCAGGCAATTGCTCAATGTCATGATCCTGTGCTGTTGACACTATAAGAAGAAAACCCAAAGCATGGGGTCCTCCTGTCACCTAGTCCAAGCATATTCTGCAGGGGATGTGTGCCTCTTCCCTAGGAAAAAAAACAGCCAGAGGCATCACTAGGGTCTTTGGAGCCTAGGGCAAGTTGAGAAGAACTGCGTGCCCCCCCCCCCGACCCCCCCATAGACACACAGAGAAAAGTATTTCTGCGCGCCTCTGGCGCGCAGCAAAAAAATGGGTGTGGTCACATACCAAAGGGGCGTGGCCACTAAAAATGGGGCGTGCCAACATGACACGCCACCCATTTCTCGTCACTCTGGGAACATTACTTTCTATTCCATATACACCTTACCGATGCGGTGGTTTCTCACAATGTGGAACCCCTGAAGAAATATATCCTCCATGGGAAGACAGCGTCTGCAGTCGGCATTCATTATTCATGTAGGGCACATCGTCCAGAAGATGCCTGTTTGTGTGGGAATATTAACAAGGTCATCAACTTACAACAGCGGTTCAACCACACTCATTCCCCCTGTGTATTTCCTGCCCCCTGCATCTCTTAGCCATTCCATCTCCCCCTGCATCGTCTCTCAGCACATCATAACCTCCCCAGAGACACACACACTGACAAAAGCGTACACAGACACGCACACCTCTTTCACAAAAATGCAGCCAGCCAAATAAATAAAACGGCTTGCGTATGCAGGCACTTTTAGCACTACAAGTGCCTGCATACCCATGGCTGAAAAAGCATGGTGAAGCTTGAAGAAATCACCCAGGACCTGCTGGGACCTGTAGTGCCACAGAAAAAAACACATATAAACTAGATATGCGTGCCAGACCATTTTTGCTGGATTTGGATTTGGCTCTGATTCGTCGTCCGGCCTTGGATTTGGATTTGCCAAAGCGCCATGACTGGTTTTGGATTTGAATTTAGATTTGGATTTTTTTTACAAAAATTGACAAAGAAAGCTAAAATCACATAATTTGGGCATTTTTTTGTTCCTAGAGTATTATTAACCTCAATAACATTCATTTCCAGTCATTTACAGTCAATTTAGACCACCTCACATCTCACAATATTATTTTCACCATGATTGGCCAAAGGCTGCAGTGAGCTGGCAGGTTACTAAGCGACAGAGTGGCGGCACAGACACCGCAGTTTAAAGCACATCTATGAAACATTGCCACTGACTACTGAGTCACAGTACTTGTGTGTTACGGACACACAGAGGGCTAAGGCCCAATGAGTCACGGTGCATGTAAACACAGTGGGCTATGGCCCAAGGAATCACAGTACTTGTATACACAGTGGGGTACAGCTCAAGGAGTCAAGGTGCTTGTATACACAGTGGGGTACAGCACAAAAAAAAAAGTGTTTTTTTTTACTTTTTAAACTTTTAAATCTCTTCAATTTTTTTTTTACTTTTAAACTTTGTTTTTTTTCAACACACAGCCACTTGTGAGTCTGGACACAGCCCCTTTAATCAGAATATAGCGCAGCATACATCAGCGAGCAGTGTCCCCCCTTACACAGTCACTTTGCCAGCACAGCCAACTCTAAATGACCCCCAGAGTGTACGTATATTTAGCACAGTGGGCCTATTCTGTATAGTGGCCAAGCATAACAGGGATATATTGCATACTGATCAAAAGTTACATTAGGCTAAATTGAATATTTATCAATCCTAAAAGTCTACTGTATAATGGGCAAAATCGGTCCTCCACTGTATATTCATCATTGCCAATTCTATTCTATACTGGGAACAGAGACTATTGGGGAGATTCAAAAAGAAGCACGTTTCCATCAGAATATTGCACGCTGATGTAATGCTGGTCATCCTGCAGGAAAACCTCGCTCGGCTTTGCTCACACCTATAGAGGTGCAGAAATAACTAGCCTTGGCCTAGCTATTAATGTCATTTCAATTTATAAACATCCTAGCAGTATTTTCATATTAATTGTGTTTTTTATTTTCATTTAATCCCTTGCTTGTTTTCTACCCAAGTAGCAGTCTTGAAAAATAAAAATTGGACAGAAGCAGCAGGTTAATGAAATGAGAAAGAGCTGATAGGAACTGATTGATTAAATGAGTGGATGCAGTAAAAGAGAACTTTGGCGAATAAGGAGAAGGCAAAGGGACAGATGTGTAATAATAATAATAAATGGCAGGTGTATCATGGGAAGCAGAGGTGATGGAGAATATAAAAATATCACACATCAGTAGAGATTATTTTGTGCACTTCTCCTTTAAGGAATGTAGAACACGAGTGAGGTCATGCTGTGATGTCATAATGGTAACTCTTTGCCGTTGCTCACTCTTAACCGCCCAGGACACTGACATAGCATTATCATTGCTGGCATTAACATACTCCAAATACATCTCTTGCACCCAGCCCACTGAGGGAAAAATATCCTCTTGAGGTAAGTATCTCATCAAAGACAAGGGCGTTTCACTTGGATGTGCCTGCAGACTTGGAGCTTGACTACCCTATAATATGACCTTGAGCTTGTTTATTTCTATAATTGGAGGTTCTAGCAGCACAGCACATCTATCGCAATGTAGTAGCCATTCGGGTAAACTCGGTGCTTCTCAAAAGGGGATGACCAACCTCTTCAGAAAATTGCGCAGCTTTGTGAGGAATGTAAATTGGGTAATGTCAGGAGATGTGGACAGGAACTATATTAATGACGTCAGCCAATGTTATTTATTAATGTGGTAAACTGTATACTGTATTTTAGTGTCAAATGTTCATACAGTATTTTAAATAAGTTTGGAAATCTAACTCTGCATAGCCTCCTAGTGCCCAGAGGGACGGGCAATCCTTCAAGCCATGGGTCCCCAGAGGTTTCCTCCACAGGGGGTTTTTCCTCTCCTGAGTGCTGAAGGATGATTCTTTGTGAGTCACGAGGCTTCCACCATCTTGGTCCTCTTATAGGACAACCTTGTAAGAGCCTCCGGCTAATCTTGGGCACTAATTTATTTACAATGCAGAGTAAAAATAAAGTGTTATTTTCCTTGTGCTAAAAATTCATAATAAATATATTTTCAAATTGACTTTACTTGATGTGGTCTTTCCTTTTTTTCATAATGGAGTCTCTTAGAAGGTTAAGAGGCTGTGAGGTCTACTATCCTGTTAATAGAATTGAGATTTGATAATCTTCACACTACATAATAGTTTAAGGTTATGACCTAATGGCAATGTGCAGGATATGGCGGTGGTACATGATGTCATTGGGGAAGTGGTCAAGTCTAGAAAGGACACAAAAAATAAAAGAGATCAGGTGAAACAGAAATAATATAAAATGTTTTCTAACATACAGTATATACTCTTCTGTGCTGGACAAAATGAAGCAAACGACATATGGAAGGTTATAGTCCCTTTAAGTAGCAAATATTTAAGATGGTTTTCAAGGCATTTCTTAAAGAGGTCGGATACCCTGTCCAATTGCATTATTTAATGCAATCATCCTGCAGACTTGGAAGCAGTGGGGTGCACTTGCAGAACAGGTAGCCATTCTGAATGGATGAAAAATGGCATAATTGGCTCACAATAACTTACGAGATGCCTAATTGTGTCTGCCAAGACCCAGGCAATTGCTCAATGTCATGATCCTGTGCTGTTGACACTATAAGAAGAAAACCCAAAGCATGGGGTCCTCCTGTCACCTAGTCCAAGCATATTCTGCAGGGGATGTGTGCCTCTTCCCTAGGAAAAAAAACAGCCAGAGGCATCACTAGGGTCTTTGGAGCCTAGGGCAAGTTGAGAAGAACTGCGTGCCCCCCCCCCGACCCCCCCATAGACACACAGAGAAAAGTATTTCTGCGCGCCTCTGGCGCGCATCAAAAAAATTGGTGTGGTCACATACCAAAGGGGCGTGGCCACTAAAAATGGGGCGTGCCAACATGACACGCCACCCATTTCTCGTCACTCTGGGAACATTACTTTCTATTCCATATACACCTTACCGATGCGGTGGTTTCTCACAATGTGGAACCCCTGAAGAAATATATCCTCCATGGGAAGACAGCGTCTGCAGTCGGCATTCATTATTCATGTAGGGCACATCGTCCAGAAGATGCCTGTTTGTGTGGGAATATTAACAAGGTCATCAACTTACAACAGCGGTTCAACCACACTCATTCCCCCTGTGTATTTCCTGCCCCCTGCATCTCTTAGCCATTCCATCTCCCCCTGCATCGTCTCTCAGCACATCATAACCTCCCCAGAGACACACACACTGACAAAAGCGTACACAGACACGCACACCTCTTTCACAAAAATGCAGCCAGCCAAATAAATAAAACGGCTTGCGTATGCAGGCACTTTTAGCACTACAAGTGCCTGCATACCCATGGCTGAAAAAGCATGGTGAAGCTTGAAGAAATCACCCAGGACCTGCTGGGACCTGTAGTGCCACAGAAAAAAACACATATAAACTAGATATGCGTGCCAGACCATTTTTGCTGGATTTGGATTTGGCTCTGATTCGTCGTCCGGCCTTGGATTTGGATTTGCCAAAGCGCCATGACTGGTTTTGGATTTGAATTTAGATTTGGATTTTTTTTACAAAAATTGACAAAGAAAGCTAAAAACACATAAATTGAGCCTTTTTTTTGTTCCTAGAGTATTATTAACCTCAATAACATTCATTTCCAGTCATTTACAGTCAATTTAGACCACCTCACATCTCTCAATATTATTTTCACCATGATTGGCCAAAGGCTGCAGTGAGCTGGCAGGTTACTAAGCGACAGAGTGGCGGCACAGACACCGCAGTTTAAAGCACATCTATGAAACATTGCCACTGACTACTGAGTCACAGTACTTGTGTATTACGGACACACAGAGGGCTAAGGCCCAATGAGTCACGGTGCATGTAAACACAGTGGGCTATGGCCCAAGGAATCACAGTACTTGTATACACAGTGGGGTACAGCTCAAGGAGTCAAGGTGCTTGTATACACAGTGGGGTACAGCACAAAAAAAAAAGTGTTTTTTTTTACTTTTTAAACTTTTAAATCTCTTCAATTTTTTTTTTACTTTTAAACTTTGTTTTTTTTGCACACACAGCCACTTGTGAGTCTGGACACAGCCCCTTTAATCAGAATATAGCGCAGCATACATCAGCGAGCAGTGTCCCCCCTTACACAGTCACTTTGCCAGCACAGCCAACTCTAAATGACCCCCAGAGTGTACGTATATTTAGCACAGTGGGCCTATTCTGTATAGTGGCCAAGCATAACAGGGATATATTGCATACTGATCAAAAGTTACATTAGGCTAAATTGAATATTTATCAATCCTAAAAGTCTACTGTATAATGGGCAAAATCGGTCCTCCACTGTATATTCATCATTGCCAATTCTATTCTATACTGGGAACAGAGACTATTGGGGAGATTCAAAAAGAAGCACGTTTCCATCAGAATATTGCACGCTGATGTAATGCTGGTCATCCTGCAGGAAAACCTCGCTCGGCTTTGCTCACACCTATAGAGGGGCAGAAATAACTAGCCTTGGCCTAGCTATTAATGTCATTTCAATTTATAAACATCCTAGCAGTATTTTCATATTAATTGTGTTTTTTATTTTCATTTAATCCCTTGCTTGTTTTCTACCCAAGTAGCAGTCTTGAAAAATAAAAATTGGACAGAAGCAGCAGGTTAATGAAATGAGAAAGAGCTGATAGGAACTGATTGATTAAATGAGTGGATGCAGTAAAAGAGAACTTTGGCGAATAAGGAGAAGGCAAAGGGACAGATGTGTAATAATAATAATAAATGGCAGGTGTATCATGGGAAGCAGAGGTGATGGAGAATATAAAAATATCACACATCAGTAGAGATTATTTTGTGCACTTCTCCTTTAAGGAATGTAGAACACGAGTGAGGTCATGCTGTGATGTCATAATGGTAACTCTTTGCCGTTGCTCACTCTTAACCGCCCAGGACACTGACATAGCATTATCATTGCTGGCATTAACATACTCCAAATACATCTCTTGCACCCAGCCCACTGAGGGAAAAATATCCTCTTGAGGTAAGTATCTCATCAAAGACAAGGGCGTTTCACTTGGATGTGCCTGCAGACTTGGAGCTTGACTACCCTATAATATGACCTTGAGCTTGTTTATTTCTATAATTGGAGGTTCTAGCAGCACAGCACATCTATCGCAATGTAGTAGCCATTCGGGTAAACTCGGTGCTTCTCAAAAGGGGATGACCAACCTCTTCAGAAAATTGCGCAGCTTTGTGAGGAATGTAAATTGGGTAATGTCAGGAGATGTGGACAGGAACTATATTAATGACGTCAGCCAATGTTATTTATTAATGTGGTAAACTGTATACTGTATTTTAGTGTCAAATGTTCATACAGTATTTTAAATAAGTTTGGAAATCTAACTCTGCATAGCCTCCTAGTGCCCAGAGGGACGGGCAATCCTTCAAGCCATGGGTCCCCAGAGGTTTCCTCCACAGGGGGTTTTTCCTCTCCTGAGTGCTGAAGGATGATTCTTTGTGAGTCACGAGGCTTCCACCATCTTGGTCCTCTTATAGGACAACCTTGTAAGAGCCTCCGGCTAATCTTGGGCACTAATTTATTTACAATGCAGAGTAAAAATAAAGTGTTATTTTCCTTGTGCTAAAAATTCATAATAAATATATTTTCAAATTGACTTTACTTGATGTGGTCTTTCCTTTTTTTCATAATGGAGTCTCTTAGAAGGTTAAGAGGCTGTGAGGTCTACTATCCTGTTAATAGAATTGAGATTTGATAATCTTCGCACTACATAATAGTTTAAGGTTATGACCTAATGGCAATGTGCAGGATATGGCGGTGGTACATGATGTCATTGGGGAAGTGGTCAAGTCTAGAAAGGACACAAAAAATAAAAGAGATCAGGTGAAACAGAAATAATATAAAATGTTTTCTAACATACAGTATATACTCTTCTGTGCTGGACAAAATGAAGCAAACGACATATGGAAGGTTATAGTCCCTTTAAGTAGCAAATATTTAAGATGGTTTTCAAGGCATTTCTTAAAGAGGTCGGATACCCTGTCCAATTGCATTATTTAATGCAATCATCCTGCAGACTTGGAAGCAGTGGGGTGCACTTGCAGAACAGGTAGCCATTCTGAATGGATGAAAAATGGCATAATTGGCTCACAATAACTTACGAGATGCCTAATTGTGTCTGCCAAGACCCAGGCAATTGCTCAATGTCATGATCCTGTGCTGTTGACACTATAAGAAGAAAACCCAAAGCATGGGGTCCTCCTGTCACCTAGTCCAAGCATATTCTGCAGGGGATGTGTGCCTCTTCCCTAGGAAAAAAAACAGCCAGAGGCATCACTAGGGTCTTTGGAGCCTAGGGCAAGTTGAGAAGAACTGCGTGCCCCCCCCCCCCGACCCCCCCATAGACACACAGAGAAAAGTATTTCTGCGCGCCTCTGGCGCGCAGCAAAAAAATTGGTGTGGTCACATACCAAAGGGGCGTGGCCACTAAAAATGGGGCGTGCCAACATGACACGCCACCCATTTCTCGTCACTCTGGGAACATTACTTTCTATTCCATATACACCTTACCGATGCGGTGGTTTCTCACAATGTGGAACCCCTGAAGAAATATATCCTCCATGGGAAGACAGCGTCTGCAGTCGGCATTCATTATTCATGTAGGGCACATCGTCCAGAAGATGCCTGTTTGTGTGGGAATATTAACAAGGTCATCAACTTACAACAGCGGTTCAACCACACTCATTCCCCCTGTGTATTTCCTGCCCCCTGCATCTCTTAGCCATTCCATCTCCCCCTGCATCGTCTCTCAGCACATCATAACCTCCCCAGAGACACACACACTGACAAAAGCGTACACAGACACGCACACCTCTTTCACAAAAATGCAGCCAGCCAAATAAATAAAACGGCTTGCGTATGCAGGCACTTTTAGCACTACAAGTGCCTGCATACCCATGGCTGAAAAAGCATGGTGAAGCTTGAAGAAATCACCCAGGACCTGCTGGGACCTGTAGTGCCACAGAAAAAAACACATATAAACTAGATATGCGTGCCAGACCATTTTTGCTGGATTTGGATTTGGCTCTGATTCGTCGTCCGGCCTTGGATTTGGATTTGCCAAAGCGCCATGACTGGTTTTGGATTTGAATTTAGATTTGGATTTTTTTTACAAAAATTGACAAAGAAAGCTAAAATCACATAATTTGGGCATTTTTTTGTTCCTAGAGTATTATTAACCTCAATAACATTCATTTCCAGTCATTTACAGTCAATTTAGACCACCTCACATCTCACAATATTATTTTCACCATGATTGGCCAAAGGCTGCAGTGAGCTGGCAGGTTACTAAGCGACAGAGTGGCGGCACAGACACCGCAGTTTAAAGCACATCTATGAAACATTGCCACTGACTACTGAGTCACAGTACTTGTGTATTACGGACACACAGAGGGCTAAGGCCCAATGAGTCACGGTGCATGTAAACACAGTGGGCTATGGCCCAAGGAATCACAGTACTTGTATACACAGTGGGGTACAGCTCAAGGAGTCAAGGTGCTTGTATACACAGTGGGGTACAGCACAAAAAAAAAAGTGTTTTTTTTTACTTTTTAAACTTTTAAATCTCTTCAATTTTTTTTTTACTTTTAAACTTTGTTTTTTTTGCACACACAGCCACTTGTGAGTCTGGACACAGCCCCTTTAATCAGAATATAGCGCAGCATACATCAGCGAGCAGTGTCCCCCCTTACACAGTCACTTTGCCAGCACAGCCAACTCTAAATGACCCCCAGAGTGTACGTATATTTAGCACAGTGGGCCTATTCTGTATAGTGGCCAAGCATAACAGGGATATATTGCATACTGATCAAAAGTTACATTAGGCTAAATTGAATATTTATCAATCCTAAAAGTCTACTGTATAATGGGCAAAATCGGTCCTCCACTGTATATTCATCATTGCCAATTCTATTCTATACTGGGAACAGAGACTATTGGGGAGATTCAAAAAGAAGCACGTTTCCATCAGAATATTGCACGCTGATGTAATGCTGGTCATCCTGCAGGAAAACCTCGCTCGGCTTTGCTCACACCTATAGAGGTGCAGAAATAACTAGCCTTGGCCTAGCTATTAATGTCATTTCAATTTATAAACATCCTAGCAGTATTTTCATATTAATTGTGTTTTTTATTTTCATTTAATCCCTTGCTTGTTTTCTACCCAAGTAGCAGTCTTGAAAAATAAAAATTGGACAGAAGCAGCAGGTTAATGAAATGAGAAAGAGCTGATAGGAACTGATTGATTAAATGAGTGGATGCAGTAAAAGAGAACTTTGGCGAATAAGGAGAAGGCAAAGGGACAGATGTGTAATAATAATAATAAATGGCAGGTGTATCATGGGAAGCAGAGGTGATGGAGAATATAAAAATATCACACATCAGTAGAGATTATTTTGTGCACTTCTCCTTTAAGGAATGTAGAACACGAGTGAGGTCATGCTGTGATGTCATAATGGTAACTCTTTGCCGTTGCTCACTCTTAACCGCCCAGGACACTGACATAGCATTATCATTGCTGGCATTAACATACTCCAAATACATCTCTTGCACCCAGCCCACTGAGGGAAAAATATCCCTCTTGAGGTAAGTATCTCATCAAAGACAAGGGCGTTTCACTTGGATGTGCCTGCAGACTTGGAGCTTGACTACCCTATAATATGACCTTGAGCTTGTTTATTTCTATAATTGGAGGTTCTAGCAGCACAGCACATCTATCGCAATGTAGTAGCCATTCGGGTAAACTCGGTGCTTCTCAAAAGGGGATGACCAACCTCTTCAGAAAATTGCGCAGCTTTGTGAGGAATGTAAATTGGGTAATGTCAGGAGATGTGGACAGGAACTATATTAATGACGTCAGCCAATGTTATTTATTAATGTGGTAAACTGTATACTGTATTTTAGTGTCAAATGTTCATACAGTATTTTAAATAAGTTTGGAAATCTAACTCTGCATAGCCTCCTAGTGCCCAGAGGGACGGGCAATCCTTCAAGCCATGGGTCCCCAGAGGTTTCCTCCACAGGGGGTTTTTCCTCTCCTGAGTGCTGAAGGATGATTCTTTGTGAGTCACGAGGCTTCCACCATCTTGGTCCTCTTATAGGACAACCTTGTAAGAGCCTCCGGCTAATCTTGGGCACTAATTTATTTACAATGCAGAGTAAAAATAAAGTGTTATTTTCCTTGTGCTAAAAATTCATAATAAATATATTTTCAAATTGACTTTACTTGATGTGGTCTTTCCTTTTTTTCATAATGGAGTCTCTTAGAAGGTTAAGAGGCTGTGAGGTCTACTATCCTGTTAATAGAATTGAGATTTGATAATCTTCGCACTACATAATAGTTTAAGGTTATGACCTAATGGCAATGTGCAGGATATGGCGGTGGTACATGATGTCATTGGGGAAGTGGTCAAGTCTAGAAAGGACACAAAAAATAAAAGAGATCAGGTGAAACAGAAATAATATAAAATGTTTTCTAACATACAGTATATACTCTTCTGTGCTGGACAAAATGAAGCAAACGACATATGGAAGGTTATAGTCCCTTTAAGTAGCAAATATTTAAGATGGTTTTCAAGGCATTTCTTAAAGAGGTCGGATACCCTGTCCAATTGCATTATTTAATGCAATCATCCTGCAGACTTGGAAGCAGTGGGGTGCACTTGCAGAACAGGTAGCCATTCTGAATGGATGAAAAATGGCATAATTGGCTCACAATAACTTACGAGATGCCTAATTGTGTCTGCCAAGACCCAGGCAATTGCTCAATGTCATGATCCTGTGCTGTTGACACTATAAGAAGAAAACCCAAAGCATGGGGTCCTCCTGTCACCTAGTCCAAGCATATTCTGCAGGGGATGTGTGCCTCTTCCCTAGGAAAAAAAACAGCCAGAGGCATCACTAGGGTCTTTGGAGCCTAGGGCAAGTTGAGAAGAACTGCGTGCCCCCCCCCCCGACCCCCCCATAGACACACAGAGAAAAGTATTTCTGCGCGCCTCTGGCGCGCAGCAAAAAAATGGGTGTGGTCACATACCAAAGGGGCGTGGCCACTAAAAATGGGGCGTGCCAACATGACACGCCACCCATTTCTCGTCACTCTGGGAACATTACTTTCTATTCCATATACACCTTACCGATGCGGTGGTTTCTCACAATGTGGAACCCCTGAAGAAATATATCCTCCATGGGAAGACAGCGTCTGCAGTCGGCATTCATTATTCATGTAGGGCACATCGTCCAGAAGATGCCTGTTTGTGTGGGAATATTAACAAGGTCATCAACTTACAACAGCGGTTCAACCACACTCATTCCCCCTGTGTATTTCCTGCCCCCTGCATCTCTTAGCCATTCCATCTCCCCCTGCATCGTCTCTCAGCACATCATAACCTCCCCAGAGACACACACACTGACAAAAGCGTACACAGACACGCACACCTCTTTCACAAAAATGCAGCCAGCCAAATAAATAAAACGGCTTGCGTATGCAGGCACTTTTAGCACTACAAGTGCCTGCATACCCATGGCTGAAAAAGCATGGTGAAGCTTGAAGAAATCACCCAGGACCTGCTGGGACCTGTAGTGCCACAGAAAAAAACACATATAAACTAGATATGCGTGCCAGACCATTTTTGCTGGATTTGGATTTGGCTCTGATTCGTCGTCCGGCCTTGGATTTGGATTTGCCAAAGCGCCATGACTGGTTTTGGATTTGAATTTAGATTTGGATTTTTTTTACAAAAATTGACAAAGAAAGCTAAAATCACATAATTTGGGCATTTTTTTGTTCCTAGAGTATTATTAACCTCAATAACATTCATTTCCAGTCATTTACAGTCAATTTAGACCACCTCACATCTCACAATATTATTTTCACCATGATTGGCCAAAGGCTGCAGTGAGCTGGCAGGTTACTAAGCGACAGAGTGGCGGCACAGACACCGCAGTTTAAAGCACATCTATGAAACATTGCCACTGACTACTGAGTCACAGTACTTGTGTATTACGGACACACAGAGGGCTAAGGCCCAATGAGTCACGGTGCATGTAAACACAGTGGGCTATGGCCCAAGGAATCACAGTACTTGTATACACAGTGGGGTACAGCTCAAGGAGTCAAGGTGCTTGTATACACAGTGGGGTACAGCACAAAAAAAAAAGTGTTTTTTTTTACTTTTTAAACTTTTAGATCTCTTCAATTTTTTTTTTACTTTTAAACTTTGTTTTTTTTGCACACACAGCCACTTGTGAGTCTGGACACAGCCCCTTTAATCAGAATATAGCGCAGCATACATCAGCGAGCAGTGTCCCCCCTTACACAGTCACTTTGCCAGCACAGCCAACTCTAAATGACCCCCAGAGTGTACGTATATTTAGCACAGTGGGCCTATTCTGTATAGTGGCCAAGCATAACAGGGATATATTGCATACTGATCAAAAGTTACATTAGGCTAAATTGAATATTTATCAATCCTAAAAGTCTACTGTATAATGGGCAAAATCGGTCCTCCACTGTATATTCATCATTGCCAATTCTATTCTATACTGGGAACAGAGACTATTGGGGAGATTCAAAAAGAAGCACGTTTCCATCAGAATATTGCACGCTGATGTAATGCTGGTCATCCTGCAGGAAAACCTCGCTCGGCTTTGCTCACACCTATAGAGGTGCAGAAATAACTAGCCTTGGCCTAGCTATTAATGTCATTTCAATTTATAAACATCCTAGCAGTATTTTCATATTAATTGTGTTTTTTATTTTCATTTAATCCCTTGCTTGTTTTCTACCCAAGTAGCAGTCTTGAAAAATAAAAATTGGACAGAAGCAGCAGGTTAATGAAATGAGAAAGAGCTGATAGGAACTGATTGATTAAATGAGTGGATGCAGTAAAAGAGAACTTTGGCGAATAAGGAGAAGGCAAAGGGACAGATGTGTAATAATAATAATAAATGGCAGGTGTATCATGGGAAGCAGAGGTGATGGAGAATATAAAAATATCACACATCAGTAGAGATTATTTTGTGCACTTCTCCTTTAAGGAATGTAGAACACGAGTGAGGTCATGCTGTGATGTCATAATGGTAACTCTTTGCCGTTGCTCACTCTTAACCGCCCAGGACACTGACATAGCATTATCATTGCTGGCATTAACATACTCCAAATACATCTCTTGCACCCAGCCCACTGAGGGAAAAATATCCTCTTGAGGTAAGTATCTCATCAAAGACAAGGGCGTTTCACTTGGATGTGCCTGCAGACTTGGAGCTTGACTACCCTATAATATGACCTTGAGCTTGTTTATTTCTATAATTGGAGGTTCTAGCAGCACAGCACATCTATCGCAATGTAGTAGCCATTCGGGTAAACTCGGTGCTTCTCAAAAGGGGATGACCAACCTCTTCAGAAAATTGCGCAGCTTTGTGAGGAATGTAAATTGGGTAATGTCAGGAGATGTGGACAGGAACTATATTAATGACGTCAGCCAATGTTATTTATTAATGTGGTAAACTGTATACTGTATTTTAGTGTCAAATGTTCATACAGTATTTTAAATAAGTTTGGAAATCTAACTCTGCATAGCCTCCTAGTGCCCAGAGGGACGGGCAATCCTTCAAGCCATGGGTCCCCAGAGGTTTCCTCCACAGGGGGTTTTTCCTCTCCTGAGTGCTGAAGGATGATTCTTTGTGAGTCACGAGGCTTCCACCATCTTGGTCCTCTTATAGGACAACCTTGTAAGAGCCTCCGGCTAATCTTGGGCACTAATTTATTTACAATGCAGAGTAAAAATAAAGTGTTATTTTCCTTGTGCTAAAAATTCATAATAAATATATTTTCAAATTGACTTTACTTGATGTGGTCTTTCCTTTTTTTCATAATGGAGTCTCTTAGAAGGTTAAGAGGCTGTGAGGTCTACTATCCTGTTAATAGAATTGAGATTTGATAATCTTCGCACTACATAATAGTTTAAGGTTATGACCTAATGGCAATGTGCAGGATATGGCGGTGGTACATGATGTCATTGGGGAAGTGGTCAAGTCTAGAAAGGACACAAAAAATAAAAGAGATCAGGTGAAACAGAAATAATATAAAATGTTTTCTAACATACAGTATATACTCTTCTGTGCTGGACAAAATGAAGCAAACGACATATGGAAGGTTATAGTCCCTTTAAGTAGCAAATATTTAAGATGGTTTTCAAGGCATTTCTTAAAGAGGTCGGATACCCTGTCCAATTGCATTATTTAATGCAATCATCCTGCAGACTTGGAAGCAGTGGGGTGCACTTGCAGAACAGGTAGCCATTCTGAATGGATGAAAAATGGCATAATTGGCTCACAATAACTTACGAGATGCCTAATTGTGTCTGCCAAGACCCAGGCAATTGCTCAATGTCATGATCCTGTGCTGTTGACACTATAAGAAGAAAACCCAAAGCATGGGGTCCTCCTGTCACCTAGTCCAAGCATATTCTGCAGGGGATGTGTGCCTCTTCCCTAGGAAAAAAAACAGCCAGAGGCATCACTAGGGTCTTTGGAGCCTAGGGCAAGTTGAGAAGAACTGCGTGCCCCCCCCCCCCGACCCCCCCATAGACACATAGAGAAAAGTATTTCTGCGCGCCTCTGGCGCGCAGCAAAAAAATGGGTGTGGTCACATACCAAAGGGGCGTGGCCACTAAAAATGGGGCGTGCCAACATGACACGCCACCCATTTCTCGTCACTCTGGGAACATTACTTTCTATTCCATATACACCTTACCGATGCGGTGGTTTCTCACAATGTGGAACCCCTGAAGAAATATATCCTCCATGGGAAGACAGCGTCTGCAGTCGGCATTCATTATTCATGTAGGGCACATCGTCCAGAAGATGCCTGTTTGTGTGGGAATATTAACAAGGTCATCAACTTACAACAGCGGTTCAACCACACTCATTCCCCCTGTGTATTTCCTGCCCCCTGCATCTCTTAGCCATTCCATCTCCCCCTGCATCGTCTCTCAGCACATCATAACCTCCCCAGAGACACACACACTGACAAAAGCGTACACAGACACGCACACCTCTTTCACAAAAATGCAGCCAGCCAAATAAATAAAACGGCTTGCGTATGCAGGCACTTTTAGCACTACAAGTGCCTGCATACCCATGGCTGAAAAAGCATGGTGAAGCTTGAAGAAATCACCCAGGACCTGCTGGGACCTGTAGTGCCACAGAAAAAAACACATATAAACTAGATATGCGTGCCAGACCATTTTTGCTGGATTTGGATTTGGCTCTGATTCGTCGTCCGGCCTTGGATTTGGATTTGCCAAAGCGCCATGACTGGTTTTGGATTTGAATTTAGATTTGGATTTTTTTTACAAAAATTGACAAAGAAAGCTAAAATCACATAATTTGGGCATTTTTTTGTTCCTAGAGTATTATTAACCTCAATAACATTCATTTCCAGTCATTTACAGTCAATTTAGACCACCTCACATCTCACAATATTATTTTCACCATGATTGGCCAAAGGCTGCAGTGAGCTGGCAGGTTACTAAGCGACAGAGTGGCGGCACAGACACCGCAGTTTAAAGCACATCTATGAAACATTGCCACTGACTACTGAGTCACAGTACTTGTGTGTTACGGACACACAGAGGGCTAAGGCCCAATGAGTCACGGTGCATGTAAACACAGTGGGCTATGGCCCAAGGAATCACAGTACTTGTATACACAGTGGGGTACAGCTCAAGGAGTCAAGGTGCTTGTATACACAGTGGGGTACAGCACAAAAAAAAAAGTGTTTTTTTTTACTTTTTAAACTTTTAAATCTCTTCAATTTTTTTTTTACTTTTAAACTTTGTTTTTTTTGCACACACAGCCACTTGTGAGTCTGGACACAGCCCCTTTAATCAGAATATAGCGCAGCATACATCAGCGAGCAGTGTCCCCCCTTACACAGTCACTTTGCCAGCACAGCCAACTCTAAATGACCCCCAGAGTGTACGTATATTTAGCACAGTGGGCCTATTCTGTATAGTGGCCAAGCATAACAGGGATATATTGCATACTGATCAAAAGTTACATTAGGCTAAATTGAATATTTATCAATCCTAAAAGTCTACTGTATAATGGGCAAAATCGGTCCTCCACTGTATATTCATCATTGCCAATTCTATTCTATACTGGGAACAGAGACTATTGGGGAGATTCAAAAAGAAGCACGTTTCCATCAGAATATTGCACGCTGATGTAATGCTGGTCATCCTGCAGGAAAACCTCGCTCGGCTTTGCTCACACCTATAGAGGTGCAGAAATAACTAGCCTTGGCCTAGCTATTAATGTCATTTCAATTTATAAACATCCTAGCAGTATTTTCATATTAATTGTGTTTTTTATTTTCATTTAATCCCTTGCTTGTTTTCTACCCAAGTAGCAGTCTTGAAAAATAAAAATTGGACAGAAGCAGCAGGTTAATGAAATGAGAAAGAGCTGATAGGAACTGATTGATTAAATGAGTGGATGCAGTAAAAGAGAACTTTGGCGAATAAGGAGAAGGCAAAGGGACAGATGTGTAATAATAATAATAAATGGCAGGTGTATCATGGGAAGCAGAGGTGATGGAGAATATAAAAATATCACACATCAGTAGAGATTATTTTGTGCACTTCTCCTTTAAGGAATGTAGAACACGAGTGAGGTCATGCTGTGATGTCATAATGGTAACTCTTTGCCGTTGCTCACTCTTAACCGCCCAGGACACTGACATAGCATTATCATTGCTGGCATTAACATACTCCAAATACATCTCTTGCACCCAGCCCACTGAGGGAAAAATATCCTCTTGAGGTAAGTATCTCATCAAAGACAAGGGCGTTTCACTTGGATGTGCCTGCAGACTTGGAGCTTGACTACCCTATAATATGACCTTGAGCTTGTTTATTTCTATAATTGGAGGTTCTAGCAGCACAGCACATCTATCGCAATGTAGTAGCCATTCGGGTAAACTCGGTGCTTCTCAAAAGGGGATGACCAACCTCTTCAGAAAATTGCGCAGCTTTGTGAGGAATGTAAATTGGGTAATGTCAGGAGATGTGGACAGGAACTATATTAATGACGTCAGCCAATGTTATTTATTAATGTGGTAAACTGTATACTGTATTTTAGTGTCAAATGTTCATACAGTATTTTAAATAAGTTTGGAAATCTAACTCTGCATAGCCTCCTAGTGCCCAGAGGGACGGGCAATCCTTCAAGCCATGGGTCCCCAGAGGTTTCCTCCACAGGGGGTTTTTCCTCTCCTGAGTGCTGAAGGATGATTCTTTGTGAGTCACGAGGCTTCCACCATCTTGGTCCTCTTATAGGACAACCTTGTAAGAGCCTCCGGCTAATCTTGGGCACTAATTTATTTACAATGCAGAGTAAAAATAAAGTGTTATTTTCCTTGTGCTAAAAATTCATAATAAATATATTTTCAAATTGACTTTACTTGATGTGGTCTTTCCTTTTTTTCATAATGGAGTCTCTTAGAAGGTTAAGAGGCTGTGAGGTCTACTATCCTGTTAATAGAATTGAGATTTGATAATCTTCGCACTACATAATAGTTTAAGGTTATGACCTAATGGCAATGTGCAGGATATGGCGGTGGTACATGATGTCATTGGGGAAGTGGTCAAGTCTAGAAAGGACACAAAAAATAAAAGAGATCAGGTGAAACAGAAATAATATAAAATGTTTTCTAACATACAGTATATACTCTTCTGTGCTGGACAAAATGAAGCAAACGACATATGGAAGGTTATAGTCCCTTTAAGTAGCAAATATTTAAGATGGTTTTCAAGGCATTTCTTAAAGAGGTCGGATACCCTGTCCAATTGCATTATTTAATGCAATCATCCTGCAGACTTGGAAGCAGTGGGGTGCACTTGCAGAACAGGTAGCCATTCTGAATGGATGAAAAATGGCATAATTGGCTCACAATAACTTACGAGATGCCTAATTGTGTCTGCCAAGACCCAGGCAATTGCTCAATGTCATGATCCTGTGCTGTTGACACTATAAGAAGAAAACCCAAAGCATGGGGTCCTCCTGTCACCTAGTCCAAGCATATTCTGCAGGGGATGTGTGCCTCTTCCCTAGGAAAAAAAACAGCCAGAGGCATCACTAGGGTCTTTGGAGCCTAGGGCAAGTTGAGAAGAACTGCGTGCCCCCCCCCCCGACCCCCCCATAGACACATAGAGAAAAGTATTTCTGCGCGCCTCTGGCGCGCAGCAAAAAAATGGGTGTGGTCACATACCAAAGGGGCGTGGCCACTAAAAATGGGGCGTGCCAACATGACACGCCACCCATTTCTCGTCACTCTGGGAACATTACTTTCTATTCCATATACACCTTACCGATGCGGTGGTTTCTCACAATGTGGAACCCCTGAAGAAATATATCCTCCATGGGAAGACAGCGTCTGCAGTCGGCATTCATTATTCATGTAGGGCACATCGTCCAGAAGATGCCTGTTTGTGTGGGAATATTAACAAGGTCATCAACTTACAACAGCGGTTCAACCACACTCATTCCCCCTGTGTATTTCCTGCCCCCTGCATCTCTTAGCCATTCCATCTCCCCCTGCATCGTCTCTCAGCACATCATAACCTCCCCAGAGACACACACACTGACAAAAGCGTACACAGACACGCACACCTCTTTCACAAAAATGCAGCCAGCCAAATAAATAAAACGGCTTGCGTATGCAGGCACTTTTAGCACTACAAGTGCCTGCATACCCATGGCTGAAAAAGCATGGTGAAGCTTGAAGAAATCACCCAGGACCTGCTGGGACCTGTAGTGCCACAGAAAAAAACACATATAAACTAGATATGCGTGCCAGACCATTTTTGCTGGATTTGGATTTGGCTCTGATTCGTCGTCCGGCCTTGGATTTGGATTTGCCAAAGCGCCATGACTGGTTTTGGATTTGAATTTAGATTTGGATTTTTTTTACAAAAATTGACAAAGAAAGCTAAAATCACATAATTTGGGCATTTTTTTGTTCCTAGAGTATTATTAACCTCAATAACATTCATTTCCAGTCATTTACAGTCAATTTAGACCACCTCACATCTCACAATATTATTTTCACCATGATTGGCCAAAGGCTGCAGTGAGCTGGCAGGTTACTAAGCGACAGAGTGGCGGCACAGACACCGCAGTTTAAAGCACATCTATGAAACATTGCCACTGACTACTGAGTCACAGTACTTGTGTGTTACGGACACACAGAGGGCTAAGGCCCAATGAGTCACGGTACATGTAAACACAGTGGGCTATGGCCCAAGGAATCACAGTACTTGTATACACAGTGGGGTACAGCTCAAGGAGTCAAGGTGCTTGTATACACAGTGGGGTACAGCACAAAAAAAAAAGTGTTTTTTTTTACTTTTTAAACTTTTAAATCTCTTCAATTTTTTTTTTACTTTTAAACTTTGTTTTTTTTGCACACACAGCCACTTGTGAGTCTGGACACAGCCCCTTTAATCAGAATATAGCGCAGCATACATCAGCGAGCAGTGTCCCCCCTTACACAGTCACTTTGCCAGCACAGCCAACTCTAAATGACCCCCAGAGTGTACGTATATTTAGCACAGTGGGCCTATTCTGTATAGTGGCCAAGCATAACAGGGATATATTGCATACTGATCAAAAGTTACATTAGGCTAAATTGAATATTTATCAATCCTAAAAGTCTACTGTATAATGGGCAAAATCGGTCCTCCACTGTATATTCATCATTGCCAATTCTATTCTATACTGGGAACAGAGACTATTGGGGAGATTCAAAAAGAAGCACGTTTCCATCAGAATATTGCACGCTGATGTAATGCTGGTCATCCTGCAGGAAAACCTCGCTCGGCTTTGCTCACACCTATAGAGGTGCAGAAATAACTAGCCTTGGCCTAGCTATTAATGTCATTTCAATTTATAAACATCCTAGCAGTATTTTCATATTAATTGTGTTTTTTATTTTCATTTAATCCCTTGCTTGTTTTCTACCCAAGTAGCAGTCTTGAAAAATAAAAATTGGACAGAAGCAGCAGGTTAATGAAATGAGAAAGAGCTGATAGGAACTGATTGATTAAATGAGTGGATGCAGTAAAAGAGAACTTTGGCGAATAAGGAGAAGGCAAAGGGACAGATGTGTAATAATAATAATAAATGGCAGGTGTATCATGGGAAGCAGAGGTGATGGAGAATATAAAAATATCACACATCAGTAGAGATTATTTTGTGCACTTCTCCTTTAAGGAATGTAGAACACGAGTGAGGTCATGCTGTGATGTCATAATGGTAACTCTTTGCCGTTGCTCACTCTTAACCGCCCAGGACACTGACATAGCATTATCATTGCTGGCATTAACATACTCCAAATACATCTCTTGCACCCAGCCCACTGAGGGAAAAATATCCTCTTGAGGTAAGTATCTCATCAAAGAGAAGGGCGTTTCACTTGGATGTGCCTGCAGACTTGGAGCTTGACTACCCTATAATATGACCTTGAGCTTGTTTATTTCTATAATTGGAGGTTCTAGCAGCACAGCACATCTATCGCAATGTAGTAGCCATTCGGGTAAACTCGGTGCTTCTCAAAAGGGGATGACCAACCTCTTCAGAAAATTGCGCAGCTTTGTGAGGAATGTAAATTGGGTAATGTCAGGAGATGTGGACAGGAACTATATTAATGACGTCAGCCAATGTTATTTATTAATGTGGTAAACTGTATACTGTATTTTAGTGTCAAATGTTCATACAGTATTTTAAATAAGTTTGGAAATCTAACTCTGCATAGCCTCCTAGTGCCCAGAGGGACGGGCAATCCTTCAAGCCATGGGTCCCCAGAGGTTTCCTCCACAGGGGGTTTTTCCTCTCCTGAGTGCTGAAGGATGATTCTTTGTGAGTCACGAGGCTTCCACCATCTTGGTCCTCTTATAGGACAACCTTGTAAGAGCCTCCGGCTAATCTTGGGCACTAATTTATTTACAATGCAGAGTAAAAATAAAGTGTTATTTTCCTTGTGCTAAAAATTCATAATAAATATATTTTCAAATTGACTTTACTTGATGTGGTCTTTCCTTTTTTTCATAATGGAGTCTCTTAGAAGGTTAAGAGGCTGTGAGGTCTACTATCCTGTTAATAGAATTGAGATTTGATAATCTTCGCACTACATAATAGTTTAAGGTTATGACCTAATGGCAATGTGCAGGATATGGCGGTGGTACATGATGTCATTGGGGAAGTGGTCAAGTCTAGAAAGGACACAAAAAATAAAAGAGATCAGGTGAAACAGAAATAATATAAAATGTTTTCTAACATACAGTATATACTCTTCTGTGCTGGACAAAATGAAGCAAACGACATATGGAAGGTTATAGTCCCTTTAAGTAGCAAATATTTAAGATGGTTTTCAAGGCATTTCTTAAAGAGGTCGGATACCCTGTCCAATTGCATTATTTAATGCAATCATCCTGCAGACTTGGAAGCAGTGGGGTGCACTTGCAGAACAGGTAGCCATTCTGAATGGATGAAAAATGGCATAATTGGCTCACAATAACTTACGAGATGCCTAATTGTGTCTGCCAAGACCCAGGCAATTGCTCAATGTCATGATCCTGTGCTGTTGACACTATAAGAAGAAAACCCAAAGCATGGGGTCCTCCTGTCACCTAGTCCAAGCATATTCTGCAGGGGATGTGTGCCTCTTCCCTAGGAAAAAAAACAGCCAGAGGCATCACTAGGGTCTTTGGAGCCTAGGGCAAGTTGAGAAGAACTGCGTGCCCCCCCCCCCGACCCCCCCATAGACACATAGAGAAAAGTATTTCTGCGCGCCTCTGGCGCGCAGCAAAAAAATGGGTGTGGTCACATACCAAAGGGGCGTGGCCACTAAAAATGGGGCGTGCCAACATGACACGCCACCCATTTCTCGTCACTCTGGGAACATTACTTTCTATTCCATATACACCTTACCGATGCGGTGGTTTCTCACAATGTGGAACCCCTGAAGAAATATATCCTCCATGGGAAGACAGCGTCTGCAGTCGGCATTCATTATTCATGTAGGGCACATCGTCCAGAAGATGCCTGTTTGTGTGGGAATATTAACAAGGTCATCAACTTACAACAGCGGTTCAACCACACTCATTCCCCCTGTGTATTTCCTGCCCCCTGCATCTCTTAGCCATTCCATCTCCCCCTGCATCGTCTCTCAGCACATCATAACCTCCCCAGAGACACACACACTGACAAAAGCGTACACAGACACGCACACCTCTTTCACAAAAATGCAGCCAGCCAAATAAATAAAACGGCTTGCGTATGCAGGCACTTTTAGCACTACAAGTGCCTGCATACCCATGGCTGAAAAAGCATGGTGAAGCTTGAAGAAATCACCCAGGACCTGCTGGGACCTGTAGTGCCACAGAAAAAAACACATATAAACTAGATATGCGTGCCAGACCATTTTTGCTGGATTTGGATTTGGCTCTGATTCGTCGTCCGGCCTTGGATTTGGATTTGCCAAAGCGCCATGACTGGTTTTGGATTTGAATTTAGATTTGGATTTTTTTTACAAAAATTGACAAAGAAAGCTAAAATCACATAATTTGGGCATTTTTTTGTTCCTAGAGTATTATTAACCTCAATAACATTCATTTCCAGTCATTTACAGTCAATTTAGACCACCTCACATCTCACAATATTATTTTCACCATGATTGGCCAAAGGCTGCAGTGAGCTGGCAGGTTACTAAGCGACAGAGTGGCGGCACAGACACCGCAGTTTAAAGCACATCTATGAAACATTGCCACTGACTACTGAGTCACAGTACTTGTGTGTTACGGACACACAGAGGGCTAAGGCCCAATGAGTCACGGTGCATGTAAACACAGTGGGCTATGGCCCAAGGAATCACAGTACTTGTATACACAGTGGGGTACAGCTCAAGGAGTCAAGGTGCTTGTATACACAGTGGGGTACAGCACAAAAAAAAAAGTGTTTTTTTTTACTTTTTAAACTTTTAAATCTCTTCAATTTTTTTTTTACTTTTAAACTTTGTTTTTTTTGCACACACAGCCACTTGTGAGTCTGGACACAGCCCCTTTAATCAGAATATAGCGCAGCATACATCAGCGAGCAGTGTCCCCCCTTACACAGTCACTTTGCCAGCACAGCCAACTCTAAATGACCCCCAGAGTGTACGTATATTTAGCACAGTGGGCCTATTCTGTATAGTGGCCAAGCATAACAGGGATATATTGCATACTGATCAAAAGTTACATTAGGCTAAATTGAATATTTATCAATCCTAAAAGTCTACTGTATAATGGGCAAAATCGGTCCTCCACTGTATATTCATCATTGCCAATTCTATTCTATACTGGGAACAGAGACTATTGGGGAGATTCAAAAAGAAGCACGTTTCCATCAGAATATTGCACGCTGATGTAATGCTGGTCATCCTGCAGGAAAACCTCGCTCGGCTTTGCTCACACCTATAGAGGTGCAGAAATAACTAGCCTTGGCCTAGCTATTAATGTCATTTCAATTTATAAACATCCTAGCAGTATTTTCATATTAATTGTGTTTTTTATTTTCATTTAATCCCTTGCTTGTTTTCTACCCAAGTAGCAGTCTTGAAAAATAAAAATTGGACAGAAGCAGCAGGTTAATGAAATGAGAAAGAGCTGATAGGAACTGATTGATTAAATGAGTGGATGCAGTAAAAGAGAACTTTGGCGAATAAGGAGAAGGCAAAGGGACAGATGTGTAATAATAATAATAAATGGCAGGTGTATCATGGGAAGCAGAGGTGATGGAGAATATAAAAATATCACACATCAGTAGAGATTATTTTGTGCACTTCTCCTTTAAGGAATGTAGAACACGAGTGAGGTCATGCTGTGATGTCATAATGGTAACTCTTTGCCGTTGCTCACTCTTAACCGCCCAGGACACTGACATAGCATTATCATTGCTGGCATTAACATACTCCAAATACATCTCTTGCACCCAGCCCACTGAGGGAAAAATATCCTCTTGAGGTAAGTATCTCATCAAAGACAAGGGCGTTTCACTTGGATGTGCCTGCAGACTTGGAGCTTGACTACCCTATAATATGACCTTGAGCTTGTTTATTTCTATAATTGGAGGTTCTAGCAGCACAGCACATCTATCGCAATGTAGTAGCCATTCGGGTAAACTCGGTGCTTCTCAAAAGGGGATGACCAACCTCTTCAGAAAATTGCGCAGCTTTGTGAGGAATGTAAATTGGGTAATGTCAGGAGATGTGGACAGGAACTATATTAATGACGTCAGCCAATGTTATTTATTAATGTGGTAAACTGTATACTGTATTTTAGTGTCAAATGTTCATACAGTATTTTAAATAAGTTTGGAAATCTAACTCTGCATAGCCTCCTAGTGCCCAGAGGGACGGGCAATCCTTCAAGCCATGGGTCCCCAGAGGTTTCCTCCACAGGGGGTTTTTCCTCTCCTGAGTGCTGAAGGATGATTCTTTGTGAGTCACGAGGCTTCCACCATCTTGGTCCTCTTATAGGACAACCTTGTAAGAGCCTCCGGCTAATCTTGGGCACTAATTTATTTACAATGCAGAGTAAAAATAAAGTGTTATTTTCCTTGTGCTAAAAATTCATAATAAATATATTTTCAAATTGACTTTACTTGATGTGGTCTTTCCTTTTTTTCATAATGGAGTCTCTTAGAAGGTTAAGAGGCTGTGAGGTCTACTATCCTGTTAATAGAATTGAGATTTGATAATCTTCGCACTACATAATAGTTTAAGGTTATGACCTAATGGCAATGTGCAGGATATGGCGGTGGTACATGATGTCATTGGGGAAGTGGTCAAGTCTAGAAAGGACACAAAAAATAAAAGAGATCAGGTGAAACAGAAATAATATAAAATGTTTTCTAACATACAGTATATACTCTTCTGTGCTGGACAAAATGAAGCAAACGACATATGGAAGGTTATAGTCCCTTTAAGTAGCAAATATTTAAGATGGTTTTCAAGGCATTTCTTAAAGAGGTCGGATACCCTGTCCAATTGCATTATTTAATGCAATCATCCTGCAGACTTGGAAGCAGTGGGGTGCACTTGCAGAACAGGTAGCCATTCTGAATGGATGAAAAATGGCATAATTGGCTCACAATAACTTACGAGATGCCTAATTGTGTCTGCCAAGACCCAGGCAATTGCTCAATGTCATGATCCTGTGCTGTTGACACTATAAGAAGAAAACCCAAAGCATGGGGTCCTCCTGTCACCTAGTCCAAGCATATTCTGCAGGGGATGTGTGCCTCTTCCCTAGGAAAAAAAACAGCCAGAGGCATCACTAGGGTCTTTGGAGCCTAGGGCAAGTTGAGAAGAACTGCGTGCCCCCCCCCCCGACCCCCCCATAGACACATAGAGAAAAGTATTTCTGCGCGCCTCTGGCGCGCAGCAAAAAAATGGGTGTGGTCACATACCAAAGGGGCGTGGCCACTAAAAATGGGGCGTGCCAACATGACACGCCACCCATTTCTCGTCACTCTGGGAACATTACTTTCTATTCCATATACACCTTACCGATGCGGTGGTTTCTCACAATGTGGAACCCCTGAAGAAATATATCCTCCATGGGAAGACAGCGTCTGCAGTCGGCATTCATTATTCATGTAGGGCACATCGTCCAGAAGATGCCTGTTTGTGTGGGAATATTAACAAGGTCATCAACTTACAACAGCGGTTCAACCACACTCATTCCCCCTGTGTATTTCCTGCCCCCTGCATCTCTTAGCCATTCCATCTCCCCCTGCATCGTCTCTCAGCACATCATAACCTCCCCAGAGACACACACACTGACAAAAGCGTACACAGACACGCACACCTCTTTCACAAAAATGCAGCCAGCCAAATAAATAAAACGGCTTGCGTATGCAGGCACTTTTAGCACTACAAGTGCCTGCATACCCATGGCTGAAAAAGCATGGTGAAGCTTGAAGAAATCACCCAGGACCTGCTGGGACCTGTAGTGCCACAGAAAAAAACACATATAAACTAGATATGCGTGCCAGACCATTTTTGCTGGATTTGGATTTGGCTCTGATTCGTCGTCCGGCCTTGGATTTGGATTTGCCAAAGCGCCATGACTGGTTTTGGATTTGAATTTAGATTTGGATTTTTTTTACAAAAATTGACAAAGAAAGCTAAAATCACATAATTTGGGCATTTTTTTGTTCCTAGAGTATTATTAACCTCAATAACATTCATTTCCAGTCATTTACAGTCAATTTAGACCACCTCACATCTCACAATATTATTTTCACCATGATTGGCCAAAGGCTGCAGTGAGCTGGCAGGTTACTAAGCGACAGAGTGGCGGCACAGACACCGCAGTTTAAAGCACATCTATGAAACATTGCCACTGACTACTGAGTCACAGTACTTGTGTGTTACGGACACACAGAGGGCTAAGGCCCAATGAGTCACGGTGCATGTAAACACAGTGGGCTATGGCCCAAGGAATCACAGTACTTGTATACACAGTGGGGTACAGCTCAAGGAGTCAAGGTGCTTGTATACACAGTGGGGTACAGCACAAAAAAAAAAGTGTTTTTTTTTACTTTTTAAACTTTTAAATCTCTTCAATTTTTTTTTTACTTTTAAACTTTGTTTTTTTTCAACACACAGCCACTTGTGAGTCTGGACACAGCCCCTTTAATCAGAATATAGCGCAGCATACATCAGCGAGCAGTGTCCCCCCTTACACAGTCACTTTGCCAGCACAGCCAACTCTAAATGACCCCCAGAGTGTACGTATATTTAGCACAGTGGGCCTATTCTGTATAGTGGCCAAGCATAACAGGGATATATTGCATACTGATCAAAAGTTACATTAGGCTAAATTGAATATTTATCAATCCTAAAAGTCTACTGTATAATGGGCAAAATCGGTCCTCCACTGTATATTCATCATTGCCAATTCTATTCTATACTGGGAACAGAGACTATTGGGGAGATTCAAAAAGAAGCACGTTTCCATCAGAATATTGCACGCTGATGTAATGCTGGTCATCCTGCAGGAAAACCTCGCTCGGCTTTGCTCACACCTATAGAGGTGCAGAAATAACTAGCCTTGGCCTAGCTATTAATGTCATTTCAATTTATAAACATCCTAGCAGTATTTTCATATTAATTGTGTTTTTTATTTTCATTTAATCCCTTGCTTGTTTTCTACCCAAGTAGCAGTCTTGAAAAATAAAAATTGGACAGAAGCAGCAGGTTAATGAAATGAGAAAGAGCTGATAGGAACTGATTGATTAAATGAGTGGATGCAGTAAAAGAGAACTTTGGCGAATAAGGAGAAGGCAAAGGGACAGATGTGTAATAATAATAATAAATGGCAGGTGTATCATGGGAAGCAGAGGTGATGGAGAATATAAAAATATCACACATCAGTAGAGATTATTTTGTGCACTTCTCCTTTAAGGAATGTAGAACACGAGTGAGGTCATGCTGTGATGTCATAATGGTAACTCTTTGCCGTTGCTCACTCTTAACCGCCCAGGACACTGACATAGCATTATCATTGCTGGCATTAACATACTCCAAATACATCTCTTGCACCCAGCCCACTGAGGGAAAAATATCCTCTTGAGGTAAGTATCTCATCAAAGACAAGGGCGTTTCACTTGGATGTGCCTGCAGACTTGGAGCTTGACTACCCTATAATATGACCTTGAGCTTGTTTATTTCTATAATTGGAGGTTCTAGCAGCACAGCACATCTATCGCAATGTAGTAGCCATTCGGGTAAACTCGGTGCTTCTCAAAAGGGGATGACCAACCTCTTCAGAAAATTGCGCAGCTTTGTGAGGAATGTAAATTGGGTAATGTCAGGAGATGTGGACAGGAACTATATTAATGACGTCAGCCAATGTTATTTATTAATGTGGTAAACTGTATACTGTATTTTAGTGTCAAATGTTCATACAGTATTTTAAATAAGTTTGGAAATCTAACTCTGCATAGCCTCCTAGTGCCCAGAGGGACGGGCAATCCTTCAAGCCATGGGTCCCCAGAGGTTTCCTCCACAGGGGGTTTTTCCTCTCCTGAGTGCTGAAGGATGATTCTTTGTGAGTCACGAGGCTTCCACCATCTTGGTCCTCTTATAGGACAACCTTGTAAGAGCCTCCGGCTAATCTTGGGCACTAATTTATTTACAATGCAGAGTAAAAATAAAGTGTTATTTTCCTTGTGCTAAAAATTCATAATAAATATATTTTCAAATTGACTTTACTTGATGTGGTCTTTCCTTTTTTTCATAATGGAGTCTCTTAGAAGGTTAAGAGGCTGTGAGGTCTACTATCCTGTTAATAGAATTGAGATTTGATAATCTTCGCACTACATAATAGTTTAAGGTTATGACCTAATGGCAATGTGCAGGATATGGCGGTGGTACATGATGTCATTGGGGAAGTGGTCAAGTCTAGAAAGGACACAAAAAATAAAAGAGATCAGGTGAAACAGAAATAATATAAAATGTTTTCTAACATACAGTATATACTCTTCTGTGCTGGACAAAATGAAGCAAACGACATATGGAAGGTTATAGTCCCTTTAAGTAGCAAATATTTAAGATGGTTTTCAAGGCATTTCTTAAAGAGGTCGGATACCCTGTCCAATTGCATTATTTAATGCAATCATCCTGCAGACTTGGAAGCAGTGGGGTGCACTTGCAGAACAGGTAGCCATTCTGAATGGATGAAAAATGGCATAATTGGCTCACAATAACTTACGAGATGCCTAATTGTGTCTGCCAAGACCCAGGCAATTGCTCAATGTCATGATCCTGTGCTGTTGACACTATAAGAAGAAAACCCAAAGCATGGGGTCCTCCTGTCACCTAGTCCAAGCATATTCTGCAGGGGATGTGTGCCTCTTCCCTAGGAAAAAAAACAGCCAGAGGCATCACTAGGGTCTTTGGAGCCTAGGGCAAGTTGAGAAGAACTGCGTGCCCCCCCCCCCCGACCCCCCCATAGACACATAGAGAAAAGTATTTCTGCGCGCCTCTGGCGCGCAGCAAAAAAATGGGTGTGGTCACATACCAAAGGGGCGTGGCCACTAAAAATGGGGCGTGCCAACATGACACGCCACCCATTTCTCGTCACTCTGGGAACATTACTTTCTATTCCATATACACCTTACCGATGCGGTGGTTTCTCACAATGTGGAACCCCTGAAGAAATATATCCTCCATGGGAAGACAGCGTCTGCAGTCGGCATTCATTATTCATGTAGGGCACATCGTCCAGAAGATGCCTGTTTGTGTGGGAATATTAACAAGGTCATCAACTTACAACAGCGGTTCAACCACACTCATTCCCCCTGTGTATTTCCTGCCCCCTGCATCTCTTAGCCATTCCATCTCCCCCTGCATCGTCTCTCAGCACATCATAACCTCCCCAGAGACACACACACTGACAAAAGCGTACACAGACACGCACACCTCTTTCACAAAAATGCAGCCAGCCAAATAAATAAAACGGCTTGCGTATGCAGGCACTTTTAGCACTACAAGTGCCTGCATACCCATGGCTGAAAAAGCATGGTGAAGCTTGAAGAAATCACCCAGGACCTGCTGGGACCTGTAGTGCCACAGAAAAAAACACATATAAACTAGATATGCGTGCCAGACCATTTTTGCTGGATTTGGATTTGGCTCTGATTCGTCGTCCGGCCTTGGATTTGGATTTGCCAAAGCGCCATGACTGGTTTTGGATTTGAATTTAGATTTGGATTTTTTTTACAAAAATTGACAAAGAAAGCTAAAATCACATAATTTGGGCATTTTTTTGTTCCTAGAGTATTATTAACCTCAATAACATTCATTTCCAGTCATTTACAGTCAATTTAGACCACCTCACATCTCACAATATTATTTTCACCATGATTGGCCAAAGGCTGCAGTGAGCTGGCAGGTTACTAAGCGACAGAGTGGCGGCACAGACACCGCAGTTTAAAGCACATCTATGAAACATTGCCACTGACTACTGAGTCACAGTACTTGTGTGTTACGGACACACAGAGGGCTAAGGCCCAATGAGTCACGGTACATGTAAACACAGTGGGCTATGGCCCAAGGAATCACAGTACTTGTATACACAGTGGGGTACAGCTCAAGGAGTCAAGGTGCTTGTATACACAGTGGGGTACAGCACAAAAAAAAAAGTGTTTTTTTTTACTTTTTAAACTTTTAAATCTCTTCAATTTTTTTTTTACTTTTAAACTTTGTTTTTTTTCAACACACAGCCACTTGTGAGTCTGGACACAGCCCCTTTAATCAGAATATAGCGCAGCATACATCAGCGAGCAGTGTCCCCCCTTACACAGTCACTTTGCCAGCACAGCCAACTCTAAATGACCCCCAGAGTGTACGTATATTTAGCACAGTGGGCCTATTCTGTATAGTGGCCAAGCATAACAGGGATACATTGCATACTGATCAAAAGTTACATTAGGCTAAATTGAATATTTATCAATCCTAAAAGTCTACTGTATAATGGGCAAAATCGGTCCTCCACTGTATATTCATCATTGCCAATTCTATTCTATACTGGGAACAGAGACTATTGGGGAGATTCAAAAAGAAGCACGTTTCCATCAGAATATTGCACGCTGATGTAATGCTGGTCATCCTGCAGGAAAACCTCGCTCGGCTTTGCTCACACCTATAGAGGTGCAGAAATAACTAGCCTTGGCCTAGCTATTAATGTCATTTCAATTTATAAACATCCTAGCAGTATTTTCATATTAATTGTGTTTTTTATTTTCATTTAATCCCTTGCTTGTTTTCTACCCAAGTAGCAGTCTTGAAAAATAAAAATTGGACAGAAGCAGCAGGTTAATGAAATGAGAAAGAGCTGATAGGAACTGATTGATTAAATGAGTGGATGCAGTAAAAGAGAACTTTGGCGAATAAGGAGAAGGCAAAGGGACAGATGTGTAATAATAATAATAAATGGCAGGTGTATCATGGGAAGCAGAGGTGATGGAGAATATAAAAATATCACACATCAGTAGAGATTATTTTGTGCACTTCTCCTTTAAGGAATGTAGAACACGAGTGAGGTCATGCTGTGATGTCATAATGGTAACTCTTTGCCGTTGCTCACTCTTAACCGCCCAGGACACTGACATAGCATTATCATTGCTGGCATTAACATACTCCAAATACATCTCTTGCACCCAGCCCACTGAGGGAAAAATATCCTCTTGAGGTAAGTATCTCATCAAAGACAAGGGCGTTTCACTTGGATGTGCCTGCAGACTTGGAGCTTGACTACCCTATAATATGACCTTGAGCTTGTTTATTTCTATAATTGGAGGTTCTAGCAGCACAGCACATCTATCGCAATGTAGTAGCCATTCGGGTAAACTCGGTGCTTCTCAAAAGGGGATGACCAACCTCTTCAGAAAATTGCGCAGCTTTGTGAGGAATGTAAATTGGGTAATGTCAGGAGATGTGGACAGGAACTATATTAATGACGTCAGCCAATGTTATTTATTAATGTGGTAAACTGTATACTGTATTTTAGTGTCAAATGTTCATACAGTATTTTAAATAAGTTTGGAAATCTAACTCTGCATAGCCTCCTAGTGCCCAGAGGGACGGGCAATCCTTCAAGCCATGGGTCCCCAGAGGTTTCCTCCACAGGGGGTTTTTCCTCTCCTGAGTGCTGAAGGATGATTCTTTGTGAGTCACGAGGCTTCCACCATCTTGGTCCTCTTATAGGACAACCTTGTAAGAGCCTCCGGCTAATCTTGGGCACTAATTTATTTACAATGCAGAGTAAAAATAAAGTGTTATTTTCCTTGTGCTAAAAATTCATAATAAATATATTTTCAAATTGACTTTACTTGATGTGGTCTTTCCTTTTTTTCATAATGGAGTCTCTTAGAAGGTTAAGAGGCTGTGAGGTCTACTATCCTGTTAATAGAATTGAGATTTGATAATCTTCGCACTACATAATAGTTTAAGGTTATGACCTAATGGCAATGTGCAGGATATGGCGGTGGTACATGATGTCATTGGGGAAGTGGTCAAGTCTAGAAAGGACACAAAAAATAAAAGAGATCAGGTGAAACAGAAATAATATAAAATGTTTTCTAACATACAGTATATACTCTTCTGTGCTGGACAAAATGAAGCAAACGACATATGGAAGGTTATAGTCCCTTTAAGTAGCAAATATTTAAGATGGTTTTCAAGGCATTTCTTAAAGAGGTCGGATACCCTGTCCAATTGCATTATTTAATGCAATCATCCTGCAGACTTGGAAGCAGTGGGGTGCACTTGCAGAACAGGTAGCCATTCTGAATGGATGAAAAATGGCATAATTGGCTCACAATAACTTACGAGATGCCTAATTGTGTCTGCCAAGACCCAGGCAATTGCTCAATGTCATGATCCTGTGCTGTTGACACTATAAGAAGAAAACCCAAAGCATGGGGTCCTCCTGTCACCTAGTCCAAGCATATTCTGCAGGGGATGTGTGCCTCTTCCCTAGGAAAAAAAACAGCCAGAGGCATCACTAGGGTCTTTGGAGCCTAGGGCAAGTTGAGAAGAACTGCGTGCCCCCCCCCCCCGACCCCCCCATAGACACACAGAGAAAAGTATTTCTGCGCGCCTCTGGCGCGCAGCAAAAAATGGGTGTGGTCACATACCAAAGGGGCGTGGCCACTAAAAATGGGGCGTGCCAACATGACACGCCACCCATTTCTCGTCACTCTGGGAACATTACTTTCTATTCCATATACACCTTACCGATGCGGTGGTTTCTCACAATGTGGAACCCCTGAAGAAATATATCCTCCATGGGAAGACAGCGTCTGCAGTCGGCATTCATTATTCATGTAGGGCACATCGTCCAGAAGATGCCTGTTTGTGTGGGAATATTAACAAGGTCATCAACTTACAACAGCGGTTCAACCACACTCATTCCCCCTGTGTATTTCCTGCCCCCTGCATCTCTTAGCCATTCCATCTCCCCCTGCATCGTCTCTCAGCACATCATAACCTCCCCAGAGACACACACACTGACAAAAGCGTACACAGACACGCACACCTCTTTCACAAAAATGCAGCCAGCCAAATAAATAAAACGGCTTGCGTATGCAGGCACTTTTAGCACTACAAGTGCCTGCATACCCATGGCTGAAAAAGCATGGTGAAGCTTGAAGAAATCACCCAGGACCTGCTGGGACCTGTAGTGCCACAGAAAAAAACACATATAAACTAGATATGCGTGCCAGACCATTTTTGCTGGATTTGGATTTGGCTCTGATTCGTCGTCCGGCCTTGGATTTGGATTTGCCAAAGCGCCATGACTGGTTTTGGATTTGAATTTAGATTTGGATTTTTTTTACAAAAATTGACAAAGAAAGCTAAAATCACATAATTTGGGCATTTTTTTGTTCCTAGAGTATTATTAACCTCAATAACATTCATTTCCAGTCATTTACAGTCAATTTAGACCACCTCACATCTCACAATATTATTTTCACCATGATTGGCCAAAGGCTGCAGTGAGCTGGCAGGTTACTAAGCGACAGAGTGGCGGCACAGACACCGCAGTTTAAAGCACATCTATGAAACATTGCCACTGACTACTGAGTCACAGTACTTGTGTGTTACGGACACACAGAGGGCTAAGGCCCAATGAGTCACGGTACATGTAAACACAGTGGGCTATGGCCCAAGGAATCACAGTACTTGTATACACAGTGGGGTACAGCTCAAGGAGTCAAGGTGCTTGTATACACAGTGGGGTACAGCACAAAAAAAAAAGTGTTTTTTTTTACTTTTTAAACTTTTAAATCTCTTCAATTTTTTTTTTACTTTTAAACTTTGTTTTTTTTCAACACACAGCCACTTGTGAGTCTGGACACAGCCCCTTTAATCAGAATATAGCGCAGCATACATCAGCGAGCAGTGTCCCCCCTTACACAGTCACTTTGCCAGCACAGCCAACTCTAAATGACCCCCAGAGTGTACGTATATTTAGCACAGTGGGCCTATTCTGTATAGTGGCCAAGCATAACAGGGATACATTGCATACTGATCAAAAGTTACATTAGGCTAAATTGAATATTTATCAATCCTAAAAGTCTACTGTATAATGGGCAAAATCGGTCCTCCACTGTATATTCATCATTGCCAATTCTATTCTATACTGGGAACAGAGACTATTGGGGAGATTCAAAAAGAAGCACGTTTCCATCAGAATATTGCACGCTGATGTAATGCTGGTCATCCTGCAGGAAAACCTCGCTCGGCTTTGCTCACACCTATAGAGGTGCAGAAATAACTAGCCTTGGCCTAGCTATTAATGTCATTTCAATTTATAAACATCCTAGCAGTATTTTCATATTAATTGTGTTTTTTATTTTCATTTAATCCCTTGCTTGTTTTCTACCCAAGTAGCAGTCTTGAAAAATAAAAATTGGACAGAAGCAGCAGGTTAATGAAATGAGAAAGAGCTGATAGGAACTGATTGATTAAATGAGTGGATGCAGTAAAAGAGAACTTTGGCGAATAAGGAGAAGGCAAAGGGACAGATGTGTAATAATAATAATAAATGGCAGGTGTATCATGGGAAGCAGAGGTGATGGAGAATATAAAAATATCACACATCAGTAGAGATTATTTTGTGCACTTCTCCTTTAAGGAATGTAGAACACGAGTGAGGTCATGCTGTGATGTCATAATGGTAACTCTTTGCCGTTGCTCACTCTTAACCGCCCAGGACACTGACATAGCATTATCATTGCTGGCATTAACATACTCCAAATACATCTCTTGCACCCAGCCCACTGAGGGAAAAATATCCTCTTGAGGTAAGTATCTCATCAAAGACAAGGGCGTTTCACTTGGATGTGCCTGCAGACTTGGAGCTTGACTACCCTATAATATGACCTTGAGCTTGTTTATTTCTATAATTGGAGGTTCTAGCAGCACAGCACATCTATCGCAATGTAGTAGCCATTCGGGTAAACTCGGTGCTTCTCAAAAGGGGATGACCAACCTCTTCAGAAAATTGCGCAGCTTTGTGAGGAATGTAAATTGGGTAATGTCAGGAGATGTGGACAGGAACTATATTAATGACGTCAGCCAATGTTATTTATTAATGTGGTAAACTGTATACTGTATTTTAGTGTCAAATGTTCATACAGTATTTTAAATAAGTTTGGAAATCTAACTCTGCATAGCCTCCTAGTGCCCAGAGGGACGGGCAATCCTTCAAGCCATGGGTCCCCAGAGGTTTCCTCCACAGGGGGTTTTTCCTCTCCTGAGTGCTGAAGGATGATTCTTTGTGAGTCACGAGGCTTCCACCATCTTGGTCCTCTTATAGGTCAACCTTGTAAGAGCCTCCGGCTAATCTTGGGCACTAATTTATTTACAATGCAGAGTAAAAATAAAGTGTTATTTTCCTTGTGCTAAAAATTCATAATAAATATATTTTCAAATTGACTTTACTTGATGTGGTCTTTCCTTTTTTTCATAATGGAGTCTCTTAGAAGGTTAAGAGGCTGTGAGGTCTACTATCCTGTTAATAGAATTGAGATTTGATAATCTTCGCACTACATAATAGTTTAAGGTTATGACCTAATGGCAATGTGCAGGATATGGCGGTGGTACATGATGTCATTGGGGAAGTGGTCAAGTCTAGAAAGGACACAAAAAATAAAAGAGATCAGGTGAAACAGAAATAATATAAAATGTTTTCTAACATACAGTATATACTCTTCTGTGCTGGACAAAATGAAGCAAACGACATATGGAAGGTTATAGTCCCTTTAAGTAGCAAATATTTAAGATGGTTTTCAAGGCATTTCTTAAAGAGGTCGGATACCCTGTCCAATTGCATTATTTAATGCAATCATCCTGCAGACTTGGAAGCAGTGGGGTGCACTTGCAGAACAGGTAGCCATTCTGAATGGATGAAAAATGGCATAATTGGCTCACAATAACTTACGAGATGCCTAATTGTGTCTGCCAAGACCCAGGCAATTGCTCAATGTCATGATCCTGTGCTGTTGACACTATAAGAAGAAAACCCAAAGCATGGGGTCCTCCTGTCACCTAGTCCAAGCATATTCTGCAGGGGATGTGTGCCTCTTCCCTAGGAAAAAAAACAGCCAGAGGCATCACTAGGGTCTTTGGAGCCTAGGGCAAGTTGAGAAGAACTGCGTGCCCCCCCCCCCCGACCCCCCCATAGACACACAGAGAAAAGTATTTCTGCGCGCCTCTGGCGCGCAGCAAAAAAATGGGTGTGGTCACATACCAAAGGGGCGTGGCCACTAAAAATGGGGCGTGCCAACATGACACGCCACCCATTTCTCGTCACTCTGGGAACATTACTTTCTATTCCATATACACCTTACCGATGCGGTGGTTTCTCACAATGTGGAACCCCTGAAGAAATATATCCTCCATGGGAAGACAGCGTCTGCAGTCGGCATTCATTATTCATGTAGGGCACATCGTCCAGAAGATGCCTGTTTGTGTGGGAATATTAACAAGGTCATCAACTTACAACAGCGGTTCAACCACACTCATTCCCCCTGTGTATTTCCTGCCCCCTGCATCTCTTAGCCATTCCATCTCCCCCTGCATCGTCTCTCAGCACATCATAACCTCCCCAGAGACACACACACTGACAAAAGCGTACACAGACACGCACACCTCTTTCACAAAAATGCAGCCAGCCAAATAAATAAAACGGCTTGCGTATGCAGGCACTTTTAGCACTACAAGTGCCTGCATACCCATGGCTGAAAAAGCATGGTGAAGCTTGAAGAAATCACCCAGGACCTGCTGGGACCTGTAGTGCCACAGAAAAAAACACATATAAACTAGATATGCGTGCCAGACCATTTTTGCTGGATTTGGATTTGGCTCTGATTCGTCGTCCGGCCTTGGATTTGGATTTGCCAAAGCGCCATGACTGGTTTTGGATTTGAATTTAGATTTGGATTTTTTTTACAAAAATTGACAAAGAAAGCTAAAATCACATAATTTGGGCATTTTTTTGTTCCTAGAGTATTATTAACCTCAATAACATTCATTTCCAGTCATTTACAGTCAATTTAGACCACCTCACATCTCACAATATTATTTTCACCATGATTGGCCAAAGGCTGCAGTGAGCTGGCAGGTTACTAAGCGACAGAGTGGCGGCACAGACACCGCAGTTTAAAGCACATCTATGAAACATTGCCACTGACTACTGAGTCACAGTACTTGTGTGTTACGGACACACAGAGGGCTAAGGCCCAATGAGTCACGGTACATGTAAACACAGTGGGCTATGGCCCAAGGAATCACAGTACTTGTATACACAGTGGGGTACAGCTCAAGGAGTCAAGGTGCTTGTATACACAGTGGGGTACAGCACAAAAAAAAAAGTGTTTTTTTTTACTTTTTAAACTTTTAAATCTCTTCAATTTTTTTTTTACTTTTAAACTTTGTTTTTTTTCAACACACAGCCACTTGTGAGTCTGGACACAGCCCCTTTAATCAGAATATAGCGCAGCATACATCAGCGAGCAGTGTCCCCCCTTACACAGGCACTTTGCCAGCACAGCCAACTCTAAATGACCCCCAGAGTGTACGTATATTTAGCACAGTGGGCCTATTCTGTATAGTGGCCAAGCATAACAGGGATACATTGCATACTGATCAAAAGTTACATTAGGCTAAATTGAATATTTATCAATCCTAAAAGTCTACTGTATAATGGGCAAAATCGGTCCTCCACTGTATATTCATCATTGCCAATTCTATTCTATACTGGGAACAGAGACTATTGGGGAGATTCAAAAAGAAGCACGTTTCCATCAGAATATTGCACGCTGATGTAATGCTGGTCATCCTGCAGGAAAACCTCGCTCGGCTTTGCTCACACCTATAGAGGTGCAGAAATAACTAGCCTTGGCCTAGCTATTAATGTCATTTCAATTTATAAACATCCTAGCAGTATTTTCATATTAATTGTGTTTTTTATTTTCATTTAATCCCTTGCTTGTTTTCTACCCAAGTAGCAGTCTTGAAAAATAAAAATTGGACAGAAGCAGCAGGTTAATGAAATGAGAAAGAGCTGATAGGAACTGATTGATTAAATGAGTGGATGCAGTAAAAGAGAACTTTGGCGAATAAGGAGAAGGCAAAGGGACAGATGTGTAATAATAATAATAAATGGCAGGTGTATCATGGGAAGCAGAGGTGATGGAGAATATAAAAATATCACACATCAGTAGAGATTATTTTGTGCACTTCTCCTTTAAGGAATGTAGAACACGAGTGAGGTCATGCTGTGATGTCATAATGGTAACTCTTTGCCGTTGCTCACTCTTAACCGCCCAGGACACTGACATAGCATTATCATTGCTGGCATTAACATACTCCAAATACATCTCTTGCACCCAGCCCACTGAGGGAAAAATATCCTCTTGAGGTAAGTATCTCATCAAAGACAAGGGCGTTTCACTTGGATGTGCCTGCAGACTTGGAGCTTGACTACCCTATAATATGACCTTGAGCTTGTTTATTTCTATAATTGGAGGTTCTAGCAGCACAGCACATCTATCGCAATGTAGTAGCCATTCGGGTAAACTCGGTGCTTCTCAAAAGGGGATGACCAACCTCTTCAGAAAATTGCGCAGCTTTGTGAGGAATGTAAATTGGGTAATGTCAGGAGATGTGGACAGGAACTATATTAATGACGTCAGCCAATGTTATTTATTAATGTGGTAAACTGTATACTGTATTTTAGTGTCAAATGTTCATACAGTATTTTAAATAAGTTTGGAAATCTAACTCTGCATAGCCTCCTAGTGCCCAGAGGGACGGGCAATCCTTCAAGCCATGGGTCCCCAGAGGTTTCCTCCACAGGGGGTTTTTCCTCTCCTGAGTGCTGAAGGATGATTCTTTGTGAGTCACGAGGCTTCCACCATCTTGGTCCTCTTATAGGACAACCTTGTAAGAGCCTCCGGCTAATCTTGGGCACTAATTTATTTACAATGCAGAGTAAAAATAAAGTGTTATTTTCCTTGTGCTAAAAATTCATAATAAATATATTTTCAAATTGACTTTACTTGATGTGGTCTTTCCTTTTTTTCATAATGGAGTCTCTTAGAAGGTTAAGAGGCTGTGAGGTCTACTATCCTGTTAATAGAATTGAGATTTGATAATCTTCGCACTACATAATAGTTTAAGGTTATGACCTAATGGCAATGTGCAGGATATGGCGGTGGTACATGATGTCATTGGGGAAGTGGTCAAGTCTAGAAAGGACACAAAAAATAAAAGAGATCAGGTGAAACAGAAATAATATAAAATGTTTTCTAACATACAGTATATACTCTTCTGTGCTGGACAAAATGAAGCAAACGACATATGGAAGGTTATAGTCCCTTTAAGTAGCAAATATTTAAGATGGTTTTCAAGGCATTTCTTAAAGAGGTCGGATACCCTGTCCAATTGCATTATTTAATGCAATCATCCTGCAGACTTGGAAGCAGTGGGGTGCACTTGCAGAACAGGTAGCCATTCTGAATGGATGAAAAATGGCATAATTGGCTCACAATAACTTACGAGATGCCTAATTGTGTCTGCCAAGACCCAGGCAATTGCTCAATGTCATGATCCTGTGCTGTTGACACTATAAGAAGAAAACCCAAAGCATGGGGTCCTCCTGTCACCTAGTCCAAGCATATTCTGCAGGGGATGTGTGCCTCTTCCCTAGGAAAAAAAACAGCCAGAGGCATCACTAGGGTCTTTGGAGCCTAGGGCAAGTTGAGAAGAACTGCGTGCCCCCCCCCCGACCCCCCCATAGACACACAGAGAAAAGTATTTCTGCGCGCCTCTGGCGCGCAGCAAAAAATGGGTGTGGTCACATACCAAAGGGGCGTGGCCACTAAAAATGGGGCGTGCCAACATGACACGCCACCCATTTCTCGTCACTCTGGGAACATTACTTTCTATTCCATATACACCTTACCGATGCGGTGGTTTCTCACAATGTGGAACCCCTGAAGAAATATATCCTCCATGGGAAGACAGCGTCTGCAGTCGGCATTCATTATTCATGTAGGGCACATCGTCCAGAAGATGCCTGTTTGTGTGGGAATATTAACAAGGTCATCAACTTACAACAGCGGTTCAACCACACTCATTCCCCCTGTGTATTTCCTGCCCCCTGCATCTCTTAGCCATTCCATCTCCCCCTGCATCGTCTCTCAGCACATCATAACCTCCCCAGAGACACACACACTGACAAAAGCGTACACAGACACGCACACCTCTTTCACAAAAATGCAGCCAGCCAAATAAATAAAACGGCTTGCGTATGCAGGCACTTTTAGCACTACAAGTGCCTGCATACCCATGGCTGAAAAAGCATGGTGAAGCTTGAAGAAATCACCCAGGACCTGCTGGGACCTGTAGTGCCACAGAAAAAAACACATATAAACTAGATATGCGTGCCAGACCATTTTTGCTGGATTTGGATTTGGCTCTGATTCGTCGTCCGGCCTTGGATTTGGATTTGCCAAAGCGCCATGACTGGTTTTGGATTTGAATTTAGATTTGGATTTTTTTTACAAAAATTGACAAAGAAAGCTAAAATCACATAATTTGGGCATTTTTTTGTTCCTAGAGTATTATTAACCTCAATAACATTCATTTCCAGTCATTTACAGTCAATTTAGACCACCTCACATCTCACAATATTATTTTCACCATGATTGGCCAAAGGCTGCAGTGAGCTGGCAGGTTACTAAGCGACAGAGTGGCGGCACAGACACCGCAGTTTAAAGCACATCTATGAAACATTGCCACTGACTACTGAGTCACAGTACTTGTGTGTTACGGACACACAGAGGGCTAAGGCCCAATGAGTCACGGTACATGTAAACACAGTGGGCTATGGCCCAAGGAATCACAGTACTTGTATACACAGTGGGGTACAGCTCAAGGAGTCAAGGTGCTTGTATACACAGTGGGGTACAGCACAAAAAAAAAAGTGTTTTTTTTTACTTTTTAAACTTTTAAATCTCTTCAATTTTTTTTTTACTTTTAAACTTTGTTTTTTTTCAACACACAGCCACTTGTGAGTCTGGACACAGCCCCTTTAATCAGAATATAGCGCAGCATACATCAGCGAGCAGTGTCCCCCCTTACACAGTCACTTTGCCAGCACAGCCAACTCTAAATGACCCCCAGAGTGTACGTATATTTAGCACAGTGGGCCTATTCTGTATAGTGGCCAAGCATAACAGGGATACATTGCATACTGATCAAAAGTTACATTAGGCTAAATTGAATATTTATCAATCCTAAAAGTCTACTGTATAATGGGCAAAATCGGTCCTCCACTGTATATTCATCATTGCCAATTCTATTCTATACTGGGAACAGAGACTATTGGGGAGATTCAAAAAGAAGCACGTTTCCATCAGAATATTGCACGCTGATGTAATGCTGGTCATCCTGCAGGAAAACCTCGCTCGGCTTTGCTCACACCTATAGAGGTGCAGAAATAACTAGCCTTGGCCTAGCTATTAATGTCATTTCAATTTATAAACATCCTAGCAGTATTTTCATATTAATTGTGTTTTTTATTTTCATTTAATCCCTTGCTTGTTTTCTACCCAAGTAGCAGTCTTGAAAAATAAAAATTGGACAGAAGCAGCAGGTTAATGAAATGAGAAAGAGCTGATAGGAACTGATTGATTAAATGAGTGGATGCAGTAAAAGAGAACTTTGGCGAATAAGGAGAAGGCAAAGGGACAGATGTGTAATAATAATAATAAATGGCAGGTGTATCATGGGAAGCAGAGGTGATGGAGAATATAAAAATATCACACATCAGTAGAGATTATTTTGTGCACTTCTCCTTTAAGGAATGTAGAACACGAGTGAGGTCATGCTGTGATGTCATAATGGTAACTCTTTGCCGTTGCTCACTCTTAACCGCCCAGGACACTGACATAGCATTATCATTGCTGGCATTAACATACTCCAAATACATCTCTTGCACCCAGCCCACTGAGGGAAAAATATCCTCTTGAGGTAAGTATCTCATCAAAGACAAGGGCGTTTCACTTGGATGTGCCTGCAGACTTGGAGCTTGACTACCCTATAATATGACCTTGAGCTTGTTTATTTCTATAATTGGAGGTTCTAGCAGCACAGCACATCTATCGCAATGTAGTAGCCATTCGGGTAAACTCGGTGCTTCTCAAAAGGGGATGACCAACCTCTTCAGAAAATTGCGCAGCTTTGTGAGGAATGTAAATTGGGTAATGTCAGGAGATGTGGACAGGAACTATATTAATGACGTCAGCCAATGTTATTTATTAATGTGGTAAACTGTATACTGTATTTTAGTGTCAAATGTTCATACAGTATTTTAAATAAGTTTGGAAATCTAACTCTGCATAGCCTCCTAGTGCCCAGAGGGACGGGCAATCCTTCAAGCCATGGGTCCCCAGAGGTTTCCTCCACAGGGGGTTTTTCCTCTCCTGAGTGCTGAAGGATGATTCTTTGTGAGTCACGAGGCTTCCACCATCTTGGTCCTCTTATAGGACAACCTTGTAAGAGCCTCCGGCTAATCTTGGGCACTAATTTATTTACAATGCAGAGTAAAAATAAAGTGTTATTTTCCTTGTGCTAAAAATTCATAATAAATATATTTTCAAATTGACTTTACTTGATGTGGTCTTTCCTTTTTTTCATAATGGAGTCTCTTAGAAGGTTAAGAGGCTGTGAGGTCTACTATCCTGTTAATAGAATTGAGATTTGATAATCTTCGCACTACATAATAGTTTAAGGTTATGACCTAATGGCAATGTGCAGGATATGGCGGTGGTACATGATGTCATTGGGGAAGTGGTCAAGTCTAGAAAGGACACAAAAAATAAAAGAGATCAGGTGAAACAGAAATAATATAAAATGTTTTCTAACATACAGTATATACTCTTCTGTGCTGGACAAAATGAAGCAAACGACATATGGAAGGTTATAGTCCCTTTAAGTAGCAAATATTTAAGATGGTTTTCAAGGCATTTCTTAAAGAGGTCGGATACCCTGTCCAATTGCATTATTTAATGCAATCATCCTGCAGACTTGGAAGCAGTGGGGTGCACTTGCAGAACAGGTAGCCATTCTGAATGGATGAAAAATGGCATAATTGGCTCACAATAACTTACGAGATGCCTAATTGTGTCTGCCAAGACCCAGGCAATTGCTCAATGTCATGATCCTGTGCTGTTGACACTATAAGAAGAAAACCCAAAGCATGGGGTCCTCCTGTCACCTAGTCCAAGCATATTCTGCAGGGGATGTGTGCCTCTTCCCTAGGAAAAAAAACAGCCAGAGGCATCACTAGGGTCTTTGGAGCCTAGGGCAAGTTGAGAAGAACTGCGTGCCCCCCCCCCCGACCCCCCCATAGACACACAGAGAAAAGTATTTCTGCGCGCCTCTGGCGCGCAGCAAAAAATGGGTGTGGTCACATACCAAAGGGGCGTGGCCACTAAAAATGGGGCGTGCCAACATGACACGCCACCCATTTCTCGTCACTCTGGGAACATTACTTTCTATTCCATATACACCTTACCGATGCGGTGGTTTCTCACAATGTGGAACCCCTGAAGAAATATATCCTCCATGGGAAGACAGCGTCTGCAGTCGGCATTCATTATTCATGTAGGGCACATCGTCCAGAAGATGCCTGTTTGTGTGGGAATATTAACAAGGTCATCAACTTACAACAGCGGTTCAACCACACTCATTCCCCCTGTGTATTTCCTGCCCCCTGCATCTCTTAGCCATTCCATCTCCCCCTGCATCGTCTCTCAGCACATCATAACCTCCCCAGAGACACACACACTGACAAAAGCGTACACAGACACGCACACCTCTTTCACAAAAATGCAGCCAGCCAAATAAATAAAACGGCTTGCGTATGCAGGCACTTTTAGCACTACAAGTGCCTGCATACCCATGGCTGAAAAAGCATGGTGAAGCTTGAAGAAATCACCCAGGACCTGCTGGGACCTGTAGTGCCACAGAAAAAAACACATATAAACTAGATATGCGTGCCAGACCATTTTTGCTGGATTTGGATTTGGCTCTGATTCGTCGTCCGGCCTTGGATTTGGATTTGCCAAAGCGCCATGACTGGTTTTGGATTTGAATTTAGATTTGGATTTTTTTTACAAAAATTGACAAAGAAAGCTAAAATCACATAATTTGGGCATTTTTTTGTTCCTAGAGTATTATTAACCTCAATAACATTCATTTCCAGTCATTTACAGTCAATTTAGACCACCTCACATCTCACAATATTATTTTCACCATGATTGGCCAAAGGCTGCAGTGAGCTGGCAGGTTACTAAGCGACAGAGTGGCGGCACAGACACCGCAGTTTAAAGCACATCTATGAAACATTGCCACTGACTACTGAGTCACAGTACTTGTGTGTTACGGACACACAGAGGGCTAAGGCCCAATGAGTCACGGTACATGTAAACACAGTGGGCTATGGCCCAAGGAATCACAGTACTTGTATACACAGTGGGGTACAGCTCAAGGAGTCAAGGTGCTTGTATACACAGTGGGGTACAGCACAAAAAAAAAAGTGTTTTTTTTTACTTTTTAAACTTTTAAATCTCTTCAATTTTTTTTTTACTTTTAAACTTTGTTTTTTTTCAACACACAGCCACTTGTGAGTCTGGACACAGCCCCTTTAATCAGAATATAGCGCAGCATACATCAGCGAGCAGTGTCCCCCCTTACACAGTCACTTTGCCAGCACAGCCAACTCTAAATGACCCCCAGAGTGTACGTATATTTAGCACAGTGGGCCTATTCTGTATAGTGGCCAAGCATAACAGGGATACATTGCATACTGATCAAAAGTTACATTAGGCTAAATTGAATATTTATCAATCCTAAAAGTCTACTGTATAATGGGCAAAATCGGTCCTCCACTGTATATTCATCATTGCCAATTCTATTCTATACTGGGAACAGAGACTATTGGGGAGATTCAAAAAGAAGCACGTTTCCATCAGAATATTGCACGCTGATGTAATGCTGGTCATCCTGCAGGAAAACCTCGCTCGGCTTTGCTCACACCTATAGAGGTGCAGAAATAACTAGCCTTGGCCTAGCTATTAATGTCATTTCAATTTATAAACATCCTAGCAGTATTTTCATATTAATTGTGTTTTTTATTTTCATTTAATCCCTTGCTTGTTTTCTACCCAAGTAGCAGTCTTGAAAAATAAAAATTGGACAGAAGCAGCAGGTTAATGAAATGAGAAAGAGCTGATAGGAACTGATTGATTAAATGAGTGGATGCAGTAAAAGAGAACTTTGGCGAATAAGGAGAAGGCAAAGGGACAGATGTGTAATAATAATAATAAATGGCAGGTGTATCATGGGAAGCAGAGGTGATGGAGAATATAAAAATATCACACATCAGTAGAGATTATTTTGTGCACTTCTCCTTTAAGGAATGTAGAACACGAGTGAGGTCATGCTGTGATGTCATAATGGTAACTCTTTGCCGTTGCTCACTCTTAACCGCCCAGGACACTGACATAGCATTATCATTGCTGGCATTAACATACTCCAAATACATCTCTTGCACCCAGCCCACTGAGGGAAAAATATCCTCTTGAGGTAAGTATCTCATCAAAGACAAGGGCGTTTCACTTGGATGTGCCTGCAGACTTGGAGCTTGACTACCCTATAATATGACCTTGAGCTTGTTTATTTCTATAATTGGAGGTTCTAGCAGCACAGCACATCTATCGCAATGTAGTAGCCATTCGGGTAAACTCGGTGCTTCTCAAAAGGGGATGACCAACCTCTTCAGAAAATTGCGCAGCTTTGTGAGGAATGTAAATTGGGTAATGTCAGGAGATGTGGACAGGAACTATATTAATGACGTCAGCCAATGTTATTTATTAATGTGGTAAACTGTATACTGTATTTTAGTGTCAAATGTTCATACAGTATTTTAAATAAGTTTGGAAATCTAACTCTGCATAGCCTCCTAGTGCCCAGAGGGACGGGCAATCCTTCAAGCCATGGGTCCCCAGAGGTTTCCTCCACAGGGGGTTTTTCCTCTCCTGAGTGCTGAAGGATGATTCTTTGTGAGTCACGAGGCTTCCACCATCTTGGTCCTCTTATAGGACAACCTTGTAAGAGCCTCCGGCTAATCTTGGGCACTAATTTATTTACAATGCAGAGTAAAAATAAAGTGTTATTTTCCTTGTGCTAAAAATTCATAATAAATATATTTTCAAATTGACTTTACTTGATGTGGTCTTTCCTTTTTTTCATAATGGAGTCTCTTAGAAGGTTAAGAGGCTGTGAGGTCTACTATCCTGTTAATAGAATTGAGATTTGATAATCTTCGCACTACATAATAGTTTAAGGTTATGACCTAATGGCAATGTGCAGGATATGGCGGTGGTACATGATGTCATTGGGGAAGTGGTCAAGTCTAGAAAGGACACAAAAAATAAAAGAGATCAGGTGAAACAGAAATAATATAAAATGTTTTCTAACATACAGTATATACTCTTCTGTGCTGGACAAAATGAAGCAAACGACATATGGAAGGTTATAGTCCCTTTAAGTAGCAAATATTTAAGATGGTTTTCAAGGCATTTCTTAAAGAGGTCGGATACCCTGTCCAATTGCATTATTTAATGCAATCATCCTGCAGACTTGGAAGCAGTGGGGTGCACTTGCAGAACAGGTAGCCATTCTGAATGGATGAAAAATGGCATAATTGGCTCACAATAACTTACGAGATGCCTAATTGTGTCTGCCAAGACCCAGGCAATTGCTCAATGTCATGATCCTGTGCTGTTGACACTATAAGAAGAAAACCCAAAGCATGGGGTCCTCCTGTCACCTAGTCCAAGCATATTCTGCAGGGGATGTGTGCCTCTTCCCTAGGAAAAAAAACAGCCAGAGGCATCACTAGGGTCTTTGGAGCCTAGGGCAAGTTGAGAAGAACTGCGTGCCCCCCCCCCCGACCCCCCCATAGACACACAGAGAAAAGTATTTCTGCGCGCCTCTGGCGCGCAGCAAAAAATGGGTGTGGTCACATACCAAAGGGGCGTGGCCACTAAAAATGGGGCGTGCCAACATGACACGCCACCCATTTCTCGTCACTCTGGGAACATTACTTTCTATTCCATATACACCTTACCGATGCGGTGGTTTCTCACAATGTGGAACCCCTGAAGAAATATATCCTCCATGGGAAGACAGCGTCTGCAGTCGGCATTCATTATTCATGTAGGGCACATCGTCCAGAAGATGCCTGTTTGTGTGGGAATATTAACAAGGTCATCAACTTACAACAGCGGTTCAACCACACTCATTCCCCCTGTGTATTTCCTGCCCCCTGCATCTCTTAGCCATTCCATCTCCCCCTGCATCGTCTCTCAGCACATCATAACCTCCCCAGAGACACACACACTGACAAAAGCGTACACAGACACGCACACCTCTTTCACAAAAATGCAGCCAGCCAAATAAATAAAACGGCTTGCGTATGCAGGCACTTTTAGCACTACAAGTGCCTGCATACCCATGGCTGAAAAAGCATGGTGAAGCTTGAAGAAATCACCCAGGACCTGCTGGGACCTGTAGTGCCACAGAAAAAAACACATATAAACTAGATATGCGTGCCAGACCATTTTTGCTGGATTTGGATTTGGCTCTGATTCGTCGTCCGGCCTTGGATTTGGATTTGCCAAAGCGCCATGACTGGTTTTGGATTTGAATTTAGATTTGGATTTTTTTTACAAAAATTGACAAAGAAAGCTAAAATCACATAATTTGGGCATTTTTTTGTTCCTAGAGTATTATTAACCTCAATAACATTCATTTCCAGTCATTTACAGTCAATTTAGACCACCTCACATCTCACAATATTATTTTCACCATGATTGGCCAAAGGCTGCAGTGAGCTGGCAGGTTACTAAGCGACAGAGTGGCGGCACAGACACCGCAGTTTAAAGCACATCTATGAAACATTGCCACTGACTACTGAGTCACAGTACTTGTGTGTTACGGACACACAGAGGGCTAAGGCCCAATGAGTCACGGTACATGTAAACACAGTGGGCTATGGCCCAAGGAATCACAGTACTTGTATACACAGTGGGGTACAGCTCAAGGAGTCAAGGTGCTTGTATACACAGTGGGGTACAGCACAAAAAAAAAAGTGTTTTTTTTTACTTTTTAAACTTTTAAATCTCTTCAATTTTTTTTTTACTTTTAAACTTTGTTTTTTTTCAACACACAGCCACTTGTGAGTCTGGACACAGCCCCTTTAATCAGAATATAGCGCAGCATACATCAGCGAGCAGTGTCCCCCCTTACACAGTCACTTTGCCAGCACAGCCAACTCTAAATGACCCCCAGAGTGTACGTATATTTAGCACAGTGGGCCTATTCTGTATAGTGGCCAAGCATAACAGGGATACATTGCATACTGATCAAAAGTTACATTAGGCTAAATTGAATATTTATCAATCCTAAAAGTCTACTGTATAATGGGCAAAATCGGTCCTCCACTGTATATTCATCATTGCCAATTCTATTCTATACTGGGAACAGAGACTATTGGGGAGATTCAAAAAGAAGCACGTTTCCATCAGAATATTGCACGCTGATGTAATGCTGGTCATCCTGCAGGAAAACCTCGCTCGGCTTTGCTCACACCTATAGAGGTGCAGAAATAACTAGCCTTGGCCTAGCTATTAATGTCATTTCAATTTATAAACATCCTAGCAGTATTTTCATATTAATTGTGTTTTTTATTTTCATTTAATCCCTTGCTTGTTTTCTACCCAAGTAGCAGTCTTGAAAAATAAAAATTGGACAGAAGCAGCAGGTTAATGAAATGAGAAAGAGCTGATAGGAACTGATTGATTAAATGAGTGGATGCAGTAAAAGAGAACTTTGGCGAATAAGGAGAAGGCAAAGGGACAGATGTGTAATAATAATAATAAATGGCAGGTGTATCATGGGAAGCAGAGGTGATGGAGAATATAAAAATATCACACATCAGTAGAGATTATTTTGTGCACTTCTCCTTTAAGGAATGTAGAACACGAGTGAGGTCATGCTGTGATGTCATAATGGTAACTCTTTGCCGTTGCTCACTCTTAACCGCCCAGGACACTGACATAGCATTATCATTGCTGGCATTAACATACTCCAAATACATCTCTTGCACCCAGCCCACTGAGGGAAAAATATCCTCTTGAGGTAAGTATCTCATCAAAGACAAGGGCGTTTCACTTGGATGTGCCTGCAGACTTGGAGCTTGACTACCCTATAATATGACCTTGAGCTTGTTTATTTCTATAATTGGAGGTTCTAGCAGCACAGCACATCTATCGCAATGTAGTAGCCATTCGGGTAAACTCGGTGCTTCTCAAAAGGGGATGACCAACCTCTTCAGAAAATTGCGCAGCTTTGTGAGGAATGTAAATTGGGTAATGTCAGGAGATGTGGACAGGAACTATATTAATGACGTCAGCCAATGTTATTTATTAATGTGGTAAACTGTATACTGTATTTTAGTGTCAAATGTTCATACAGTATTTTAAATAAGTTTGGAAATCTAACTCTGCATAGCCTCCTAGTGCCCAGAGGGACGGGCAATCCTTCAAGCCATGGGTCCCCAGAGGTTTCCTCCACAGGGGGTTTTTCCTCTCCTGAGTGCTGAAGGATGATTCTTTGTGAGTCACGAGGCTTCCACCATCTTGGTCCTCTTATAGGTCAACCTTGTAAGAGCCTCCGGCTAATCTTGGGCACTAATTTATTTACAATGCAGAGTAAAAATAAAGTGTTATTTTCCTTGTGCTAAAAATTCATAATAAATATATTTTCAAATTGACTTTACTTGATGTGGTCTTTCCTTTTTTTCATAATGGAGTCTCTTAGAAGGTTAAGAGGCTGTGAGGTCTACTATCCTGTTAATAGAATTGAGATTTGATAATCTTCGCACTACATAATAGTTTAAGGTTATGACCTAATGGCAATGTGCAGGATATGGCGGTGGTACATGATGTCATTGGGGAAGTGGTCAAGTCTAGAAAGGACACAAAAAATAAAAGAGATCAGGTGAAACAGAAATAATATAAAATGTTTTCTAACATACAGTATATACTCTTCTGTGCTGGACAAAATGAAGCAAACGACATATGGAAGGTTATAGTCCCTTTAAGTAGCAAATATTTAAGATGGTTTTCAAGGCATTTCTTAAAGAGGTCGGATACCCTGTCCAATTGCATTATTTAATGCAATCATCCTGCAGACTTGGAAGCAGTGGGGTGCACTTGCAGAACAGGTAGCCATTCTGAATGGATGAAAAATGGCATAATTGGCTCACAATAACTTACGAGATGCCTAATTGTGTCTGCCAAGACCCAGGCAATTGCTCAATGTCATGATCCTGTGCTGTTGACACTATAAGAAGAAAACCCAAAGCATGGGGTCCTCCTGTCACCTAGTCCAAGCATATTCTGCAGGGGATGTGTGCCTCTTCCCTAGGAAAAAAAACAGCCAGAGGCATCACTAGGGTCTTTGGAGCCTAGGGCAAGTTGAGAAGAACTGCGTGCCCCCCCCCCCCGACCCCCCCATAGACACATAGAGAAAAGTATTTCTGCGCGCCTCTGGCGCGCAGCAAAAAAATGGGTGTGGTCACATACCAAAGGGGCGTGGCCACTAAAAATGGGGCGTGCCAACATGACACGCCACCCATTTCTCGTCACTCTGGGAACATTACTTTCTATTCCATATACACCTTACCGATGCGGTGGTTTCTCACAATGTGGAACCCCTGAAGAAATATATCCTCCATGGGAAGACAGCGTCTGCAGTCGGCATTCATTATTCATGTAGGGCACATCGTCCAGAAGATGCCTGTTTGTGTGGGAATATTAACAAGGTCATCAACTTACAACAGCGGTTCAACCACACTCATTCCCCCTGTGTATTTCCTGCCCCCTGCATCTCTTAGCCATTCCATCTCCCCCTGCATCGTCTCTCAGCACATCATAACCTCCCCAGAGACACACACACTGACAAAAGCGTACACAGACACGCACACCTCTTTCACAAAAATGCAGCCAGCCAAATAAATAAAACGGCTTGCGTATGCAGGCACTTTTAGCACTACAAGTGCCTGCATACCCATGGCTGAAAAAGCATGGTGAAGCTTGAAGAAATCACCCAGGACCTGCTGGGACCTGTAGTGCCACAGAAAAAAACACATATAAACTAGATATGCGTGCCAGACCATTTTTGCTGGATTTGGATTTGGCTCTGATTCGTCGTCCGGCCTTGGATTTGGATTTGCCAAAGCGCCATGACTGGTTTTGGATTTGAATTTAGATTTGGATTTTTTTTACAAAAATTGACAAAGAAAGCTAAAATCACATAATTTGGGCATTTTTTTGTTCCTAGAGTATTATTAACCTCAATAACATTCATTTCCAGTCATTTACAGTCAATTTAGACCACCTCACATCTCACAATATTATTTTCACCATGATTGGCCAAAGGCTGCAGTGAGCTGGCAGGTTACTAAGCGACAGAGTGGCGGCACAGACACCGCAGTTTAAAGCACATCTATGAAACATTGCCACTGACTACTGAGTCACAGTACTTGTGTGTTACGGACACACAGAGGGCTAAGGCCCAATGAGTCACGGTACATGTAAACACAGTGGGCTATGGCCCAAGGAATCACAGTACTTGTATACACAGTGGGGTACAGCTCAAGGAGTCAAGGTGCTTGTATACACAGTGGGGTACAGCACAAAAAAAAAAGTGTTTTTTTTTACTTTTTAAACTTTTAAATCTCTTCAATTTTTTTTTTACTTTTAAACTTTGTTTTTTTTCAACACACAGCCACTTGTGAGTCTGGACACAGCCCCTTTAATCAGAATATAGCGCAGCATACATCAGCGAGCAGTGTCCCCCCTTACACAGTCACTTTGCCAGCACAGCCAACTCTAAATGACCCCCAGAGTGTACGTATATTTAGCACAGTGGGCCTATTCTGTATAGTGGCCAAGCATAACAGGGATACATTGCATACTGATCAAAAGTTACATTAGGCTAAATTGAATATTTATCAATCCTAAAAGTCTACTGTATAATGGGCAAAATCGGTCCTCCACTGTATATTCATCATTGCCAATTCTATTCTATACTGGGAACAGAGACTATTGGGGAGATTCAAAAAGAAGCACGTTTCCATCAGAATATTGCACGCTGATGTAATGCTGGTCATCCTGCAGGAAAACCTCGCTCGGCTTTGCTCACACCTATAGAGGTGCAGAAATAACTAGCCTTGGCCTAGCTATTAATGTCATTTCAATTTATAAACATCCTAGCAGTATTTTCATATTAATTGTGTTTTTTATTTTCATTTAATCCCTTGCTTGTTTTCTACCCAAGTAGCAGTCTTGAAAAATAAAAATTGGACAGAAGCAGCAGGTTAATGAAATGAGAAAGAGCTGATAGGAACTGATTGATTAAATGAGTGGATGCAGTAAAAGAGAACTTTGGCGAATAAGGAGAAGGCAAAGGGACAGATGTGTAATAATAATAATAAATGGCAGGTGTATCATGGGAAGCAGAGGTGATGGAGAATATAAAAATATCACACATCAGTAGAGATTATTTTGTGCACTTCTCCTTTAAGGAATGTAGAACACGAGTGAGGTCATGCTGTGATGTCATAATGGTAACTCTTTGCCGTTGCTCACTCTTAACCGCCCAGGACACTGACATAGCATTATCATTGCTGGCATTAACATACTCCAAATACATCTCTTGCACCCAGCCCACTGAGGGAAAAATATCCTCTTGAGGTAAGTATCTCATCAAAGACAAGGGCGTTTCACTTGGATGTGCCTGCAGACTTGGAGCTTGACTACCCTATAATATGACCTTGAGCTTGTTTATTTCTATAATTGGAGGTTCTAGCAGCACAGCACATCTATCGCAATGTAGTAGCCATTCGGGTAAACTCGGTGCTTCTCAAAAGGGGATGACCAACCTCTTCAGAAAATTGCGCAGCTTTGTGAGGAATGTAAATTGGGTAATGTCAGGAGATGTGGACAGGAACTATATTAATGACGTCAGCCAATGTTATTTATTAATGTGGTAAACTGTATACTGTATTTTAGTGTCAAATGTTCATACAGTATTTTAAATAAGTTTGGAAATCTAACTCTGCATAGCCTCCTAGTGCCCAGAGGGACGGGCAATCCTTCAAGCCATGGGTCCCCAGAGGTTTCCTCCACAGGGGGTTTTTCCTCTCCTGAGTGCTGAAGGATGATTCTTTGTGAGTCACGAGGCTTCCACCATCTTGGTCCTCTTATAGGACAACCTTGTAAGAGCCTCCGGCTAATCTTGGGCACTAATTTATTTACAATGCAGAGTAAAAATAAAGTGTTATTTTCCTTGTGCTAAAAATTCATAATAAATATATTTTCAAATTGACTTTACTTGATGTGGTCTTTCCTTTTTTTCATAATGGAGTCTCTTAGAAGGTTAAGAGGCTGTGAGGTCTACTATCCTGTTAATAGAATTGAGATTTGATAATCTTCGCACTACATAATAGTTTAAGGTTATGACCTAATGGCAATGTGCAGGATATGGCGGTGGTACATGATGTCATTGGGGAAGTGGTCAAGTCTAGAAAGGACACAAAAAATAAAAGAGATCAGGTGAAACAGAAATAATATAAAATGTTTTCTAACATACAGTATATACTCTTCTGTGCTGGACAAAATGAAGCAAACGACATATGGAAGGTTATAGTCCCTTTAAGTAGCAAATATTTAAGATGGTTTTCAAGGCATTTCTTAAAGAGGTCGGATACCCTGTCCAATTGCATTATTTAATGCAATCATCCTGCAGACTTGGAAGCAGTGGGGTGCACTTGCAGAACAGGTAGCCATTCTGAATGGATGAAAAATGGCATAATTGGCTCACAATAACTTACGAGATGCCTAATTGTGTCTGCCAAGACCCAGGCAATTGCTCAATGTCATGATCCTGTGCTGTTGACACTATAAGAAGAAAACCCAAAGCATGGGGTCCTCCTGTCACCTAGTCCAAGCATATTCTGCAGGGGATGTGTGCCTCTTCCCTAGGAAAAAAAACAGCCAGAGGCATCACTAGGGTCTTTGGAGCCTAGGGCAAGTTGAGAAGAACTGCGTGCCCCCCCCCCCCGACCCCCCCATAGACACATAGAGAAAAGTATTTCTGCGCGCCTCTGGCGCGCAGCAAAAAATGGGTGTGGTCACATACCAAAGGGGCGTGGCCACTAAAAATGGGGCGTGCCAACATGACACGCCACCCATTTCTCGTCACTCTGGGAACATTACTTTCTATTCCATATACACCTTACCGATGCGGTGGTTTCTCACAATGTGGAACCCCTGAAGAAATATATCCTCCATGGGAAGACAGCGTCTGCAGTCGGCATTCATTATTCATGTAGGGCACATCGTCCAGAAGATGCCTGTTTGTGTGGGAATATTAACAAGGTCATCAACTTACAACAGCGGTTCAACCACACTCATTCCCCCTGTGTATTTCCTGCCCCCTGCATCTCTTAGCCATTCCATCTCCCCCTGCATCGTCTCTCAGCACATCATAACCTCCCCAGAGACACACACACTGACAAAAGCGTACACAGACACGCACACCTCTTTCACAAAAATGCAGCCAGCCAAATAAATAAAACGGCTTGCGTATGCAGGCACTTTTAGCACTACAAGTGCCTGCATACCCATGGCTGAAAAAGCATGGTGAAGCTTGAAGAAATCACCCAGGACCTGCTGGGACCTGTAGTGCCACAGAAAAAAACACATATAAACTAGATATGCGTGCCAGACCATTTTTGCTGGATTTGGATTTGGCTCTGATTCGTCGTCCGGCCTTGGATTTGGATTTGCCAAAGCGCCATGACTGGTTTTGGATTTGAATTTAGATTTGGATTTTTTTTACAAAAATTGACAAAGAAAGCTAAAATCACATAATTTGGGCATTTTTTTGTTCCTAGAGTATTATTAACCTCAATAACATTCATTTCCAGTCATTTACAGTCAATTTAGACCACCTCACATCTCACAATATTATTTTCACCATGATTGGCCAAAGGCTGCAGTGAGCTGGCAGGTTACTAAGCGACAGAGTGGCGGCACAGACACCGCAGTTTAAAGCACATCTATGAAACATTGCCACTGACTACTGAGTCACAGTACTTGTGTGTTACGGACACACAGAGGGCTAAGGCCCAATGAGTCACGGTACATGTAAACACAGTGGGCTATGGCCCAAGGAATCACAGTACTTGTATACACAGTGGGGTACAGCTCAAGGAGTCAAGGTGCTTGTATACACAGTGGGGTACAGCACAAAAAAAAAAGTGTTTTTTTTTACTTTTTAAACTTTTAAATCTCTTCAATTTTTTTTTTACTTTTAAACTTTGTTTTTTTTCAACACACAGCCACTTGTGAGTCTGGACACAGCCCCTTTAATCAGAATATAGCGCAGCATACATCAGCGAGCAGTGTCCCCCCTTACACAGTCACTTTGCCAGCACAGCCAACTCTAAATGACCCCCAGAGTGTACGTATATTTAGCACAGTGGGCCTATTCTGTATAGTGGCCAAGCATAACAGGGATACATTGCATACTGATCAAAAGTTACATTAGGCTAAATTGAATATTTATCAATCCTAAAAGTCTACTGTATAATGGGTAAAATCGGTCCTCCACTGTATATTCATCATTGCCAATTCTATTCTATACTGGGAACAGAGACTATTGGGGAGATTCAAAAAGAAGCACGTTTCCATCAGAATATTGCACGCTGATGTAATGCTGGTCATCCTGCAGGAAAACCTCGCTCGGCTTTGCTCACACCTATAGAGGTGCAGAAATAACTAGCCTTGGCCTAGCTATTAATGTCATTTCAATTTATAAACATCCTAGCAGTATTTTCATATTAATTGTGTTTTTTATTTTCATTTAATCCCTTGCTTGTTTTCTACCCAAGTAGCAGTCTTGAAAAATAAAAATTGGACAGAAGCAGCAGGTTAATGAAATGAGAAAGAGCTGATAGGAACTGATTGATTAAATGAGTGGATGCAGTAAAAGAGAACTTTGGCGAATAAGGAGAAGGCAAAGGGACAGATGTGTAATAATAATAATAAATGGCAGGTGTATCATGGGAAGCAGAGGTGATGGAGAATATAAAAATATCACACATCAGTAGAGATTATTTTGTGCACTTCTCCTTTAAGGAATGTAGAACACGAGTGAGGTCATGCTGTGATGTCATAATGGTAACTCTTTGCCGTTGCTCACTCTTAACCGCCCAGGACACTGACATAGCATTATCATTGCTGGCATTAACATACTCCAAATACATCTCTTGCACCCAGCCCACTGAGGGAAAAATATCCTCTTGAGGTAAGTATCTCATCAAAGACAAGGGCGTTTCACTTGGATGTGCCTGCAGACTTGGAGCTTGACTACCCTATAATATGACCTTGAGCTTGTTTATTTCTATAATTGGAGGTTCTAGCAGCACAGCACATCTATCGCAATGTAGTAGCCATTCGGGTAAACTCGGTGCTTCTCAAAAGGGGATGACCAACCTCTTCAGAAAATTGCGCAGCTTTGTGAGGAATGTAAATTGGGTAATGTCAGGAGATGTGGACAGGAACTATATTAATGACGTCAGCCAATGTTATTTATTAATGTGGTAAACTGTATACTGTATTTTAGTGTCAAATGTTCATACAGTATTTTAAATAAGTTTGGAAATCTAACTCTGCATAGCCTCCTAGTGCCCAGAGGGACGGGCAATCCTTCAAGCCATGGGTCCCCAGAGGTTTCCTCCACAGGGGGTTTTTCCTCTCCTGAGTGCTGAAGGATGATTCTTTGTGAGTCACGAGGCTTCCACCATCTTGGTCCTCTTATAGGACAACCTTGTAAGAGCCTCCGGCTAATCTTGGGCACTAATTTATTTACAATGCAGAGTAAAAATAAAGTGTTATTTTCCTTGTGCTAAAAATTCATAATAAATATATTTTCAAATTGACTTTACTTGATGTGGTCTTTCCTTTTTTTCATAATGGAGTCTCTTAGAAGGTTAAGAGGCTGTGAGGTCTACTATCCTGTTAATAGAATTGAGATTTGATAATCTTCGCACTACATAATAGTTTAAGGTTATGACCTAATGGCAATGTGCAGGATATGGCGGTGGTACATGATGTCATTGGGGAAGTGGTCAAGTCTAGAAAGGACACAAAAAATAAAAGAGATCAGGTGAAACAGAAATAATATAAAATGTTTTCTAACATACAGTATATACTCTTCTGTGCTGGACAAAATGAAGCAAACGACATATGGAAGGTTATAGTCCCTTTAAGTAGCAAATATTTAAGATGGTTTTCAAGGCATTTCTTAAAGAGGTCGGATACCCTGTCCAATTGCATTATTTAATGCAATCATCCTGCAGACTTGGAAGCAGTGGGGTGCACTTGCAGAACAGGTAGCCATTCTGAATGGATGAAAAATGGCATAATTGGCTCACAATAACTTACGAGATGCCTAATTGTGTCTGCCAAGACCCAGGCAATTGCTCAATGTCATGATCCTGTGCTGTTGACACTATAAGAAGAAAACCCAAAGCATGGGGTCCTCCTGTCACCTAGTCCAAGCATATTCTGCAGGGGATGTGTGCCTCTTCCCTAGGAAAAAAAACAGCCAGAGGCATCACTAGGGTCTTTGGAGCCTAGGGCAAGTTGAGAAGAACTGCGTGCCCCCCCCCCCGACCCCCCCATAGACACACAGAGAAAAGTATTTCTGCGCGCCTCTGGCGCGCAGCAAAAAAATGGGTGTGGTCACATACCAAAGGGGCGTGGCCACTAAAAATGGGGCGTGCCAACATGACACGCCACCCATTTCTCGTCACTCTGGGAACATTACTTTCTATTCCATATACACCTTACCGATGCGGTGGTTTCTCACAATGTGGAACCCCTGAAGAAATATATCCTCCATGGGAAGACAGCGTCTGCAGTCGGCATTCATTATTCATGTAGGGCACATCGTCCAGAAGATGCCTGTTTGTGTGGGAATATTAACAAGGTCATCAACTTACAACAGCGGTTCAACCACACTCATTCCCCCTGTGTATTTCCTGCCCCCTGCATCTCTTAGCCATTCCATCTCCCCCTGCATCGTCTCTCAGCACATCATAACCTCCCCAGAGACACACACACTGACAAAAGCGTACACAGACACGCACACCTCTTTCACAAAAATGCAGCCAGCCAAATAAATAAAACGGCTTGCGTATGCAGGCACTTTTAGCACTACAAGTGCCTGCATACCCATGGCTGAAAAAGCATGGTGAAGCTTGAAGAAATCACCCAGGACCTGCTGGGACCTGTAGTGCCACAGAAAAAAACACATATAAACTAGATATGCGTGCCAGACCATTTTTGCTGGATTTGGATTTGGCTCTGATTCGTCGTCCGGCCTTGGATTTGGATTTGCCAAAGCGCCATGACTGGTTTTGGATTTGAATTTAGATTTGGATTTTTTTTACAAAAATTGACAAAGAAAGCTAAAATCACATAATTTGGGCATTTTTTTGTTCCTAGAGTATTATTAACCTCAATAACATTCATTTCCAGTCATTTACAGTCAATTTAGACCACCTCACATCTCACAATATTATTTTCACCATGATTGGCCAAAGGCTGCAGTGAGCTGGCAGGTTACTAAGCGACAGAGTGGCGGCACAGACACCGCAGTTTAAAGCACATCTATGAAACATTGCCACTGACTACTGAGTCACAGTACTTGTGTGTTACGGACACACAGAGGGCTAAGGCCCAATGAGTCACGGTACATGTAAACACAGTGGGCTATGGCCCAAGGAATCACAGTACTTGTATACACAGTGGGGTACAGCTCAAGGAGTCAAGGTGCTTGTATACACAGTGGGGTACAGCACAAAAAAAAAAGTGTTTTTTTTTACTTTTTAAACTTTTAAATCTCTTCAATTTTTTTTTTACTTTTAAACTTTGTTTTTTTTCAACACACAGCCACTTGTGAGTCTGGACACAGCCCCTTTAATCAGAATATAGCGCAGCATACATCAGCGAGCAGTGTCCCCCCTTACACAGTCACTTTGCCAGCACAGCCAACTCTAAATGACCCCCAGAGTGTACGTATATTTAGCACAGTGGGCCTATTCTGTATAGTGGCCAAGCATAACAGGGATACATTGCATACTGATCAAAAGTTACATTAGGCTAAATTGAATATTTATCAATCCTAAAAGTCTACTGTATAATGGGCAAAATCGGTCCTCCACTGTATATTCATCATTGCCAATTCTATTCTATACTGGGAACAGAGACTATTGGGGAGATTCAAAAAGAAGCACGTTTCCATCAGAATATTGCACGCTGATGTAATGCTGGTCATCCTGCAGGAAAACCTCGCTCGGCTTTGCTCACACCTATAGAGGTGCAGAAATAACTAGCCTTGGCCTAGCTATTAATGTCATTTCAATTTATAAACATCCTAGCAGTATTTTCATATTAATTGTGTTTTTTATTTTCATTTAATCCCTTGCTTGTTTTCTACCCAAGTAGCAGTCTTGAAAAATAAAAATTGGACAGAAGCAGCAGGTTAATGAAATGAGAAAGAGCTGATAGGAACTGATTGATTAAATGAGTGGATGCAGTAAAAGAGAACTTTGGCGAATAAGGAGAAGGCAAAGGGACAGATGTGTAATAATAATAATAAATGGCAGGTGTATCATGGGAAGCAGAGGTGATGGAGAATATAAAAATATCACACATCAGTAGAGATTATTTTGTGCACTTCTCCTTTAAGGAATGTAGAACACGAGTGAGGTCATGCTGTGATGTCATAATGGTAACTCTTTGCCGTTGCTCACTCTTAACCGCCCAGGACACTGACATAGCATTATCATTGCTGGCATTAACATACTCCAAATACATCTCTTGCACCCAGCCCACTGAGGGAAAAATATCCTCTTGAGGTAAGTATCTCATCAAAGACAAGGGCGTTTCACTTGGATGTGCCTGCAGACTTGGAGCTTGACTACCCTATAATATGACCTTGAGCTTGTTTATTTCTATAATTGGAGGTTCTAGCAGCACAGCACATCTATCGCAATGTAGTAGCCATTCGGGTAAACTCGGTGCTTCTCAAAAGGGGATGACCAACCTCTTCAGAAAATTGCGCAGCTTTGTGAGGAATGTAAATTGGGTAATGTCAGGAGATGTGGACAGGAACTATATTAATGACGTCAGCCAATGTTATTTATTAATGTGGTAAACTGTATACTGTATTTTAGTGTCAAATGTTCATACAGTATTTTAAATAAGTTTGGAAATCTAACTCTGCATAGCCTCCTAGTGCCCAGAGGGACGGGCAATCCTTCAAGCCATGGGTCCCCAGAGGTTTCCTCCACAGGGGGTTTTTCCTCTCCTGAGTGCTGAAGGATGATTCTTTGTGAGTCACGAGGCTTCCACCATCTTGGTCCTCTTATAGGTCAACCTTGTAAGAGCCTCCGGCTAATCTTGGGCACTAATTTATTTACAATGCAGAGTAAAAATAAAGTGTTATTTTCCTTGTGCTAAAAATTCATAATAAATATATTTTCAAATTGACTTTACTTGATGTGGTCTTTCCTTTTTTTCATAATGGAGTCTCTTAGAAGGTTAAGAGGCTGTGAGGTCTACTATCCTGTTAATAGAATTGAGATTTGATAATCTTCGCACTACATAATAGTTTAAGGTTATGACCTAATGGCAATGTGCAGGATATGGCGGTGGTACATGATGTCATTGGGGAAGTGGTCAAGTCTAGAAAGGACACAAAAAATAAAAGAGATCAGGTGAAACAGAAATAATATAAAATGTTTTCTAACATACAGTATATACTCTTCTGTGCTGGACAAAATGAAGCAAACGACATATGGAAGGTTATAGTCCCTTTAAGTAGCAAATATTTAAGATGGTTTTCAAGGCATTTCTTAAAGAGGTCGGATACCCTGTCCAATTGCATTATTTAATGCAATCATCCTGCAGACTTGGAAGCAGTGGGGTGCACTTGCAGAACAGGTAGCCATTCTGAATGGATGAAAAATGGCATAATTGGCTCACAATAACTTACGAGATGCCTAATTGTGTCTGCCAAGACCCAGGCAATTGCTCAATGTCATGATCCTGTGCTGTTGACACTATAAGAAGAAAACCCAAAGCATGGGGTCCTCCTGTCACCTAGTCCAAGCATATTCTGCAGGGGATGTGTGCCTCTTCCCTAGGAAAAAAAACAGCCAGAGGCATCACTAGGGTCTTTGGAGCCTAGGGCAAGTTGAGAAGAACTGCGTGCCCCCCCCCCCGACCCCCCCATAGACACACAGAGAAAAGTATTTCTGCGCGCCTCTGGCGCGCAGCAAAAAAATGGGTGTGGTCACATACCAAAGGGGCGTGGCCACTAAAAATGGGGCGTGCCAACATGACACGCCACCCATTTCTCGTCACTCTGGGAACATTACTTTCTATTCCATATACACCTTACCGATGCGGTGGTTTCTCACAATGTGGAACCCCTGAAGAAATATATCCTCCATGGGAAGACAGCGTCTGCAGTCGGCATTCATTATTCATGTAGGGCACATCGTCCAGAAGATGCCTGTTTGTGTGGGAATATTAACAAGGTCATCAACTTACAACAGCGGTTCAACCACACTCATTCCCCCTGTGTATTTCCTGCCCCCTGCATCTCTTAGCCATTCCATCTCCCCCTGCATCGTCTCTCAGCACATCATAACCTCCCCAGAGACACACACACTGACAAAAGCGTACACAGACACGCACACCTCTTTCACAAAAATGCAGCCAGCCAAATAAATAAAACGGCTTGCGTATGCAGGCACTTTTAGCACTACAAGTGCCTGCATACCCATGGCTGAAAAAGCATGGTGAAGCTTGAAGAAATCACCCAGGACCTGCTGGGACCTGTAGTGCCACAGAAAAAAACACATATAAACTAGATATGCGTGCCAGACCATTTTTGCTGGATTTGGATTTGGCTCTGATTCGTCGTCCGGCCTTGGATTTGGATTTGCCAAAGCGCCATGACTGGTTTTGGATTTGAATTTAGATTTGGATTTTTTTTACAAAAATTGACAAAGAAAGCTAAAATCACATAATTTGGGCATTTTTTTGTTCCTAGAGTATTATTAACCTCAATAACATTCATTTCCAGTCATTTACAGTCAATTTAGACCACCTCACATCTCACAATATTATTTTCACCATGATTGGCCAAAGGCTGCAGTGAGCTGGCAGGTTACTAAGCGACAGAGTGGCGGCACAGACACCGCAGTTTAAAGCACATCTATGAAACATTGCCACTGACTACTGAGTCACAGTACTTGTGTGTTACGGACACACAGAGGGCTAAGGCCCAATGAGTCACGGTACATGTAAACACAGTGGGCTATGGCCCAAGGAATCACAGTACTTGTATACACAGTGGGGTACAGCTCAAGGAGTCAAGGTGCTTGTATACACAGTGGGGTACAGCACAAAAAAAAAAGTGTTTTTTTTTACTTTTTAAACTTTTAAATCTCTTCAATTTTTTTTTTACTTTTAAACTTTGTTTTTTTTCAACACACAGCCACTTGTGAGTCTGGACACAGCCCCTTTAATCAGAATATAGCGCAGCATACATCAGCGAGCAGTGTCCCCCCTTACACAGTCACTTTGCCAGCACAGCCAACTCTAAATGACCCCCAGAGTGTACGTATATTTAGCACAGTGGGCCTATTCTGTATAGTGGCCAAGCATAACAGGGATACATTGCATACTGATCAAAAGTTACATTAGGCTAAATTGAATATTTATCAATCCTAAAAGTCTACTGTATAATGGGCAAAATCGGTCCTCCACTGTATATTCATCATTGCCAATTCTATTCTATACTGGGAACAGAGACTATTGGGGAGATTCAAAAAGAAGCACGTTTCCATCAGAATATTGCACGCTGATGTAATGCTGGTCATCCTGCAGGAAAACCTCGCTCGGCTTTGCTCACACCTATAGAGGTGCAGAAATAACTAGCCTTGGCCTAGCTATTAATGTCATTTCAATTTATAAACATCCTAGCAGTATTTTCATATTAATTGTGTTTTTTATTTTCATTTAATCCCTTGCTTGTTTTCTACCCAAGTAGCAGTCTTGAAAAATAAAAATTGGACAGAAGCAGCAGGTTAATGAAATGAGAAAGAGCTGATAGGAACTGATTGATTAAATGAGTGGATGCAGTAAAAGAGAACTTTGGCGAATAAGGAGAAGGCAAAGGGACAGATGTGTAATAATAATAATAAATGGCAGGTGTATCATGGGAAGCAGAGGTGATGGAGAATATAAAAATATCACACATCAGTAGAGATTATTTTGTGCACTTCTCCTTTAAGGAATGTAGAACACGAGTGAGGTCATGCTGTGATGTCATAATGGTAACTCTTTGCCGTTGCTCACTCTTAACCGCCCAGGACACTGACATAGCATTATCATTGCTGGCATTAACATACTCCAAATACATCTCTTGCACCCAGCCCACTGAGGGAAAAATATCCTCTTGAGGTAAGTATCTCATCAAAGACAAGGGCGTTTCACTTGGATGTGCCTGCAGACTTGGAGCTTGACTACCCTATAATATGACCTTGAGCTTGTTTATTTCTATAATTGGAGGTTCTAGCAGCACAGCACATCTATCGCAATGTAGTAGCCATTCGGGTAAACTCGGTGCTTCTCAAAAGGGGATGACCAACCTCTTCAGAAAATTGCGCAGCTTTGTGAGGAATGTAAATTGGGTAATGTCAGGAGATGTGGACAGGAACTATATTAATGACGTCAGCCAATGTTATTTATTAATGTGGTAAACTGTATACTGTATTTTAGTGTCAAATGTTCATACAGTATTTTAAATAAGTTTGGAAATCTAACTCTGCATAGCCTCCTAGTGCCCAGAGGGACGGGCAATCCTTCAAGCCATGGGTCCCCAGAGGTTTCCTCCACAGGGGGTTTTTCCTCTCCTGAGTGCTGAAGGATGATTCTTTGTGAGTCACGAGGCTTCCACCATCTTGGTCCTCTTATAGGACAACCTTGTAAGAGCCTCCGGCTAATCTTGGGCACTAATTTATTTACAATGCAGAGTAAAAATAAAGTGTTATTTTCCTTGTGCTAAAAATTCATAATAAATATATTTTCAAATTGACTTTACTTGATGTGGTCTTTCCTTTTTTTCATAATGGAGTCTCTTAGAAGGTTAAGAGGCTGTGAGGTCTACTATCCTGTTAATAGAATTGAGATTTGATAATCTTCGCACTACATAATAGTTTAAGGTTATGACCTAATGGCAATGTGCAGGATATGGCGGTGGTACATGATGTCATTGGGGAAGTGGTCAAGTCTAGAAAGGACACAAAAAATAAAAGAGATCAGGTGAAACAGAAATAATATAAAATGTTTTCTAACATACAGTATATACTCTTCTGTGCTGGACAAAATGAAGCAAACGACATATGGAAGGTTATAGTCCCTTTAAGTAGCAAATATTTAAGATGGTTTTCAAGGCATTTCTTAAAGAGGTCGGATACCCTGTCCAATTGCATTATTTAATGCAATCATCCTGCAGACTTGGAAGCAGTGGGGTGCACTTGCAGAACAGGTAGCCATTCTGAATGGATGAAAAATGGCATAATTGGCTCACAATAACTTACGAGATGCCTAATTGTGTCTGCCAAGACCCAGGCAATTGCTCAATGTCATGATCCTGTGCTGTTGACACTATAAGAAGAAAACCCAAAGCATGGGGTCCTCCTGTCACCTAGTCCAAGCATATTCTGCAGGGGATGTGTGCCTCTTCCCTAGGAAAAAAAACAGCCAGAGGCATCACTAGGGTCTTTGGAGCCTAGGGCAAGTTGAGAAGAACTGCGTGCCCCCCCCCCCCGACCCCCCCATAGACACACAGAGAAAAGTATTTCTGCGCGCCTCTGGCGCGCAGCAAAAAAATGGGTGTGGTCACATACCAAAGGGGCGTGGCCACTAAAAATGGGGCGTGCCAACATGACACGCCACCCATTTCTCGTCACTCTGGGAACATTACTTTCTATTCCATATACACCTTACCGATGCGGTGGTTTCTCACAATGTGGAACCCCTGAAGAAATATATCCTCCATGGGAAGACAGCGTCTGCAGTCGGCATTCATTATTCATGTAGGGCACATCGTCCAGAAGATGCCTGTTTGTGTGGGAATATTAACAAGGTCATCAACTTACAACAGCGGTTCAACCACACTCATTCCCCCTGTGTATTTCCTGCCCCCTGCATCTCTTAGCCATTCCATCTCCCCCTGCATCGTCTCTCAGCACATCATAACCTCCCCAGAGACACACACACTGACAAAAGCGTACACAGACACGCACACCTCTTTCACAAAAATGCAGCCAGCCAAATAAATAAAACGGCTTGCGTATGCAGGCACTTTTAGCACTACAAGTGCCTGCATACCCATGGCTGAAAAAGCATGGTGAAGCTTGAAGAAATCACCCAGGACCTGCTGGGACCTGTAGTGCCACAGAAAAAAACACATATAAACTAGATATGCGTGCCAGACCATTTTTGCTGGATTTGGATTTGGCTCTGATTCGTCGTCCGGCCTTGGATTTGGATTTGCCAAAGCGCCATGACTGGTTTTGGATTTGAATTTAGATTTGGATTTTTTTTACAAAAATTGACAAAGAAAGCTAAAATCACATAATTTGGGCATTTTTTTGTTCCTAGAGTATTATTAACCTCAATAACATTCATTTCCAGTCATTTACAGTCAATTTAGACCACCTCACATCTCACAATATTATTTTCACCATGATTGGCCAAAGGCTGCAGTGAGCTGGCAGGTTACTAAGCGACAGAGTGGCGGCACAGACACCGCAGTTTAAAGCACATCTATGAAACATTGCCACTGACTACTGAGTCACAGTACTTGTGTGTTACGGACACACAGAGGGCTAAGGCCCAATGAGTCACGGTACATGTAAACACAGTGGGCTATGGCCCAAGGAATCACAGTACTTGTATACACAGTGGGGTACAGCTCAAGGAGTCAAGGTGCTTGTATACACAGTGGGGTACAGCACAAAAAAAAAAGTGTTTTTTTTTACTTTTTAAACTTTTAAATCTCTTCAATTTTTTTTTTACTTTTAAACTTTGTTTTTTTTCAACACACAGCCACTTGTGAGTCTGGACACAGCCCCTTTAATCAGAATATAGCGCAGCATACATCAGCGAGCAGTGTCCCCCCTTACACAGTCACTTTGCCAGCACAGCCAACTCTAAATGACCCCCAGAGTGTACGTATATTTAGCACAGTGGGCCTATTCTGTATAGTGGCCAAGCATAACAGGGATACATTGCATACTGATCAAAAGTTACATTAGGCTAAATTGAATATTTATCAATCCTAAAAGTCTACTGTATAATGGGCAAAATCGGTCCTCCACTGTATATTCATCATTGCCAATTCTATTCTATACTGGGAACAGAGACTATTGGGGAGATTCAAAAAGAAGCACGTTTCCATCAGAATATTGCACGCTGATGTAATGCTGGTCATCCTGCAGGAAAACCTCGCTCGGCTTTGCTCACACCTATAGAGGTGCAGAAATAACTAGCCTTGGCCTAGCTATTAATGTCATTTCAATTTATAAACATCCTAGCAGTATTTTCATATTAATTGTGTTTTTTATTTTCATTTAATCCCTTGCTTGTTTTCTACCCAAGTAGCAGTCTTGAAAAATAAAAATTGGACAGAAGCAGCAGGTTAATGAAATGAGAAAGAGCTGATAGGAACTGATTGATTAAATGAGTGGATGCAGTAAAAGAGAACTTTGGCGAATAAGGAGAAGGCAAAGGGACAGATGTGTAATAATAATAATAAATGGCAGGTGTATCATGGGAAGCAGAGGTGATGGAGAATATAAAAATATCACACATCAGTAGAGATTATTTTGTGCACTTCTCCTTTAAGGAATGTAGAACACGAGTGAGGTCATGCTGTGATGTCATAATGGTAACTCTTTGCCGTTGCTCACTCTTAACCGCCCAGGACACTGACATAGCATTATCATTGCTGGCATTAACATACTCCAAATACATCTCTTGCACCCAGCCCACTGAGGGAAAAATATCCTCTTGAGGTAAGTATCTCATCAAAGACAAGGGCGTTTCACTTGGATGTGCCTGCAGACTTGGAGCTTGACTACCCTATAATATGACCTTGAGCTTGTTTATTTCTATAATTGGAGGTTCTAGCAGCACAGCACATCTATCGCAATGTAGTAGCCATTCGGGTAAACTCGGTGCTTCTCAAAAGGGGATGACCAACCTCTTCAGAAAATTGCGCAGCTTTGTGAGGAATGTAAATTGGGTAATGTCAGGAGATGTGGACAGGAACTATATTAATGACGTCAGCCAATGTTATTTATTAATGTGGTAAACTGTATACTGTATTTTAGTGTCAAATGTTCATACAGTATTTTAAATAAGTTTGGAAATCTAACTCTGCATAGCCTCCTAGTGCCCAGAGGGACGGGCAATCCTTCAAGCCATGGGTCCCCAGAGGTTTCCTCCACAGGGGGTTTTTCCTCTCCTGAGTGCTGAAGGATGATTCTTTGTGAGTCACGAGGCTTCCACCATCTTGGTCCTCTTATAGGACAACCTTGTAAGAGCCTCCGGCTAATCTTGGGCACTAATTTATTTACAATGCAGAGTAAAAATAAAGTGTTATTTTCCTTGTGCTAAAAATTCATAATAAATATATTTTCAAATTGACTTTACTTGATGTGGTCTTTCCTTTTTTTCATAATGGAGTCTCTTAGAAGGTTAAGAGGCTGTGAGGTCTACTATCCTGTTAATAGAATTGAGATTTGATAATCTTCGCACTACATAATAGTTTAAGGTTATGACCTAATGGCAATGTGCAGGATATGGCGGTGGTACATGATGTCATTGGGGAAGTGGTCAAGTCTAGAAAGGACACAAAAAATAAAAGAGATCAGGTGAAACAGAAATAATATAAAATGTTTTCTAACATACAGTATATACTCTTCTGTGCTGGACAAAATGAAGCAAACGACATATGGAAGGTTATAGTCCCTTTAAGTAGCAAATATTTAAGATGGTTTTCAAGGCATTTCTTAAAGAGGTCGGATACCCTGTCCAATTGCATTATTTAATGCAATCATCCTGCAGACTTGGAAGCAGTGGGGTGCACTTGCAGAACAGGTAGCCATTCTGAATGGATGAAAAATGGCATAATTGGCTCACAATAACTTACGAGATGCCTAATTGTGTCTGCCAAGACCCAGGCAATTGCTCAATGTCATGATCCTGTGCTGTTGACACTATAAGAAGAAAACCCAAAGCATGGGGTCCTCCTGTCACCTAGTCCAAGCATATTCTGCAGGGGATGTGTGCCTCTTCCCTAGGAAAAAAAACAGCCAGAGGCATCACTAGGGTCTTTGGAGCCTAGGGCAAGTTGAGAAGAACTGCGTGCCCCCCCCCCCCGACCCCCCCATAGACACACAGAGAAAAGTATTTCTGCGCGCCTCTGGCGCGCAGCAAAAAATGGGTGTGGTCACATACCAAAGGGGCGTGGCCACTAAAAATGGGGCGTGCCAACATGACACGCCACCCATTTCTCGTCACTCTGGGAACATTACTTTCTATTCCATATACACCTTACCGATGCGGTGGTTTCTCACAATGTGGAACCCCTGAAGAAATATATCCTCCATGGGAAGACAGCGTCTGCAGTCGGCATTCATTATTCATGTAGGGCACATCGTCCAGAAGATGCCTGTTTGTGTGGGAATATTAACAAGGTCATCAACTTACAACAGCGGTTCAACCACACTCATTCCCCCTGTGTATTTCCTGCCCCCTGCATCTCTTAGCCATTCCATCTCCCCCTGCATCGTCTCTCAGCACATCATAACCTCCCCAGAGACACACACACTGACAAAAGCGTACACAGACACGCACACCTCTTTCACAAAAATGCAGCCAGCCAAATAAATAAAACGGCTTGCGTATGCAGGCACTTTTAGCACTACAAGTGCCTGCATACCCATGGCTGAAAAAGCATGGTGAAGCTTGAAGAAATCACCCAGGACCTGCTGGGACCTGTAGTGCCACAGAAAAAAACACATATAAACTAGATATGCGTGCCAGACCATTTTTGCTGGATTTGGATTTGGCTCTGATTCGTCGTCCGGCCTTGGATTTGGATTTGCCAAAGCGCCATGACTGGTTTTGGATTTGAATTTAGATTTGGATTTTTTTTACAAAAATTGACAAAGAAAGCTAAAATCACATAATTTGGGCATTTTTTTGTTCCTAGAGTATTATTAACCTCAATAACATTCATTTCCAGTCATTTACAGTCAATTTAGACCACCTCACATCTCACAATATTATTTTCACCATGATTGGCCAAAGGCTGCAGTGAGCTGGCAGGTTACTAAGCGACAGAGTGGCGGCACAGACACCGCAGTTTAAAGCACATCTATGAAACATTGCCACTGACTACTGAGTCACAGTACTTGTGTGTTACGGACACACAGAGGGCTAAGGCCCAATGAGTCACGGTACATGTAAACACAGTGGGCTATGGCCCAAGGAATCACAGTACTTGTATACACAGTGGGGTACAGCTCAAGGAGTCAAGGTGCTTGTATACACAGTGGGGTACAGCACAAAAAAAAAAGTGTTTTTTTTTACTTTTTAAACTTTTAAATCTCTTCAATTTTTTTTTTACTTTTAAACTTTGTTTTTTTTCAACACACAGCCACTTGTGAGTCTGGACACAGCCCCTTTAATCAGAATATAGCGCAGCATACATCAGCGAGCAGTGTCCCCCCTTACACAGTCACTTTGCCAGCACAGCCAACTCTAAATGACCCCCAGAGTGTACGTATATTTAGCACAGTGGGCCTATTCTGTATAGTGGCCAAGCATAACAGGGATACATTGCATACTGATCAAAAGTTACATTAGGCTAAATTGAATATTTATCAATCCTAAAAGTCTACTGTATAATGGGCAAAATCGGTCCTCCACTGTATATTCATCATTGCCAATTCTATTCTATACTGGGAACAGAGACTATTGGGGAGATTCAAAAAGAAGCACGTTTCCATCAGAATATTGCACGCTGATGTAATGCTGGTCATCCTGCAGGAAAACCTCGCTCGGCTTTGCTCACACCTATAGAGGTGCAGAAATAACTAGCCTTGGCCTAGCTATTAATGTCATTTCAATTTATAAACATCCTAGCAGTATTTTCATATTAATTGTGTTTTTTATTTTCATTTAATCCCTTGCTTGTTTTCTACCCAAGTAGCAGTCTTGAAAAATAAAAATTGGACAGAAGCAGCAGGTTAATGAAATGAGAAAGAGCTGATAGGAACTGATTGATTAAATGAGTGGATGCAGTAAAAGAGAACTTTGGCGAATAAGGAGAAGGCAAAGGGACAGATGTGTAATAATAATAATAAATGGCAGGTGTATCATGGGAAGCAGAGGTGATGGAGAATATAAAAATATCACACATCAGTAGAGATTATTTTGTGCACTTCTCCTTTAAGGAATGTAGAACACGAGTGAGGTCATGCTGTGATGTCATAATGGTAACTCTTTGCCGTTGCTCACTCTTAACCGCCCAGGACACTGACATAGCATTATCATTGCTGGCATTAACATACTCCAAATACATCTCTTGCACCCAGCCCACTGAGGGAAAAATATCCTCTTGAGGTAAGTATCTCATCAAAGACAAGGGCGTTTCACTTGGATGTGCCTGCAGACTTGGAGCTTGACTACCCTATAATATGACCTTGAGCTTGTTTATTTCTATAATTGGAGGTTCTAGCAGCACAGCACATCTATCGCAATGTAGTAGCCATTCGGGTAAACTCGGTGCTTCTCAAAAGGGGATGACCAACCTCTTCAGAAAATTGCGCAGCTTTGTGAGGAATGTAAATTGGGTAATGTCAGGAGATGTGGACAGGAACTATATTAATGACGTCAGCCAATGTTATTTATTAATGTGGTAAACTGTATACTGTATTTTAGTGTCAAATGTTCATACAGTATTTTAAATAAGTTTGGAAATCTAACTCTGCATAGCCTCCTAGTGCCCAGAGGGACGGGCAATCCTTCAAGCCATGGGTCCCCAGAGGTTTCCTCCACAGGGGGTTTTTCCTCTCCTGAGTGCTGAAGGATGATTCTTTGTGAGTCACGAGGCTTCCACCATCTTGGTCCTCTTATAGGTCAACCTTGTAAGAGCCTCCGGCTAATCTTGGGCACTAATTTATTTACAATGCAGAGTAAAAATAAAGTGTTATTTTCCTTGTGCTAAAAATTCATAATAAATATATTTTCAAATTGACTTTACTTGATGTGGTCTTTCCTTTTTTTCATAATGGAGTCTCTTAGAAGGTTAAGAGGCTGTGAGGTCTACTATCCTGTTAATAGAATTGAGATTTGATAATCTTCGCACTACATAATAGTTTAAGGTTATGACCTAATGGCAATGTGCAGGATATGGCGGTGGTACATGATGTCATTGGGGAAGTGGTCAAGTCTAGAAAGGACACAAAAAATAAAAGAGATCAGGTGAAACAGAAATAATATAAAATGTTTTCTAACATACAGTATATACTCTTCTGTGCTGGACAAAATGAAGCAAACGACATATGGAAGGTTATAGTCCCTTTAAGTAGCAAATATTTAAGATGGTTTTCAAGGCATTTCTTAAAGAGGTCGGATACCCTGTCCAATTGCATTATTTAATGCAATCATCCTGCAGACTTGGAAGCAGTGGGGTGCACTTGCAGAACAGGTAGCCATTCTGAATGGATGAAAAATGGCATAATTGGCTCACAATAACTTACGAGATGCCTAATTGTGTCTGCCAAGACCCAGGCAATTGCTCAATGTCATGATCCTGTGCTGTTGACACTATAAGAAGAAAACCCAAAGCATGGGGTCCTCCTGTCACCTAGTCCAAGCATATTCTGCAGGGGATGTGTGCCTCTTCCCTAGGAAAAAAAACAGCCAGAGGCATCACTAGGGTCTTTGGAGCCTAGGGCAAGTTGAGAAGAACTGCGTGCCCCCCCCCCCGACCCCCCCATAGACACACAGAGAAAAGTATTTCTGCGCGCCTCTGGCGCGCAGCAAAAAAATGGGTGTGGTCACATACCAAAGGGGCGTGGCCACTAAAAATGGGGCGTGCCAACATGACACGCCACCCATTTCTCGTCACTCTGGGAACATTACTTTCTATTCCATATACACCTTACCGATGCGGTGGTTTCTCACAATGTGGAACCCCTGAAGAAATATATCCTCCATGGGAAGACAGCGTCTGCAGTCGGCATTCATTATTCATGTAGGGCACATCGTCCAGAAGATGCCTGTTTGTGTGGGAATATTAACAAGGTCATCAACTTACAACAGCGGTTCAACCACACTCATTCCCCCTGTGTATTTCCTGCCCCCTGCATCTCTTAGCCATTCCATCTCCCCCTGCATCGTCTCTCAGCACATCATAACCTCCCCAGAGACACACACACTGACAAAAGCGTACACAGACACGCACACCTCTTTCACAAAAATGCAGCCAGCCAAATAAATAAAACGGCTTGCGTATGCAGGCACTTTTAGCACTACAAGTGCCTGCATACCCATGGCTGAAAAAGCATGGTGAAGCTTGAAGAAATCACCCAGGACCTGCTGGGACCTGTAGTGCCACAGAAAAAAACACATATAAACTAGATATGCGTGCCAGACCATTTTTGCTGGATTTGGATTTGGCTCTGATTCGTCGTCCGGCCTTGGATTTGGATTTGCCAAAGCGCCATGACTGGTTTTGGATTTGAATTTAGATTTGGATTTTTTTTACAAAAATTGACAAAGAAAGCTAAAATCACATAATTTGGGCATTTTTTTGTTCCTAGAGTATTATTAACCTCAATAACATTCATTTCCAGTCATTTACAGTCAATTTAGACCACCTCACATCTCACAATATTATTTTCACCATGATTGGCCAAAGGCTGCAGTGAGCTGGCAGGTTACTAAGCGACAGAGTGGCGGCACAGACACCGCAGTTTAAAGCACATCTATGAAACATTGCCACTGACTACTGAGTCACAGTACTTGTGTGTTACGGACACACAGAGGGCTAAGGCCCAATGAGTCACGGTACATGTAAACACAGTGGGCTATGGCCCAAGGAATCACAGTACTTGTATACACAGTGGGGTACAGCTCAAGGAGTCAAGGTGCTTGTATACACAGTGGGGTACAGCACAAAAAAAAAAGTGTTTTTTTTTACTTTTTAAACTTTTAAATCTCTTCAATTTTTTTTTTACTTTTAAACTTTGTTTTTTTTCAACACACAGCCACTTGTGAGTCTGGACACAGCCCCTTTAATCAGAATATAGCGCAGCATACATCAGCGAGCAGTGTCCCCCCTTACACAGTCACTTTGCCAGCACAGCCAACTCTAAATGACCCCCAGAGTGTACGTATATTTAGCACAGTGGGCCTATTCTGTATAGTGGCCAAGCATAACAGGGATACATTGCATACTGATCAAAAGTTACATTAGGCTAAATTGAATATTTATCAATCCTAAAAGTCTACTGTATAATGGGCAAAATCGGTCCTCCACTGTATATTCATCATTGCCAATTCTATTCTATACTGGGAACAGAGACTATTGGGGAGATTCAAAAAGAAGCACGTTTCCATCAGAATATTGCACGCTGATGTAATGCTGGTCATCCTGCAGGAAAACCTCGCTCGGCTTTGCTCACACCTATAGAGGTGCAGAAATAACTAGCCTTGGCCTAGCTATTAATGTCATTTCAATTTATAAACATCCTAGCAGTATTTTCATATTAATTGTGTTTTTTATTTTCATTTAATCCCTTGCTTGTTTTCTACCCAAGTAGCAGTCTTGAAAAATAAAAATTGGACAGAAGCAGCAGGTTAATGAAATGAGAAAGAGCTGATAGGAACTGATTGATTAAATGAGTGGATGCAGTAAAAGAGAACTTTGGCGAATAAGGAGAAGGCAAAGGGACAGATGTGTAATAATAATAATAAATGGCAGGTGTATCATGGGAAGCAGAGGTGATGGAGAATATAAAAATATCACACATCAGTAGAGATTATTTTGTGCACTTCTCCTTTAAGGAATGTAGAACACGAGTGAGGTCATGCTGTGATGTCATAATGGTAACTCTTTGCCGTTGCTCACTCTTAACCGCCCAGGACACTGACATAGCATTATCATTGCTGGCATTAACATACTCCAAATACATCTCTTGCACCCAGCCCACTGAGGGAAAAATATCCTCTTGAGGTAAGTATCTCATCAAAGACAAGGGCGTTTCACTTGGATGTGCCTGCAGACTTGGAGCTTGACTACCCTATAATATGACCTTGAGCTTGTTTATTTCTATAATTGGAGGTTCTAGCAGCACAGCACATCTATCGCAATGTAGTAGCCATTCGGGTAAACTCGGTGCTTCTCAAAAGGGGATGACCAACCTCTTCAGAAAATTGCGCAGCTTTGTGAGGAATGTAAATTGGGTAATGTCAGGAGATGTGGACAGGAACTATATTAATGACGTCAGCCAATGTTATTTATTAATGTGGTAAACTGTATACTGTATTTTAGTGTCAAATGTTCATACAGTATTTTAAATAAGTTTGGAAATCTAACTCTGCATAGCCTCCTAGTGCCCAGAGGGACGGGCAATCCTTCAAGCCATGGGTCCCCAGAGGTTTCCTCCACAGGGGGTTTTTCCTCTCCTGAGTGCTGAAGGATGATTCTTTGTGAGTCACGAGGCTTCCACCATCTTGGTCCTCTTATAGGACAACCTTGTAAGAGCCTCCGGCTAATCTTGGGCACTAATTTATTTACAATGCAGAGTAAAAATAAAGTGTTATTTTCCTTGTGCTAAAAATTCATAATAAATATATTTTCAAATTGACTTTACTTGATGTGGTCTTTCCTTTTTTTCATAATGGAGTCTCTTAGAAGGTTAAGAGGCTGTGAGGTCTACTATCCTGTTAATAGAATTGAGATTTGATAATCTTCGCACTACATAATAGTTTAAGGTTATGACCTAATGGCAATGTGCAGGATATGGCGGTGGTACATGATGTCATTGGGGAAGTGGTCAAGTCTAGAAAGGACACAAAAAATAAAAGAGATCAGGTGAAACAGAAATAATATAAAATGTTTTCTAACATACAGTATATACTCTTCTGTGCTGGACAAAATGAAGCAAACGACATATGGAAGGTTATAGTCCCTTTAAGTAGCAAATATTTAAGATGGTTTTCAAGGCATTTCTTAAAGAGGTCGGATACCCTGTCCAATTGCATTATTTAATGCAATCATCCTGCAGACTTGGAAGCAGTGGGGTGCACTTGCAGAACAGGTAGCCATTCTGAATGGATGAAAAATGGCATAATTGGCTCACAATAACTTACGAGATGCCTAATTGTGTCTGCCAAGACCCAGGCAATTGCTCAATGTCATGATCCTGTGCTGTTGACACTATAAGAAGAAAACCCAAAGCATGGGGTCCTCCTGTCACCTAGTCCAAGCATATTCTGCAGGGGATGTGTGCCTCTTCCCTAGGAAAAAAAACAGCCAGAGGCATCACTAGGGTCTTTGGAGCCTAGGGCAAGTTGAGAAGAACTGCGTGCCCCCCCCCCCCGACCCCCCCATAGACACACAGAGAAAAGTATTTCTGCGCGCCTCTGGCGCGCAGCAAAAAATGGGTGTGGTCACATACCAAAGGGGCGTGGCCACTAAAAATGGGGCGTGCCAACATGACACGCCACCCATTTCTCGTCACTCTGGGAACATTACTTTCTATTCCATATACACCTTACCGATGCGGTGGTTTCTCACAATGTGGAACCCCTGAAGAAATATATCCTCCATGGGAAGACAGCGTCTGCAGTCGGCATTCATTATTCATGTAGGGCACATCGTCCAGAAGATGCCTGTTTGTGTGGGAATATTAACAAGGTCATCAACTTACAACAGCGGTTCAACCACACTCATTCCCCCTGTGTATTTCCTGCCCCCTGCATCTCTTAGCCATTCCATCTCCCCCTGCATCGTCTCTCAGCACATCATAACCTCCCCAGAGACACACACACTGACAAAAGCGTACACAGACACGCACACCTCTTTCACAAAAATGCAGCCAGCCAAATAAATAAAACGGCTTGCGTATGCAGGCACTTTTAGCACTACAAGTGCCTGCATACCCATGGCTGAAAAAGCATGGTGAAGCTTGAAGAAATCACCCAGGACCTGCTGGGACCTGTAGTGCCACAGAAAAAAACACATATAAACTAGATATGCGTGCCAGACCATTTTTGCTGGATTTGGATTTGGCTCTGATTCGTCGTCCGGCCTTGGATTTGGATTTGCCAAAGCGCCATGACTGGTTTTGGATTTGAATTTAGATTTGGATTTTTTTTACAAAAATTGACAAAGAAAGCTAAAATCACATAATTTGGGCATTTTTTTGTTCCTAGAGTATTATTAACCTCAATAACATTCATTTCCAGTCATTTACAGTCAATTTAGACCACCTCACATCTCACAATATTATTTTCACCATGATTGGCCAAAGGCTGCAGTGAGCTGGCAGGTTACTAAGCGACAGAGTGGCGGCACAGACACCGCAGTTTAAAGCACATCTATGAAACATTGCCACTGACTACTGAGTCACAGTACTTGTGTGTTACGGACACACAGAGGGCTAAGGCCCAATGAGTCACGGTACATGTAAACACAGTGGGCTATGGCCCAAGGAATCACAGTACTTGTATACACAGTGGGGTACAGCTCAAGGAGTCAAGGTGCTTGTATACACAGTGGGGTACAGCACAAAAAAAAAAGTGTTTTTTTTTACTTTTTAAACTTTTAAATCTCTTCAATTTTTTTTTTACTTTTAAACTTTGTTTTTTTTCAACACACAGCCACTTGTGAGTCTGGACACAGCCCCTTTAATCAGAATATAGCGCAGCATACATCAGCGAGCAGTGTCCCCCCTTACACAGTCACTTTGCCAGCACAGCCAACTCTAAATGACCCCCAGAGTGTACGTATATTTAGCACAGTGGGCCTATTCTGTATAGTGGCCAAGCATAACAGGGATACATTGCATACTGATCAAAAGTTACATTAGGCTAAATTGAATATTTATCAATCCTAAAAGTCTACTGTATAATGGGCAAAATCGGTCCTCCACTGTATATTCATCATTGCCAATTCTATTCTATACTGGGAACAGAGACTATTGGGGAGATTCAAAAAGAAGCACGTTTCCATCAGAATATTGCACGCTGATGTAATGCTGGTCATCCTGCAGGAAAACCTCGCTCGGCTTTGCTCACACCTATAGAGGTGCAGAAATAACTAGCCTTGGCCTAGCTATTAATGTCATTTCAATTTATAAACATCCTAGCAGTATTTTCATATTAATTGTGTTTTTTATTTTCATTTAATCCCTTGCTTGTTTTCTACCCAAGTAGCAGTCTTGAAAAATAAAAATTGGACAGAAGCAGCAGGTTAATGAAATGAGAAAGAGCTGATAGGAACTGATTGATTAAATGAGTGGATGCAGTAAAAGAGAACTTTGGCGAATAAGGAGAAGGCAAAGGGACAGATGTGTAATAATAATAATAAATGGCAGGTGTATCATGGGAAGCAGAGGTGATGGAGAATATAAAAATATCACACATCAGTAGAGATTATTTTGTGCACTTCTCCTTTAAGGAATGTAGAACACGAGTGAGGTCATGCTGTGATGTCATAATGGTAACTCTTTGCCGTTGCTCACTCTTAACCGCCCAGGACACTGACATAGCATTATCATTGCTGGCATTAACATACTCCAAATACATCTCTTGCACCCAGCCCACTGAGGGAAAAATATCCTCTTGAGGTAAGTATCTCATCAAAGACAAGGGCGTTTCACTTGGATGTGCCTGCAGACTTGGAGCTTGACTACCCTATAATATGACCTTGAGCTTGTTTATTTCTATAATTGGAGGTTCTAGCAGCACAGCACATCTATCGCAATGTAGTAGCCATTCGGGTAAACTCGGTGCTTCTCAAAAGGGGATGACCAACCTCTTCAGAAAATTGCGCAGCTTTGTGAGGAATGTAAATTGGGTAATGTCAGGAGATGTGGACAGGAACTATATTAATGACGTCAGCCAATGTTATTTATTAATGTGGTAAACTGTATACTGTATTTTAGTGTCAAATGTTCATACAGTATTTTAAATAAGTTTGGAAATCTAACTCTGCATAGCCTCCTAGTGCCCAGAGGGACGGGCAATCCTTCAAGCCATGGGTCCCCAGAGGTTTCCTCCACAGGGGGTTTTTCCTCTCCTGAGTGCTGAAGGATGATTCTTTGTGAGTCACGAGGCTTCCACCATCTTGGTCCTCTTATAGGACAACCTTGTAAGAGCCTCCGGCTAATCTTGGGCACTAATTTATTTACAATGCAGAGTAAAAATAAAGTGTTATTTTCCTTGTGCTAAAAATTCATAATAAATATATTTTCAAATTGACTTTACTTGATGTGGTCTTTCCTTTTTTTCATAATGGAGTCTCTTAGAAGGTTAAGAGGCTGTGAGGTCTACTATCCTGTTAATAGAATTGAGATTTGATAATCTTCGCACTACATAATAGTTTAAGGTTATGACCTAATGGCAATGTGCAGGATATGGCGGTGGTACATGATGTCATTGGGGAAGTGGTCAAGTCTAGAAAGGACACAAAAAATAAAAGAGATCAGGTGAAACAGAAATAATATAAAATGTTTTCTAACATACAGTATATACTCTTCTGTGCTGGACAAAATGAAGCAAACGACATATGGAAGGTTATAGTCCCTTTAAGTAGCAAATATTTAAGATGGTTTTCAAGGCATTTCTTAAAGAGGTCGGATACCCTGTCCAATTGCATTATTTAATGCAATCATCCTGCAGACTTGGAAGCAGTGGGGTGCACTTGCAGAACAGGTAGCCATTCTGAATGGATGAAAAATGGCATAATTGGCTCACAATAACTTACGAGATGCCTAATTGTGTCTGCCAAGACCCAGGCAATTGCTCAATGTCATGATCCTGTGCTGTTGACACTATAAGAAGAAAACCCAAAGCATGGGGTCCTCCTGTCACCTAGTCCAAGCATATTCTGCAGGGGATGTGTGCCTCTTCCCTAGGAAAAAAAACAGCCAGAGGCATCACTAGGGTCTTTGGAGCCTAGGGCAAGTTGAGAAGAACTGCGTGCCCCCCCCCCCCGACCCCCCCATAGACACACAGAGAAAAGTATTTCTGCGCGCCTCTGGCGCGCAGCAAAAAATGGGTGTGGTCACATACCAAAGGGGCGTGGCCACTAAAAATGGGGCGTGCCAACATGACACGCCACCCATTTCTCGTCACTCTGGGAACATTACTTTCTATTCCATATACACCTTACCGATGCGGTGGTTTCTCACAATGTGGAACCCCTGAAGAAATATATCCTCCATGGGAAGACAGCGTCTGCAGTCGGCATTCATTATTCATGTAGGGCACATCGTCCAGAAGATGCCTGTTTGTGTGGGAATATTAACAAGGTCATCAACTTACAACAGCGGTTCAACCACACTCATTCCCCCTGTGTATTTCCTGCCCCCTGCATCTCTTAGCCATTCCATCTCCCCCTGCATCGTCTCTCAGCACATCATAACCTCCCCAGAGACACACACACTGACAAAAGCGTACACAGACACGCACACCTCTTTCACAAAAATGCAGCCAGCCAAATAAATAAAACGGCTTGCGTATGCAGGCACTTTTAGCACTACAAGTGCCTGCATACCCATGGCTGAAAAAGCATGGTGAAGCTTGAAGAAATCACCCAGGACCTGCTGGGACCTGTAGTGCCACAGAAAAAAACACATATAAACTAGATATGCGTGCCAGACCATTTTTGCTGGATTTGGATTTGGCTCTGATTCGTCGTCCGGCCTTGGATTTGGATTTGCCAAAGCGCCATGACTGGTTTTGGATTTGAATTTAGATTTGGATTTTTTTTACAAAAATTGACAAAGAAAGCTAAAATCACATAATTTGGGCATTTTTTTGTTCCTAGAGTATTATTAACCTCAATAACATTCATTTCCAGTCATTTACAGTCAATTTAGACCACCTCACATCTCACAATATTATTTTCACCATGATTGGCCAAAGGCTGCAGTGAGCTGGCAGGTTACTAAGCGACAGAGTGGCGGCACAGACACCGCAGTTTAAAGCACATCTATGAAACATTGCCACTGACTACTGAGTCACAGTACTTGTGTGTTACGGACACACAGAGGGCTAAGGCCCAATGAGTCACGGTACATGTAAACACAGTGGGCTATGGCCCAAGGAATCACAGTACTTGTATACACAGTGGGGTACAGCTCAAGGAGTCAAGGTGCTTGTATACACAGTGGGGTACAGCACAAAAAAAAAAGTGTTTTTTTTTACTTTTTAAACTTTTAAATCTCTTCAATTTTTTTTTTACTTTTAAACTTTGTTTTTTTTCAACACACAGCCACTTGTGAGTCTGGACACAGCCCCTTTAATCAGAATATAGCGCAGCATACATCAGCGAGCAGTGTCCCCCCTTACACAGTCACTTTGCCAGCACAGCCAACTCTAAATGACCCCCAGAGTGTACGTATATTTAGCACAGTGGGCCTATTCTGTATAGTGGCCAAGCATAACAGGGATACATTGCATACTGATCAAAAGTTACATTAGGCTAAATTGAATATTTATCAATCCTAAAAGTCTACTGTATAATGGGCAAAATCGGTCCTCCACTGTATATTCATCATTGCCAATTCTATTCTATACTGGGAACAGAGACTATTGGGGAGATTCAAAAAGAAGCACGTTTCCATCAGAATATTGCACGCTGATGTAATGCTGGTCATCCTGCAGGAAAACCTCGCTCGGCTTTGCTCACACCTATAGAGGTGCAGAAATAACTAGCCTTGGCCTAGCTATTAATGTCATTTCAATTTATAAACATCCTAGCAGTATTTTCATATTAATTGTGTTTTTTATTTTCATTTAATCCCTTGCTTGTTTTCTACCCAAGTAGCAGTCTTGAAAAATAAAAATTGGACAGAAGCAGCAGGTTAATGAAATGAGAAAGAGCTGATAGGAACTGATTGATTAAATGAGTGGATGCAGTAAAAGAGAACTTTGGCGAATAAGGAGAAGGCAAAGGGACAGATGTGTAATAATAATAATAAATGGCAGGTGTATCATGGGAAGCAGAGGTGATGGAGAATATAAAAATATCACACATCAGTAGAGATTATTTTGTGCACTTCTCCTTTAAGGAATGTAGAACACGAGTGAGGTCATGCTGTGATGTCATAATGGTAACTCTTTGCCGTTGCTCACTCTTAACCGCCCAGGACACTGACATAGCATTATCATTGCTGGCATTAACATACTCCAAATACATCTCTTGCACCCAGCCCACTGAGGGAAAAATATCCTCTTGAGGTAAGTATCTCATCAAAGACAAGGGCGTTTCACTTGGATGTGCCTGCAGACTTGGAGCTTGACTACCCTATAATATGACCTTGAGCTTGTTTATTTCTATAATTGGAGGTTCTAGCAGCACAGCACATCTATCGCAATGTAGTAGCCATTCGGGTAAACTCGGTGCTTCTCAAAAGGGGATGACCAACCTCTTCAGAAAATTGCGCAGCTTTGTGAGGAATGTAAATTGGGTAATGTCAGGAGATGTGGACAGGAACTATATTAATGACGTCAGCCAATGTTATTTATTAATGTGGTAAACTGTATACTGTATTTTAGTGTCAAATGTTCATACAGTATTTTAAATAAGTTTGGAAATCTAACTCTGCATAGCCTCCTAGTGCCCAGAGGGACGGGCAATCCTTCAAGCCATGGGTCCCCAGAGGTTTCCTCCACAGGGGGTTTTTCCTCTCCTGAGTGCTGAAGGATGATTCTTTGTGAGTCACGAGGCTTCCACCATCTTGGTCCTCTTATAGGTCAACCTTGTAAGAGCCTCCGGCTAATCTTGGGCACTAATTTATTTACAATGCAGAGTAAAAATAAAGTGTTATTTTCCTTGTGCTAAAAATTCATAATAAATATATTTTCAAATTGACTTTACTTGATGTGGTCTTTCCTTTTTTTCATAATGGAGTCTCTTAGAAGGTTAAGAGGCTGTGAGGTCTACTATCCTGTTAATAGAATTGAGATTTGATAATCTTCGCACTACATAATAGTTTAAGGTTATGACCTAATGGCAATGTGCAGGATATGGCGGTGGTACATGATGTCATTGGGGAAGTGGTCAAGTCTAGAAAGGACACAAAAAATAAAAGAGATCAGGTGAAACAGAAATAATATAAAATGTTTTCTAACATACAGTATATACTCTTCTGTGCTGGACAAAATGAAGCAAACGACATATGGAAGGTTATAGTCCCTTTAAGTAGCAAATATTTAAGATGGTTTTCAAGGCATTTCTTAAAGAGGTCGGATACCCTGTCCAATTGCATTATTTAATGCAATCATCCTGCAGACTTGGAAGCAGTGGGGTGCACTTGCAGAACAGGTAGCCATTCTGAATGGATGAAAAATGGCATAATTGGCTCACAATAACTTACGAGATGCCTAATTGTGTCTGCCAAGACCCAGGCAATTGCTCAATGTCATGATCCTGTGCTGTTGACACTATAAGAAGAAAACCCAAAGCATGGGGTCCTCCTGTCACCTAGTCCAAGCATATTCTGCAGGGGATGTGTGCCTCTTCCCTAGGAAAAAAAACAGCCAGAGGCATCACTAGGGTCTTTGGAGCCTAGGGCAAGTTGAGAAGAACTGCGTGCCCCCCCCCCCCGACCCCCCCATAGACACATAGAGAAAAGTATTTCTGCGCGCCTCTGGCGCGCAGCAAAAAAATGGGTGTGGTCACATACCAAAGGGGCGTGGCCACTAAAAATGGGGCGTGCCAACATGACACGCCACCCATTTCTCGTCACTCTGGGAACATTACTTTCTATTCCATATACACCTTACCGATGCGGTGGTTTCTCACAATGTGGAACCCCTGAAGAAATATATCCTCCATGGGAAGACAGCGTCTGCAGTCGGCATTCATTATTCATGTAGGGCACATCGTCCAGAAGATGCCTGTTTGTGTGGGAATATTAACAAGGTCATCAACTTACAACAGCGGTTCAACCACACTCATTCCCCCTGTGTATTTCCTGCCCCCTGCATCTCTTAGCCATTCCATCTCCCCCTGCATCGTCTCTCAGCACATCATAACCTCCCCAGAGACACACACACTGACAAAAGCGTACACAGACACGCACACCTCTTTCACAAAAATGCAGCCAGCCAAATAAATAAAACGGCTTGCGTATGCAGGCACTTTTAGCACTACAAGTGCCTGCATACCCATGGCTGAAAAAGCATGGTGAAGCTTGAAGAAATCACCCAGGACCTGCTGGGACCTGTAGTGCCACAGAAAAAAACACATATAAACTAGATATGCGTGCCAGACCATTTTTGCTGGATTTGGATTTGGCTCTGATTCGTCGTCCGGCCTTGGATTTGGATTTGCCAAAGCGCCATGACTGGTTTTGGATTTGAATTTAGATTTGGATTTTTTTTACAAAAATTGACAAAGAAAGCTAAAATCACATAATTTGGGCATTTTTTTGTTCCTAGAGTATTATTAACCTCAATAACATTCATTTCCAGTCATTTACAGTCAATTTAGACCACCTCACATCTCACAATATTATTTTCACCATGATTGGCCAAAGGCTGCAGTGAGCTGGCAGGTTACTAAGCGACAGAGTGGCGGCACAGACACCGCAGTTTAAAGCACATCTATGAAACATTGCCACTGACTACTGAGTCACAGTACTTGTGTGTTACGGACACACAGAGGGCTAAGGCCCAATGAGTCACGGTACATGTAAACACAGTGGGCTATGGCCCAAGGAATCACAGTACTTGTATACACAGTGGGGTACAGCTCAAGGAGTCAAGGTGCTTGTATACACAGTGGGGTACAGCACAAAAAAAAAAGTGTTTTTTTTTACTTTTTAAACTTTTAAATCTCTTCAATTTTTTTTTTACTTTTAAACTTTGTTTTTTTTCAACACACAGCCACTTGTGAGTCTGGACACAGCCCCTTTAATCAGAATATAGCGCAGCATACATCAGCGAGCAGTGTCCCCCCTTACACAGGCACTTTGCCAGCACAGCCAACTCTAAATGACCCCCAGAGTGTACGTATATTTAGCACAGTGGGCCTATTCTGTATAGTGGCCAAGCATAACAGGGATACATTGCATACTGATCAAAAGTTACATTAGGCTAAATTGAATATTTATCAATCCTAAAAGTCTACTGTATAATGGGCAAAATCGGTCCTCCACTGTATATTCATCATTGCCAATTCTATTCTATACTGGGAACAGAGACTATTGGGGAGATTCAAAAAGAAGCACGTTTCCATCAGAATATTGCACGCTGATGTAATGCTGGTCATCCTGCAGGAAAACCTCGCTCGGCTTTGCTCACACCTATAGAGGTGCAGAAATAACTAGCCTTGGCCTAGCTATTAATGTCATTTCAATTTATAAACATCCTAGCAGTATTTTCATATTAATTGTGTTTTTTATTTTCATTTAATCCCTTGCTTGTTTTCTACCCAAGTAGCAGTCTTGAAAAATAAAAATTGGACAGAAGCAGCAGGTTAATGAAATGAGAAAGAGCTGATAGGAACTGATTGATTAAATGAGTGGATGCAGTAAAAGAGAACTTTGGCGAATAAGGAGAAGGCAAAGGGACAGATGTGTAATAATAATAATAAATGGCAGGTGTATCATGGGAAGCAGAGGTGATGGAGAATATAAAAATATCACACATCAGTAGAGATTATTTTGTGCACTTCTCCTTTAAGGAATGTAGAACACGAGTGAGGTCATGCTGTGATGTCATAATGGTAACTCTTTGCCGTTGCTCACTCTTAACCGCCCAGGACACTGACATAGCATTATCATTGCTGGCATTAACATACTCCAAATACATCTCTTGCACCCAGCCCACTGAGGGAAAAATATCCTCTTGAGGTAAGTATCTCATCAAAGACAAGGGCGTTTCACTTGGATGTGCCTGCAGACTTGGAGCTTGACTACCCTATAATATGACCTTGAGCTTGTTTATTTCTATAATTGGAGGTTCTAGCAGCACAGCACATCTATCGCAATGTAGTAGCCATTCGGGTAAACTCGGTGCTTCTCAAAAGGGGATGACCAACCTCTTCAGAAAATTGCGCAGCTTTGTGAGGAATGTAAATTGGGTAATGTCAGGAGATGTGGACAGGAACTATATTAATGACGTCAGCCAATGTTATTTATTAATGTGGTAAACTGTATACTGTATTTTAGTGTCAAATGTTCATACAGTATTTTAAATAAGTTTGGAAATCTAACTCTGCATAGCCTCCTAGTGCCCAGAGGGACGGGCAATCCTTCAAGCCATGGGTCCCCAGAGGTTTCCTCCACAGGGGGTTTTTCCTCTCCTGAGTGCTGAAGGATGATTCTTTGTGAGTCACGAGGCTTCCACCATCTTGGTCCTCTTATAGGACAACCTTGTAAGAGCCTCCGGCTAATCTTGGGCACTAATTTATTTACAATGCAGAGTAAAAATAAAGTGTTATTTTCCTTGTGCTAAAAATTCATAATAAATATATTTTCAAATTGACTTTACTTGATGTGGTCTTTCCTTTTTTTCATAATGGAGTCTCTTAGAAGGTTAAGAGGCTGTGAGGTCTACTATCCTGTTAATAGAATTGAGATTTGATAATCTTCGCACTACATAATAGTTTAAGGTTATGACCTAATGGCAATGTGCAGGATATGGCGGTGGTACATGATGTCATTGGGGAAGTGGTCAAGTCTAGAAAGGACACAAAAAATAAAAGAGATCAGGTGAAACAGAAATAATATAAAATGTTTTCTAACATACAGTATATACTCTTCTGTGCTGGACAAAATGAAGCAAACGACATATGGAAGGTTATAGTCCCTTTAAGTAGCAAATATTTAAGATGGTTTTCAAGGCATTTCTTAAAGAGGTCGGATACCCTGTCCAATTGCATTATTTAATGCAATCATCCTGCAGACTTGGAAGCAGTGGGGTGCACTTGCAGAACAGGTAGCCATTCTGAATGGATGAAAAATGGCATAATTGGCTCACAATAACTTACGAGATGCCTAATTGTGTCTGCCAAGACCCAGGCAATTGCTCAATGTCATGATCCTGTGCTGTTGACACTATAAGAAGAAAACCCAAAGCATGGGGTCCTCCTGTCACCTAGTCCAAGCATATTCTGCAGGGGATGTGTGCCTCTTCCCTAGGAAAAAAAACAGCCAGAGGCATCACTAGGGTCTTTGGAGCCTAGGGCAAGTTGAGAAGAACTGCGTGCCCCCCCCCCCGACCCCCCCATAGACACATAGAGAAAAGTATTTCTGCGCGCCTCTGGCGCGCAGCAAAAAAATGGGTGTGGTCACATACCAAAGGGGCGTGGCCACTAAAAATGGGGCGTGCCAACATGACACGCCACCCATTTCTCGTCACTCTGGGAACATTACTTTCTATTCCATATACACCTTACCGATGCGGTGGTTTCTCACAATGTGGAACCCCTGAAGAAATATATCCTCCATGGGAAGACAGCGTCTGCAGTCGGCATTCATTATTCATGTAGGGCACATCGTCCAGAAGATGCCTGTTTGTGTGGGAATATTAACAAGGTCATCAACTTACAACAGCGGTTCAACCACACTCATTCCCCCTGTGTATTTCCTGCCCCCTGCATCTCTTAGCCATTCCATCTCCCCCTGCATCGTCTCTCAGCACATCATAACCTCCCCAGAGACACACACACTGACAAAAGCGTACACAGACACGCACACCTCTTTCACAAAAATGCAGCCAGCCAAATAAATAAAACGGCTTGCGTATGCAGGCACTTTTAGCACTACAAGTGCCTGCATACCCATGGCTGAAAAAGCATGGTGAAGCTTGAAGAAATCACCCAGGACCTGCTGGGACCTGTAGTGCCACAGAAAAAAACACATATAAACTAGATATGCGTGCCAGACCATTTTTGCTGGATTTGGATTTGGCTCTGATTCGTCGTCCGGCCTTGGATTTGGATTTGCCAAAGCGCCATGACTGGTTTTGGATTTGAATTTAGATTTGGATTTTTTTTACAAAAATTGACAAAGAAAGCTAAAATCACATAATTTGGGCATTTTTTTGTTCCTAGAGTATTATTAACCTCAATAACATTCATTTCCAGTCATTTACAGTCAATTTAGACCACCTCACATCTCACAATATTATTTTCACCATGATTGGCCAAAGGCTGCAGTGAGCTGGCAGGTTACTAAGCGACAGAGTGGCGGCACAGACACCGCAGTTTAAAGCACATCTATGAAACATTGCCACTGACTACTGAGTCACAGTACTTGTGTGTTACGGACACACAGAGGGCTAAGGCCCAATGAGTCACGGTACATGTAAACACAGTGGGCTATGGCCCAAGGAATCACAGTACTTGTATACACAGTGGGGTACAGCTCAAGGAGTCAAGGTGCTTGTATACACAGTGGGGTACAGCACAAAAAAAAAAGTGTTTTTTTTTACTTTTTAAACTTTTAAATCTCTTCAATTTTTTTTTTACTTTTAAACTTTGTTTTTTTTCAACACACAGCCACTTGTGAGTCTGGACACAGCCCCTTTAATCAGAATATAGCGCAGCATACATCAGCGAGCAGTGTCCCCCCTTACACAGTCACTTTGCCAGCACAGCCAACTCTAAATGACCCCCAGAGTGTACGTATATTTAGCACAGTGGGCCTATTCTGTATAGTGGCCAAGCATAACAGGGATACATTGCATACTGATCAAAAGTTACATTAGGCTAAATTGAATATTTATCAATCCTAAAAGTCTACTGTATAATGGGCAAAATCGGTCCTCCACTGTATATTCATCATTGCCAATTCTATTCTATACTGGGAACAGAGACTATTGGGGAGATTCAAAAAGAAGCACGTTTCCATCAGAATATTGCACGCTGATGTAATGCTGGTCATCCTGCAGGAAAACCTCGCTCGGCTTTGCTCACACCTATAGAGGTGCAGAAATAACTAGCCTTGGCCTAGCTATTAATGTCATTTCAATTTATAAACATCCTAGCAGTATTTTCATATTAATTGTGTTTTTTATTTTCATTTAATCCCTTGCTTGTTTTCTACCCAAGTAGCAGTCTTGAAAAATAAAAATTGGACAGAAGCAGCAGGTTAATGAAATGAGAAAGAGCTGATAGGAACTGATTGATTAAATGAGTGGATGCAGTAAAAGAGAACTTTGGCGAATAAGGAGAAGGCAAAGGGACAGATGTGTAATAATAATAATAAATGGCAGGTGTATCATGGGAAGCAGAGGTGATGGAGAATATAAAAATATCACACATCAGTAGAGATTATTTTGTGCACTTCTCCTTTAAGGAATGTAGAACACGAGTGAGGTCATGCTGTGATGTCATAATGGTAACTCTTTGCCGTTGCTCACTCTTAACCGCCCAGGACACTGACATAGCATTATCATTGCTGGCATTAACATACTCCAAATACATCTCTTGCACCCAGCCCACTGAGGGAAAAATATCCTCTTGAGGTAAGTATCTCATCAAAGACAAGGGCGTTTCACTTGGATGTGCCTGCAGACTTGGAGCTTGACTACCCTATAATATGACCTTGAGCTTGTTTATTTCTATAATTGGAGGTTCTAGCAGCACAGCACATCTATCGCAATGTAGTAGCCATTCGGGTAAACTCGGTGCTTCTCAAAAGGGGATGACCAACCTCTTCAGAAAATTGCGCAGCTTTGTGAGGAATGTAAATTGGGTAATGTCAGGAGATGTGGACAGGAACTATATTAATGACGTCAGCCAATGTTATTTATTAATGTGGTAAACTGTATACTGTATTTTAGTGTCAAATGTTCATACAGTATTTTAAATAAGTTTGGAAATCTAACTCTGCATAGCCTCCTAGTGCCCAGAGGGACGGGCAATCCTTCAAGCCATGGGTCCCCAGAGGTTTCCTCCACAGGGGGTTTTTCCTCTCCTGAGTGCTGAAGGATGATTCTTTGTGAGTCACGAGGCTTCCACCATCTTGGTCCTCTTATAGGACAACCTTGTAAGAGCCTCCGGCTAATCTTGGGCACTAATTTATTTACAATGCAGAGTAAAAATAAAGTGTTATTTTCCTTGTGCTAAAAATTCATAATAAATATATTTTCAAATTGACTTTACTTGATGTGGTCTTTCCTTTTTTTCATAATGGAGTCTCTTAGAAGGTTAAGAGGCTGTGAGGTCTACTATCCTGTTAATAGAATTGAGATTTGATAATCTTCGCACTACATAATAGTTTAAGGTTATGACCTAATGGCAATGTGCAGGATATGGCGGTGGTACATGATGTCATTGGGGAAGTGGTCAAGTCTAGAAAGGACACAAAAAATAAAAGAGATCAGGTGAAACAGAAATAATATAAAATGTTTTCTAACATACAGTATATACTCTTCTGTGCTGGACAAAATGAAGCAAACGACATATGGAAGGTTATAGTCCCTTTAAGTAGCAAATATTTAAGATGGTTTTCAAGGCATTTCTTAAAGAGGTCGGATACCCTGTCCAATTGCATTATTTAATGCAATCATCCTGCAGACTTGGAAGCAGTGGGGTGCACTTGCAGAACAGGTAGCCATTCTGAATGGATGAAAAATGGCATAATTGGCTCACAATAACTTACGAGATGCCTAATTGTGTCTGCCAAGACCCAGGCAATTGCTCAATGTCATGATCCTGTGCTGTTGACACTATAAGAAGAAAACCCAAAGCATGGGGTCCTCCTGTCACCTAGTCCAAGCATATTCTGCAGGGGATGTGTGCCTCTTCCCTAGGAAAAAAAACAGCCAGAGGCATCACTAGGGTCTTTGGAGCCTAGGGCAAGTTGAGAAGAACTGCGTGCCCCCCCCCCCCGACCCCCCCATAGACACACAGAGAAAAGTATTTCTGCGCGCCTCTGGCGCGCAGCAAAAAAATGGGTGTGGTCACATACCAAAGGGGCGTGGCCACTAAAAATGGGGCGTGCCAACATGACACGCCACCCATTTCTCGTCACTCTGGGAACATTACTTTCTATTCCATATACACCTTACCGATGCGGTGGTTTCTCACAATGTGGAACCCCTGAAGAAATATATCCTCCATGGGAAGACAGCGTCTGCAGTCGGCATTCATTATTCATGTAGGGCACATCGTCCAGAAGATGCCTGTTTGTGTGGGAATATTAACAAGGTCATCAACTTACAACAGCGGTTCAACCACACTCATTCCCCCTGTGTATTTCCTGCCCCCTGCATCTCTTAGCCATTCCATCTCCCCCTGCATCGTCTCTCAGCACATCATAACCTCCCCAGAGACACACACACTGACAAAAGCGTACACAGACACGCACACCTCTTTCACAAAAATGCAGCCAGCCAAATAAATAAAACGGCTTGCGTATGCAGGCACTTTTAGCACTACAAGTGCCTGCATACCCATGGCTGAAAAAGCATGGTGAAGCTTGAAGAAATCACCCAGGACCTGCTGGGACCTGTAGTGCCACAGAAAAAAACACATATAAACTAGATATGCGTGCCAGACCATTTTTGCTGGATTTGGATTTGGCTCTGATTCGTCGTCCGGCCTTGGATTTGGATTTGCCAAAGCGCCATGACTGGTTTTGGATTTGAATTTAGATTTGGATTTTTTTTACAAAAATTGACAAAGAAAGCTAAAATCACATAATTTGGGCATTTTTTTGTTCCTAGAGTATTATTAACCTCAATAACATTCATTTCCAGTCATTTACAGTCAATTTAGACCACCTCACATCTCACAATATTATTTTCACCATGATTGGCCAAAGGCTGCAGTGAGCTGGCAGGTTACTAAGCGACAGAGTGGCGGCACAGACACCGCAGTTTAAAGCACATCTATGAAACATTGCCACTGACTACTGAGTCACAGTACTTGTGTGTTACGGACACACAGAGGGCTAAGGCCCAATGAGTCACGGTACATGTAAACACAGTGGGCTATGGCCCAAGGAATCACAGTACTTGTATACACAGTGGGGTACAGCTCAAGGAGTCAAGGTGCTTGTATACACAGTGGGGTACAGCACAAAAAAAAAAGTGTTTTTTTTTACTTTTTAAACTTTTAAATCTCTTCAATTTTTTTTTTACTTTTAAACTTTGTTTTTTTTCAACACACAGCCACTTGTGAGTCTGGACACAGCCCCTTTAATCAGAATATAGCGCAGCATACATCAGCGAGCAGTGTCCCCCCTTACACAGGCACTTTGCCAGCACAGCCAACTCTAAATGACCCCCAGAGTGTACGTATATTTAGCACAGTGGGCCTATTCTGTATAGTGGCCAAGCATAACAGGGATACATTGCATACTGATCAAAAGTTACATTAGGCTAAATTGAATATTTATCAATCCTAAAAGTCTACTGTATAATGGGCAAAATCGGTCCTCCACTGTATATTCATCATTGCCAATTCTATTCTATACTGGGAACAGAGACTATTGGGGAGATTCAAAAAGAAGCACGTTTCCATCAGAATATTGCACGCTGATGTAATGCTGGTCATCCTGCAGGAAAACCTCGCTCGGCTTTGCTCACACCTATAGAGGTGCAGAAATAACTAGCCTTGGCCTAGCTATTAATGTCATTTCAATTTATAAACATCCTAGCAGTATTTTCATATTAATTGTGTTTTTTATTTTCATTTAATCCCTTGCTTGTTTTCTACCCAAGTAGCAGTCTTGAAAAATAAAAATTGGACAGAAGCAGCAGGTTAATGAAATGAGAAAGAGCTGATAGGAACTGATTGATTAAATGAGTGGATGCAGTAAAAGAGAACTTTGGCGAATAAGGAGAAGGCAAAGGGACAGATGTGTAATAATAATAATAAATGGCAGGTGTATCATGGGAAGCAGAGGTGATGGAGAATATAAAAATATCACACATCAGTAGAGATTATTTTGTGCACTTCTCCTTTAAGGAATGTAGAACACGAGTGAGGTCATGCTGTGATGTCATAATGGTAACTCTTTGCCGTTGCTCACTCTTAACCGCCCAGGACACTGACATAGCATTATCATTGCTGGCATTAACATACTCCAAATACATCTCTTGCACCCAGCCCACTGAGGGAAAAATATCCTCTTGAGGTAAGTATCTCATCAAAGACAAGGGCGTTTCACTTGGATGTGCCTGCAGACTTGGAGCTTGACTACCCTATAATATGACCTTGAGCTTGTTTATTTCTATAATTGGAGGTTCTAGCAGCACAGCACATCTATCGCAATGTAGTAGCCATTCGGGTAAACTCGGTGCTTCTCAAAAGGGGATGACCAACCTCTTCAGAAAATTGCGCAGCTTTGTGAGGAATGTAAATTGGGTAATGTCAGGAGATGTGGACAGGAACTATATTAATGACGTCAGCCAATGTTATTTATTAATGTGGTAAACTGTATACTGTATTTTAGTGTCAAATGTTCATACAGTATTTTAAATAAGTTTGGAAATCTAACTCTGCATAGCCTCCTAGTGCCCAGAGGGACGGGCAATCCTTCAAGCCATGGGTCCCCAGAGGTTTCCTCCACAGGGGGTTTTTCCTCTCCTGAGTGCTGAAGGATGATTCTTTGTGAGTCACGAGGCTTCCACCATCTTGGTCCTCTTATAGGACAACCTTGTAAGAGCCTCCGGCTAATCTTGGGCACTAATTTATTTACAATGCAGAGTAAAAATAAAGTGTTATTTTCCTTGTGCTAAAAATTCATAATAAATATATTTTCAAATTGACTTTACTTGATGTGGTCTTTCCTTTTTTTCATAATGGAGTCTCTTAGAAGGTTAAGAGGCTGTGAGGTCTACTATCCTGTTAATAGAATTGAGATTTGATAATCTTCGCACTACATAATAGTTTAAGGTTATGACCTAATGGCAATGTGCAGGATATGGCGGTGGTACATGATGTCATTGGGGAAGTGGTCAAGTCTAGAAAGGACACAAAAAATAAAAGAGATCAGGTGAAACAGAAATAATATAAAATGTTTTCTAACATACAGTATATACTCTTCTGTGCTGGACAAAATGAAGCAAACGACATATGGAAGGTTATAGTCCCTTTAAGTAGCAAATATTTAAGATGGTTTTCAAGGCATTTCTTAAAGAGGTCGGATACCCTGTCCAATTGCATTATTTAATGCAATCATCCTGCAGACTTGGAAGCAGTGGGGTGCACTTGCAGAACAGGTAGCCATTCTGAATGGATGAAAAATGGCATAATTGGCTCACAATAACTTACGAGATGCCTAATTGTGTCTGCCAAGACCCAGGCAATTGCTCAATGTCATGATCCTGTGCTGTTGACACTATAAGAAGAAAACCCAAAGCATGGGGTCCTCCTGTCACCTAGTCCAAGCATATTCTGCAGGGGATGTGTGCCTCTTCCCTAGGAAAAAAAACAGCCAGAGGCATCACTAGGGTCTTTGGAGCCTAGGGCAAGTTGAGAAGAACTGCGTGCCCCCCCCCCCGACCCCCCCATAGACACACAGAGAAAAGTATTTCTGCGCGCCTCTGGCGCGCAGCAAAAAATGGGTGTGGTCACATACCAAAGGGGCGTGGCCACTAAAAATGGGGCGTGCCAACATGACACGCCACCCATTTCTCGTCACTCTGGGAACATTACTTTCTATTCCATATACACCTTACCGATGCGGTGGTTTCTCACAATGTGGAACCCCTGAAGAAATATATCCTCCATGGGAAGACAGCGTCTGCAGTCGGCATTCATTATTCATGTAGGGCACATCGTCCAGAAGATGCCTGTTTGTGTGGGAATATTAACAAGGTCATCAACTTACAACAGCGGTTCAACCACACTCATTCCCCCTGTGTATTTCCTGCCCCCTGCATCTCTTAGCCATTCCATCTCCCCCTGCATCGTCTCTCAGCACATCATAACCTCCCCAGAGACACACACACTGACAAAAGCGTACACAGACACGCACACCTCTTTCACAAAAATGCAGCCAGCCAAATAAATAAAACGGCTTGCGTATGCAGGCACTTTTAGCACTACAAGTGCCTGCATACCCATGGCTGAAAAAGCATGGTGAAGCTTGAAGAAATCACCCAGGACCTGCTGGGACCTGTAGTGCCACAGAAAAAAACACATATAAACTAGATATGCGTGCCAGACCATTTTTGCTGGATTTGGATTTGGCTCTGATTCGTCGTCCGGCCTTGGATTTGGATTTGCCAAAGCGCCATGACTGGTTTTGGATTTGAATTTAGATTTGGATTTTTTTTACAAAAATTGACAAAGAAAGCTAAAATCACATAATTTGGGCATTTTTTTGTTCCTAGAGTATTATTAACCTCAATAACATTCATTTCCAGTCATTTACAGTCAATTTAGACCACCTCACATCTCACAATATTATTTTCACCATGATTGGCCAAAGGCTGCAGTGAGCTGGCAGGTTACTAAGCGACAGAGTGGCGGCACAGACACCGCAGTTTAAAGCACATCTATGAAACATTGCCACTGACTACTGAGTCACAGTACTTGTGTGTTACGGACACACAGAGGGCTAAGGCCCAATGAGTCACGGTACATGTAAACACAGTGGGCTATGGCCCAAGGAATCACAGTACTTGTATACACAGTGGGGTACAGCTCAAGGAGTCAAGGTGCTTGTATACACAGTGGGGTACAGCACAAAAAAAAAAGTGTTTTTTTTTACTTTTTAAACTTTTAAATCTCTTCAATTTTTTTTTTACTTTTAAACTTTGTTTTTTTTCAACACACAGCCACTTGTGAGTCTGGACACAGCCCCTTTAATCAGAATATAGCGCAGCATACATCAGCGAGCAGTGTCCCCCCTTACACAGGCACTTTGCCAGCACAGCCAACTCTAAATGACCCCCAGAGTGTACGTATATTTAGCACAGTGGGCCTATTCTGTATAGTGGCCAAGCATAACAGGGATACATTGCATACTGATCAAAAGTTACATTAGGCTAAATTGAATATTTATCAATCCTAAAAGTCTACTGTATAATGGGCAAAATCGGTCCTCCACTGTATATTCATCATTGCCAATTCTATTCTATACTGGGAACAGAGACTATTGGGGAGATTCAAAAAGAAGCACGTTTCCATCAGAATATTGCACGCTGATGTAATGCTGGTCATCCTGCAGGAAAACCTCGCTCGGCTTTGCTCACACCTATAGAGGTGCAGAAATAACTAGCCTTGGCCTAGCTATTAATGTCATTTCAATTTATAAACATCCTAGCAGTATTTTCATATTAATTGTGTTTTTTATTTTCATTTAATCCCTTGCTTGTTTTCTACCCAAGTAGCAGTCTTGAAAAATAAAAATTGGACAGAAGCAGCAGGTTAATGAAATGAGAAAGAGCTGATAGGAACTGATTGATTAAATGAGTGGATGCAGTAAAAGAGAACTTTGGCGAATAAGGAGAAGGCAAAGGGACAGATGTGTAATAATAATAATAAATGGCAGGTGTATCATGGGAAGCAGAGGTGATGGAGAATATAAAAATATCACACATCAGTAGAGATTATTTTGTGCACTTCTCCTTTAAGGAATGTAGAACACGAGTGAGGTCATGCTGTGATGTCATAATGGTAACTCTTTGCCGTTGCTCACTCTTAACCGCCCAGGACACTGACATAGCATTATCATTGCTGGCATTAACATACTCCAAATACATCTCTTGCACCCAGCCCACTGAGGGAAAAATATCCTCTTGAGGTAAGTATCTCATCAAAGACAAGGGCGTTTCACTTGGATGTGCCTGCAGACTTGGAGCTTGACTACCCTATAATATGACCTTGAGCTTGTTTATTTCTATAATTGGAGGTTCTAGCAGCACAGCACATCTATCGCAATGTAGTAGCCATTCGGGTAAACTCGGTGCTTCTCAAAAGGGGATGACCAACCTCTTCAGAAAATTGTGCAGCTTTGTGAGGAATGTAAATTGGGTAATGTCAGGAGATGTGGACAGGAACTATATTAATGACGTCAGCCAATGTTATTTATTAATGTGGTAAACTGTATACTGTATTTTAGTGTCAAATGTTCATACAGTATTTTAAATAAGTTTGGAAATCTAACTCTGCATAGCCTCCTAGTGCCCAGAGGGACGGGCAATCCTTCAAGCCATGGGTCCCCAGAGGTTTCCTCCACAGGGGGTTTTTCCTCTCCTGAGTGCTGAAGGATGATTCTTTGTGAGTCACGAGGCTTCCACCATCTTGGTCCTCTTATAGGACAACCTTGTAAGAGCCTCCGGCTAATCTTGGGCACTAATTTATTTACAATGCAGAGTAAAAATAAAGTGTTATTTTCCTTGTGCTAAAAATTCATAATAAATATATTTTCAAATTGACTTTACTTGATGTGGTCTTTCCTTTTTTTCATAATGGAGTCTCTTAGAAGGTTAAGAGGCTGTGAGGTCTACTATCCTGTTAATAGAATTGAGATTTGATAATCTTCGCACTACATAATAGTTTAAGGTTATGACCTAATGGCAATGTGCAGGATATGGCGGTGGTACATGATGTCATTGGGGAAGTGGTCAAGTCTAGAAAGGACACAAAAAATAAAAGAGATCAGGTGAAACAGAAATAATATAAAATGTTTTCTAACATACAGTATATACTCTTCTGTGCTGGACAAAATGAAGCAAACGACATATGGAAGGTTATAGTCCCTTTAAGTAGCAAATATTTAAGATGGTTTTCAAGGCATTTCTTAAAGAGGTCGGATACCCTGTCCAATTGCATTATTTAATGCAATCATCCTGCAGACTTGGAAGCAGTGGGGTGCACTTGCAGAACAGGTAGCCATTCTGAATGGATGAAAAATGGCATAATTGGCTCACAATAACTTACGAGATGCCTAATTGTGTCTGCCAAGACCCAGGCAATTGCTCAATGTCATGATCCTGTGCTGTTGACACTATAAGAAGAAAACCCAAAGCATGGGGTCCTCCTGTCACCTAGTCCAAGCATATTCTGCAGGGGATGTGTGCCTCTTCCCTAGGAAAAAAAACAGCCAGAGGCATCACTAGGGTCTTTGGAGCCTAGGGCAAGTTGAGAAGAACTGCGTGCCCCCCCCCCCGACCCCCCCATAGACACACAGAGAAAAGTATTTCTGCGCGCCTCTGGCGCGCAGCAAAAAATGGGTGTGGTCACATACCAAAGGGGCGTGGCCACTAAAAATGGGGCGTGCCAACATGACACGCCACCCATTTCTCGTCACTCTGGGAACATTACTTTCTATTCCATATACACCTTACCGATGCGGTGGTTTCTCACAATGTGGAACCCCTGAAGAAATATATCCTCCATGGGAAGACAGCGTCTGCAGTCGGCATTCATTATTCATGTAGGGCACATCGTCCAGAAGATGCCTGTTTGTGTGGGAATATTAACAAGGTCATCAACTTACAACAGCGGTTCAACCACACTCATTCCCCCTGTGTATTTCCTGCCCCCTGCATCTCTTAGCCATTCCATCTCCCCCTGCATCGTCTCTCAGCACATCATAACCTCCCCAGAGACACACACACTGACAAAAGCGTACACAGACACGCACACCTCTTTCACAAAAATGCAGCCAGCCAAATAAATAAAACGGCTTGCGTATGCAGGCACTTTTAGCACTACAAGTGCCTGCATACCCATGGCTGAAAAAGCATGGTGAAGCTTGAAGAAATCACCCAGGACCTGCTGGGACCTGTAGTGCCACAGAAAAAAACACATATAAACTAGATATGCGTGCCAGACCATTTTTGCTGGATTTGGATTTGGCTCTGATTCGTCGTCCGGCCTTGGATTTGGATTTGCCAAAGCGCCATGACTGGTTTTGGATTTGAATTTAGATTTGGATTTTTTTTACAAAAATTGACAAAGAAAGCTAAAATCACATAATTTGGGCATTTTTTTGTTCCTAGAGTATTATTAACCTCAATAACATTCATTTCCAGTCATTTACAGTCAATTTAGACCACCTCACATCTCACAATATTATTTTCACCATGATTGGCCAAAGGCTGCAGTGAGCTGGCAGGTTACTAAGCGACAGAGTGGCGGCACAGACACCGCAGTTTAAAGCACATCTATGAAACATTGCCACTGACTACTGAGTCACAGTACTTGTGTGTTACGGACACACAGAGGGCTAAGGCCCAATGAGTCACGGTACATGTAAACACAGTGGGCTATGGCCCAAGGAATCACAGTACTTGTATACACAGTGGGGTACAGCTCAAGGAGTCAAGGTGCTTGTATACACAGTGGGGTACAGCACAAAAAAAAAAGTGTTTTTTTTTACTTTTTAAACTTTTAAATCTCTTCAATTTTTTTTTTACTTTTAAACTTTGTTTTTTTTCAACACACAGCCACTTGTGAGTCTGGACACAGCCCCTTTAATCAGAATATAGCGCAGCATACATCAGCGAGCAGTGTCCCCCCTTACACAGTCACTTTGCCAGCACAGCCAACTCTAAATGACCCCCAGAGTGTACGTATATTTAGCACAGTGGGCCTATTCTGTATAGTGGCCAAGCATAACAGGGATACATTGCATACTGATCAAAAGTTACATTAGGCTAAATTGAATATTTATCAATCCTAAAAGTCTACTGTATAATGGGCAAAATCGGTCCTCCACTGTATATTCATCATTGCCAATTCTATTCTATACTGGGAACAGAGACTATTGGGGAGATTCAAAAAGAAGCACGTTTCCATCAGAATATTGCACGCTGATGTAATGCTGGTCATCCTGCAGGAAAACCTCGCTCGGCTTTGCTCACACCTATAGAGGTGCAGAAATAACTAGCCTTGGCCTAGCTATTAATGTCATTTCAATTTATAAACATCCTAGCAGTATTTTCATATTAATTGTGTTTTTTATTTTCATTTAATCCCTTGCTTGTTTTCTACCCAAGTAGCAGTCTTGAAAAATAAAAATTGGACAGAAGCAGCAGGTTAATGAAATGAGAAAGAGCTGATAGGAACTGATTGATTAAATGAGTGGATGCAGTAAAAGAGAACTTTGGCGAATAAGGAGAAGGCAAAGGGACAGATGTGTAATAATAATAATAAATGGCAGGTGTATCATGGGAAGCAGAGGTGATGGAGAATATAAAAATATCACACATCAGTAGAGATTATTTTGTGCACTTCTCCTTTAAGGAATGTAGAACACGAGTGAGGTCATGCTGTGATGTCATAATGGTAACTCTTTGCCGTTGCTCACTCTTAACCGCCCAGGACACTGACATAGCATTATCATTGCTGGCATTAACATACTCCAAATACATCTCTTGCACCCAGCCCACTGAGGGAAAAATATCCTCTTGAGGTAAGTATCTCATCAAAGACAAGGGCGTTTCACTTGGATGTGCCTGCAGACTTGGAGCTTGACTACCCTATAATATGACCTTGAGCTTGTTTATTTCTATAATTGGAGGTTCTAGCAGCACAGCACATCTATCGCAATGTAGTAGCCATTCGGGTAAACTTGGTGCTTCTCAAAAGGGGATGACCAACCTCTTCAGAAAATTGCGCAGCTTTGTGAGGAATGTAAATTGGGTAATGTCAGGAGATGTGGACAGGAACTATATTAATGACGTCAGCCAATGTTATTTATTAATGTGGTAAACTGTATACTGTATTTTAGTGTCAAATGTTCATACAGTATTTTAAATAAGTTTGGAAATCTAACTCTGCATAGCCTCCTAGTGCCCAGAGGGACGGGCAATCCTTCAAGCCATGGGTCCCCAGAGGTTTCCTCCACAGGGGGTTTTTCCTCTCCTGAGTGCTGAAGGATGATTCTTTGTGAGTCACGAGGCTTCCACCATCTTGGTCCTCTTATAGGTCAACCTTGTAAGAGCCTCCGGCTAATCTTGGGCACTAATTTATTTACAATGCAGAGTAAAAATAAAGTGTTATTTTCCTTGTGCTAAAAATTCATAATAAATATATTTTCAAATTGACTTTACTTGATGTGGTCTTTCCTTTTTTTCATAATGGAGTCTCTTAGAAGGTTAAGAGGCTGTGAGGTCTACTATCCTGTTAATAGAATTGAGATTTGATAATCTTCGCACTACATAATAGTTTAAGGTTATGACCTAATGGCAATGTGCAGGATATGGCGGTGGTACATGATGTCATTGGGGAAGTGGTCAAGTCTAGAAAGGACACAAAAAATAAAAGAGATCAGGTGAAACAGAAATAATATAAAATGTTTTCTAACATACAGTATATACTCTTCTGTGCTGGACAAAATGAAGCAAACGACATATGGAAGGTTATAGTCCCTTTAAGTAGCAAATATTTAAGATGGTTTTCAAGGCATTTCTTAAAGAGGTCGGATACCCTGTCCAATTGCATTATTTAATGCAATCATCCTGCAGACTTGGAAGCAGTGGGGTGCACTTGCAGAACAGGTAGCCATTCTGAATGGATGAAAAATGGCATAATTGGCTCACAATAACTTACGAGATGCCTAATTGTGTCTGCCAAGACCCAGGCAATTGCTCAATGTCATGATCCTGTGCTGTTGACACTATAAGAAGAAAACCCAAAGCATGGGGTCCTCCTGTCACCTAGTCCAAGCATATTCTGCAGGGGATGTGTGCCTCTTCCCTAGGAAAAAAAACAGCCAGAGGCATCACTAGGGTCTTTGGAGCCTAGGGCAAGTTGAGAAGAACTGCGTGCCCCCCCCCCCGACCCCCCCATAGACACATAGAGAAAAGTATTTCTGCGCGCCTCTGGCGCGCAGCAAAAAAATGGGTGTGGTCACATACCAAAGGGGCGTGGCCACTAAAAATGGGGCGTGCCAACATGACACGCCACCCATTTCTCGTCACTCTGGGAACATTACTTTCTATTCCATATACACCTTACCGATGCGGTGGTTTCTCACAATGTGGAACCCCTGAAGAAATATATCCTCCATGGGAAGACAGCGTCTGCAGTCGGCATTCATTATTCATGTAGGGCACATCGTCCAGAAGATGCCTGTTTGTGTGGGAATATTAACAAGGTCATCAACTTACAACAGCGGTTCAACCACACTCATTCCCCCTGTGTATTTCCTGCCCCCTGCATCTCTTAGCCATTCCATCTCCCCCTGCATCGTCTCTCAGCACATCATAACCTCCCCAGAGACACACACACTGACAAAAGCGTACACAGACACGCACACCTCTTTCACAAAAATGCAGCCAGCCAAATAAATAAAACGGCTTGCGTATGCAGGCACTTTTAGCACTACAAGTGCCTGCATACCCATGGCTGAAAAAGCATGGTGAAGCTTGAAGAAATCACCCAGGACCTGCTGGGACCTGTAGTGCCACAGAAAAAAACACATATAAACTAGATATGCGTGCCAGACCATTTTTGCTGGATTTGGATTTGGCTCTGATTCGTCGTCCGGCCTTGGATTTGGATTTGCCAAAGCGCCATGACTGGTTTTGGATTTGAATTTAGATTTGGATTTTTTTTACAAAAATTGACAAAGAAAGCTAAAATCACATAATTTGGGCATTTTTTTGTTCCTAGAGTATTATTAACCTCAATAACATTCATTTCCAGTCATTTACAGTCAATTTAGACCACCTCACATCTCACAATATTATTTTCACCATGATTGGCCAAAGGCTGCAGTGAGCTGGCAGGTTACTAAGCGACAGAGTGGCGGCACAGACACCGCAGTTTAAAGCACATCTATGAAACATTGCCACTGACTACTGAGTCACAGTACTTGTGTGTTACGGACACACAGAGGGCTAAGGCCCAATGAGTCACGGTACATGTAAACACAGTGGGCTATGGCCCAAGGAATCACAGTACTTGTATACACAGTGGGGTACAGCTCAAGGAGTCAAGGTGCTTGTATACACAGTGGGGTACAGCACAAAAAAAAAAGTGTTTTTTTTTACTTTTTAAACTTTTAAATCTCTTCAATTTTTTTTTTACTTTTAAACTTTGTTTTTTTTCAACACACAGCCACTTGTGAGTCTGGACACAGCCCCTTTAATCAGAATATAGCGCAGCATACATCAGCGAGCAGTGTCCCCCCTTACACAGTCACTTTGCCAGCACAGCCAACTCTAAATGACCCCCAGAGTGTACGTATATTTAGCACAGTGGGCCTATTCTGTATAGTGGCCAAGCATAACAGGGATACATTGCATACTGATCAAAAGTTACATTAGGCTAAATTGAATATTTATCAATCCTAAAAGTCTACTGTATAATGGGCAAAATCGGTCCTCCACTGTATATTCATCATTGCCAATTCTATTCTATACTGGGAACAGAGACTATTGGGGAGATTCAAAAAGAAGCACGTTTCCATCAGAATATTGCACGCTGATGTAATGCTGGTCATCCTGCAGGAAAACCTCGCTCGGCTTTGCTCACACCTATAGAGGTGCAGAAATAACTAGCCTTGGCCTAGCTATTAATGTCATTTCAATTTATAAACATCCTAGCAGTATTTTCATATTAATTGTGTTTTTTATTTTCATTTAATCCCTTGCTTGTTTTCTACCCAAGTAGCAGTCTTGAAAAATAAAAATTGGACAGAAGCAGCAGGTTAATGAAATGAGAAAGAGCTGATAGGAACTGATTGATTAAATGAGTGGATGCAGTAAAAGAGAACTTTGGCGAATAAGGAGAAGGCAAAGGGACAGATGTGTAATAATAATAATAAATGGCAGGTGTATCATGGGAAGCAGAGGTGATGGAGAATATAAAAATATCACACATCAGTAGAGATTATTTTGTGCACTTCTCCTTTAAGGAATGTAGAACACGAGTGAGGTCATGCTGTGATGTCATAATGGTAACTCTTTGCCGTTGCTCACTCTTAACCGCCCAGGACACTGACATAGCATTATCATTGCTGGCATTAACATACTCCAAATACATCTCTTGCACCCAGCCCACTGAGGGAAAAATATCCTCTTGAGGTAAGTATCTCATCAAAGACAAGGGCGTTTCACTTGGATGTGCCTGCAGACTTGGAGCTTGACTACCCTATAATATGACCTTGAGCTTGTTTATTTCTATAATTGGAGGTTCTAGCAGCACAGCACATCTATCGCAATGTAGTAGCCATTCGGGTAAACTCGGTGCTTCTCAAAAGGGGATGACCAACCTCTTCAGAAAATTGCGCAGCTTTGTGAGGAATGTAAATTGGGTAATGTCAGGAGATGTGGACAGGAACTATATTAATGACGTCAGCCAATGTTATTTATTAATGTGGTAAACTGTATACTGTATTTTAGTGTCAAATGTTCATACAGTATTTTAAATAAGTTTGGAAATCTAACTCTGCATAGCCTCCTAGTGCCCAGAGGGACGGGCAATCCTTCAAGCCATGGGTCCCCAGAGGTTTCCTCCACAGGGGGTTTTTCCTCTCCTGAGTGCTGAAGGATGATTCTTTGTGAGTCACGAGGCTTCCACCATCTTGGTCCTCTTATAGGACAACCTTGTAAGAGCCTCCGGCTAATCTTGGGCACTAATTTATTTACAATGCAGAGTAAAAATAAAGTGTTATTTTCCTTGTGCTAAAAATTCATAATAAATATATTTTCAAATTGACTTTACTTGATGTGGTCTTTCCTTTTTTTCATAATGGAGTCTCTTAGAAGGTTAAGAGGCTGTGAGGTCTACTATCCTGTTAATAGAATTGAGATTTGATAATCTTCGCACTACATAATAGTTTAAGGTTATGACCTAATGGCAATGTGCAGGATATGGCGGTGGTACATGATGGAATTGGGGAAGTGGTCAAGTCTAGAAAGGACACAAAAAATAAAAGAGATCAGGTGAAACAGAAATAATATAAAATGTTTTCTAACATACAGTATATACTCTTCTGTGCTGGACAAAATGAAGCAAACGACATATGGAAGGTTATAGTCCCTTTAAGTAGCAAATATTTAAGATGGTTTTCAAGGCATTTCTTAAAGAGGTCGGATACCCTGTCCAATTGCATTATTTAATGCAATCATCCTGCAGACTTGGAAGCAGTGGGGTGCACTTGCAGAACAGGTAGCCATTCTGAATGGATGAAAAATGGCATAATTGGCTCACAATAACTTACGAGATGCCTAATTGTGTCTGCCAAGACCCAGGCAATTGCTCAATGTCATGATCCTGTGCTGTTGACACTATAAGAAGAAAACCCAAAGCATGGGGTCCTCCTGTCACCTAGTCCAAGCATATTCTGCAGGGGATGTGTGCCTCTTCCCTAGGAAAAAAAACAGCCAGAGGCATCACTAGGGTCTTTGGAGCCTAGGGCAAGTTGAGAAGAACTGCGTGCCCCCCCCCCCCGACCCCCCCATAGACACACAGAGAAAAGTATTTCTGCGCGCCTCTGGCGCGCAGCAAAAAATGGGTGTGGTCACATACCAAAGGGGCGTGGCCACTAAAAATGGGGCGTGCCAACATGACACGCCACCCATTTCTCGTCACTCTGGGAACATTACTTTCTATTCCATATACACCTTACCGATGCGGTGGTTTCTCACAATGTGGAACCCCTGAAGAAATATATCCTCCATGGGAAGACAGCGTCTGCAGTCGGCATTCATTATTCATGTAGGGCACATCGTCCAGAAGATGCCTGTTTGTGTGGGAATATTAACAAGGTCATCAACTTACAACAGCGGTTCAACCACACTCATTCCCCCTGTGTATTTCCTGCCCCCTGCATCTCTTAGCCATTCCATCTCCCCCTGCATCGTCTCTCAGCACATCATAACCTCCCCAGAGACACACACACTGACAAAAGCGTACACAGACACGCACACCTCTTTCACAAAAATGCAGCCAGCCAAATAAATAAAACGGCTTGCGTATGCAGGCACTTTTAGCACTACAAGTGCCTGCATACCCATGGCTGAAAAAGCATGGTGAAGCTTGAAGAAATCACCCAGGACCTGCTGGGACCTGTAGTGCCACAGAAAAAAACACATATAAACTAGATATGCGTGCCAGACCATTTTTGCTGGATTTGGATTTGGCTCTGATTCGTCGTCCGGCCTTGGATTTGGATTTGCCAAAGCGCCATGACTGGTTTTGGATTTGAATTTAGATTTGGATTTTTTTTACAAAAATTGACAAAGAAAGCTAAAATCACATAATTTGGGCATTTTTTTGTTCCTAGAGTATTATTAACCTCAATAACATTCATTTCCAGTCATTTACAGTCAATTTAGACCACCTCACATCTCACAATATTATTTTCACCATGATTGGCCAAAGGCTGCAGTGAGCTGGCAGGTTACTAAGCGACAGAGTGGCGGCACAGACACCGCAGTTTAAAGCACATCTATGAAACATTGCCACTGACTACTGAGTCACAGTACTTGTGTGTTACGGACACACAGAGGGCTAAGGCCCAATGAGTCACGGTACATGTAAACACAGTGGGCTATGGCCCAAGGAATCACAGTACTTGTATACACAGTGGGGTACAGCTCAAGGAGTCAAGGTGCTTGTATACACAGTGGGGTACAGCACAAAAAAAAAAGTGTTTTTTTTTACTTTTTAAACTTTTAAATCTCTTCAATTTTTTTTTTACTTTTAAACTTTGTTTTTTTTCAACACACAGCCACTTGTGAGTCTGGACACAGCCCCTTTAATCAGAATATAGCGCAGCATACATCAGCGAGCAGTGTCCCCCCTTACACAGTCACTTTGCCAGCACAGCCAACTCTAAATGACCCCCAGAGTGTACGTATATTTAGCACAGTGGGCCTATTCTGTATAGTGGCCAAGCATAACAGGGATACATTGCATACTGATCAAAAGTTACATTAGGCTAAATTGAATATTTATCAATCCTAAAAGTCTACTGTATAATGGGCAAAATCGGTCCTCCACTGTATATTCATCATTGCCAATTCTATTCTATACTGGGAACAGAGACTATTGGGGAGATTCAAAAAGAAGCACGTTTCCATCAGAATATTGCACGCTGATGTAATGCTGGTCATCCTGCAGGAAAACCTCGCTCGGCTTTGCTCACACCTATAGAGGTGCAGAAATA